>CM046725.1:50614036-51214036 GCA_025584915.1 Monochamus saltuarius | reverse complement strand
CATTATACTTGGATTTGAAAATTAAAAGTTGAAGACGTATTTAAATAAAAACTTACCCCACAATTAGAACTTTTGTAGCTTTCATCATTAGAAAGAATGAAGTTGAAGAAGAATTTGGGGCAGTTTTCTTGATAATTATTTCTTTATTTGCTCATGCAATATACAAGGTGTAACAGTAGTAAGTATTCAAAACTTGTGAGCTTGTAAAACAAGTCGAAAAATTACGAAAACCTTAGTACAACTTTTGTCAGTGGCGGCTCCTAAGGGAGATACGCTCACTTAAAGGGGTAACCTCAGCAACAGTTTTTAATGCGTAACATCAAAACGATTCAACATTAAGTCTCGAAATTTTGGTGAGACATTAATCTTGACGTGTTTAATAAGTTTCATAAGATAGATTTCAAAATTTTCTACAGGACGTGAAAAAATGCAAGACTCAGGTACAAATTTAATCATATCTTTTTAGTAGTTAATTTTTTCTAGTTTCTGACTGGAAAATATTGAAATTTGAAGTATTTAACATAAAAACGGTACTCTTGTCAAATTTCAGTAGGATGTACCGTTTTTCAGTAAAATCGATTTCAATCATTCTTAACGTGCCCCACATTCAACATCCATAGCCAAATAAATTAATAATTGCAGTGTGCCATGAAGAATACAACTAATCTGACAGTTGACAAAAATGTCAAGTATTTTTAACACTCTTAACAGTAACAATTAAAACAATAGTACAAATAAAAATACCATAATATAAGTAACAGAATAACAACACCTTTCGGTGCAAACAAATATTTTATAATTGGGTACATTTCTATTGGGGAACTCTATACCATATTGGTGTGCGGCTGCTCTTGCGCTCCCATGACACTCCACCTAACGTCAAAGCTGGTCAAAGCATATCTACATACTCAGAATATGTATACAGTTGCATTTTTAAATAATTTTGATCTATTTTTGTTCACTATAAAATGGCACTGCGTAGACTCATATAATACAATTTTCAAACTCAAAATACTTGACATTTCTGTTAACTGTCAGACTAGTTGTTTTTTCCATGGCACACTGCAATTAATTTTTTTGGCTATGTATTAGATGTTAAATGTAGGTCACGTTAGGAATGATTGAAATCGAATTTACTGAAAAACGGTACATCCTATTGAAATTTAACAAGAGTACATTTTTTATGTTAAATACTTAATATTTTAATATTTTGGAGTGAGAAACTAGAAAAAATTAACTACAAAAAAGATATGATTAAATTTGTACCAGAGCCTTGCATTTTCTTACGACCCTGTAGAAAATTTTGAAATGTAGTTAATGAGACTTATTAAGCACGTCAAGGTTAATATCTCACCAAAATTTCGTGACTTAATGTTGAACCGTTTAGATGTTACGCATTAAAAACTGTTTCTGAGGTTACCCCTTTAAGTGAGCGTATCACCCTTAGGAGCCGCCACTGACAAAAGTTGTACTAAGATTTTCGTAATTTTTCGACTTGTTTTACAAGCTCACAAGTTTTGAATACTTACTACTGTTACACCTTGTATAATAAAAGAAATGTAATATGAAAATGGGTATATCAATTCTTACAAACAAATAGTAACTACAACACAATCTCAGTTACTGTTGAGTTAACTGTATGTACTTAATTATCTGTACGATTTTGTGTCTACATTTATCGTATTTGAAAATAATTTAATATTACATTGGTAATTGGAATTTTTTATTTTATTATTCTGACTTTCAACCCATGAAGTCACCTATTAAGTATCTTCTTTTACTCTTTGTATGGTGTTTTGGAGAGGCTGTATAACGGTACTAGTACTCTATTGAAAATAATAGATACGCCGGCTTTCCTTTTTCATTTTTTTGGATCGGTCAGTGGTCGCGCGGTTTAAGGCGTCAGTACTTGAATCGAGGTGACTGGATCGCTGTGGGTTCGATCCCCGCAGCCGGTAGACCGTATATAAGCTATATTCGTGGAGAGATTGGCACCCTCTCTGCGGGTATGGTAGGGTGGAAGAATGTTGGCTTGGGTCAATGTGAGAGATTGATACCGGTTGACATTTGACTACACCCCTAATTAATGAGGTTTCCCTCATTCTTGCACTGAATGGTGGTTAGGGCCTACCAACATAAGTCGTTCCTGGGCTCAAATGCGGCCTGCTTAATAATGATATGCCGCCCCCTCTCCCGCACAAGTCCTCGACTTCTGGGCTAATTCTCGTGATTAGAATGAGGGATAGAGATATTATTATTATTATTTTGATTTTACAAGTATCTATAATATAAATTGTGCTCCTAAAATTATAATGCAACATAAATTGAGATTTGATATAAAAGTATGTATTCTTTAACAGCATTTATATAACAACGAAAACGTAACGGTAACAGAAAAATAATAACACGGGACAAAGAAACACTTCTAAAACAAATAAAAGCCAAAATTTATTAGCAAGCAATATTTGACAATTTTGATTCCAATACTAGTGACGTCACTCATGAGTTTGTGGGTGGGGTGAGCAAAGGGAATGAGCAGTCTGTAAGCAACTTTCTCTGTTTAGGGATCATGGGTTAGCAGAACATCGAGTTTTGGTGTCGATATGGTAAAATGGACAAACCATTTATAGAAAAATGTATTGTCTTAAACAAAGCAAAACAGCATTAGTTTCATTTATAATATTCATTATTAGCACTCTTACATTTCTAGATTTGTTTGCAAACACTTTGTGTTTTAAATAAATTCAGAGAAAGTAATTTGGCGCTGTATGATACCGTACTTAGAAATTAACCTGTTTGGAAGAGACTTTCTTAAAGCAACTATCTTTATTGTTATCGTATTGTTGCGCTGTCGTGTTGGAACCAGCAAAAAATATCTACAACGTATGGTGCATTCTATAATAATTGTAATAATTATTAGCATTATGTTGGGTTGCCTTGCATTTATTACAATTTCTTCGATAAGTGCATTGCAAGCAAGAGTTCTGAAGATGCAATAAAGACAACAAAATTATAGAAATGTTTTTTTTTTGTTCCTGACTGCTTCAGTTCCAGCAAAATGAAGTTAAAAATATATCATTATAGTGTGTTTTTGGTAAATAAAATATATTAACAGAATGACATCCAGCTTATATGATAGATAAAAAACGAAGACAGTTTTAATTCATTTAAACAACTCTAATTTCTTCTATTTTCTTTGGCGCTCGTATAGGCGACATTTTCCATTTATTAATTTAATTTACTTTCATTTCGAGATATATTAACCATTCTCCGTCTAACATTTAATTGATTTAATAACTTGTCAATTACCACCGCACAAAAAGATGATTTATGGACGGAAAAACTCATCGTTCCTGATCTTGAAACCATGTTTTTCAACCTCAAAGCTCAACATTGCCTCATCATTAACATGACTTATTTTAATTAAAAATACCGTGAATTTAAATTAGTCTTGTGATCAGTGAATCGTTTAATAAGTTAACACATTGCTCAAGGATAATATTAATGGCGCAGATTCTGTTAGAAGAGATTGGAACAATATATTCCATTTGATTTGGCGTCAAAGGATATAATTGAACGACAAGATTTGTAGTACTTGATACTCTATCAATTTATCTCGTTTTAAAGAATTATAATGAAAACAAGCTCAGTTGAAAACAGACTATTCAAATAAAAGGAAATGCAGTTTTAGTTATGGCTCAACAAATTAATTACTAGAATTAGATCATGTGACAGAAACGTAATCTACGGCAAAAACTGTTCAATAGTGTGTCGCATTTTGAAGCAACGTCGTCCTTTACACCAAAACAAGGTTTTATTTTCAAAATTTTTAAAAGTGCAATTATGAATTTCAAGTTGAAAAACTTGGAAACAAGAAACACGATTTTGGGATAGATAATGAAGTGTTGGTTCGGATTATCACGGAATTATATTCAACTACGAGAACATTGTACAAACAATATATAATTGATAATCCCAATTTTCGGGACCGTTTTTAGAAATCTTTAATGCCGATAAAGATAATAACCTTAAGCTCTTGGTGTACAAAAATAGGCTTCAAATCGGACCTAGTGTGGTTCGTCGGTCACCTCACCTATGGCATACTGATGAGAGCTAATAAGCTTGAAACCGGTATATGTCTGGGGAGTCAACGATGAATGACTTTAGCTGTTGCTAGAGGTTTTTCAGGTGTAATTCAATGTTGGTCGAGGCATTAGTAGCTGCTTCCTGGAATTCCGCGTTTTCAATAACAGGTATTTTGTTCACCATTATGGCTAAACTACACTGATACAAATTTGTCTGTAATTTCACATAACTTTACGTTGGAAATTTGTAACCAATGTAAAGTTATGTAAAATGTTATAATTAAATTTATCCCCTTTCTTGTGAATGGCAATTACGTTGGCAGATTTCCACTAAGTTGTTGTTGTTGAACCTTCTTATGAAGTTTTTTAATAATTTCGTTAAACTTGTCCTGTGCGTTTTTTTTAAATTTTTATATTTTTTCGGATTAAACATCTTAAAATAAAACCTTCCTCTCTGAATGACTTTTGTATAGCACTTTGCTCACGAGAAAAAAATGTCTCTTTTTATTAAGTAGGAAAAAAAATTATAGGAACTTGACTTATTTTTTCATGTTCTATCTGCACCCGAGATATTTCCCACATTTTCCCGGGCACCCTGTATAATGTATATTAAAATTCTCCAGTAAATATTATGTAAAAGAAAAGTATAACAAAACATAGAAATTTCCACTCATTTTTATCAGTGTAAGGCGCAGTCACCCACTGTCTTACGTTTACGACAATTTATTGGCTTGTGTCTACTTTATTAATAAAATCATTTTTCTCTTTTGCTATTTAATTTTTAATAGACAGATACTCTAAAAACAAGTCGCAACGATTTTCAAAGTTTCACATTAAAACACTACGGTATCTCACAAGATGATCATTTAAATCATACCGACATCTCTTTCTGGGGCGCCTCGCACCGACACCATAAATAAGAGCTGCACACCGGGTGATCGCTAATGAATGTTCACTTAGAATTCTATAATTGGCATCTTTATTGTCAGTGGTACATTATGGTTTTTGTTCTCAGCGCTAATAGGTGTTTGAAGAGCTCTTTAGCAGTAGTGTAAATACAAATTCCCGTGGAAGAACAAGTGAGATAATTTCAAAAAAGTTTTCTATCTGGATGGATTGGCTTTTTATTGGGCATACGCACGCTTCAAGAATAAAATATTTCCTTTGCGCCAATTAAAGGATTCTAATTCACAGAGGCCGATAATTTACGGAATGGGAAACGACATAGCCGTCACTGCTCAAGAAGCACACATTAACTTAAAATAGGTTGATTTGACATCTAAAACTATTTACGAAACAAATAAGAATCTTCTTAGATCTAAAATTTACACATAATCAAAATATAGTTAATATTTTTATTCTTATGTGGATAAAAGGTAATTAAAATACAAATGCAATACCACGTTTTATCCATAATCACAATCATATCTGTGGAATAAGAATTATTGAAATTTATTAAAAAAATATTTAATGAAACGTGGTAGATTTTGTAATACCTATTGATTGCTGTAGTACGTTGTTCATTATTTAATAAACAGTATCTGAATTTGGTAAAAATGCAAGAAAATAATTGTGTCCCTGTGGCTCTTTTCGAAGAAGCTTAATAAGCAATTTTCCATTTATTGCCAGCGAAATCCAGGGAACATTACGAAGAAATGGTCGCCGAATTTAACAAAAGGAGGCAAAAAACAGATGATGATGATAATAATTGCTATCGTATATAAATTTGAAGAGAAAATATGCAATTTCATTTATGTGAAAATATAACAAGCTTACTGTTTATTTTAAGAGTGAATTGAGAGGATACAAAGCAAAATAAGTTGCAGTATTGGAAAGAGCACATATTAAAGAATTTTTGATTGGGGTTTCCGATAAAGAATATTTAATGATTAAGGTAATATCTCTTTTATATGTTCTTAGGTATACAGGGTGTCTCATAATTATCTGCCAATCCTGAACAGGCCGATTCTATGATCAAAACTAAGTAAAAAAGTTCATATGAACATGGATCCGGAAATGCTTCCTAAGGGCACAGGAACCCATTGAAGAGGGAGGAATGGAAATTATTTTTTTGCAATATCTCTCAATCACGTTGTGATAAATGAATGAAATTTGGTATACACAGCTAAATTTTGATGAGCAATTTGATGGACTAATCCATTTATTTCCACAAGGTTCATTGGGGTGGGTACGGGGGGGCCCTTGGTATTTTGCGTGTGTAACTTTTTTGCAGCTTAGTGTATCCATCTGACTATCGAAGCAGTCGATCTCCTACCTGTTTTATTTGAAAAAGGTATACTTTGCTGAAGTCGGTAGGAGTAACCATTTTTGAAATAATCCTACTTGAAATGCTCAGTGCACCGAGTAAAAACTGTTTTGGTTTTAGATAAAGTGCCTTTTCTGCTGAAAATATAGCAAAATGTTACTTGAAAAAGTTGTTCAGAATAGTAAATTATGGAGACGTGCAAAATTTCGAGAAGATAGGATGAAACCATTTTTCAACAAAGTAGGTACAAAGATTTTATCAAAGCAGGCGATCTTTTTGAAATTTTGCCATAATTTACCATTCTGAACAACTTTTTCAAGTAACATTTTGCAATATTTTCAGCAGAAAAGGCACTTTACCTAAAACCAAAACAGTTTTTACTCGGTGCACTGAGCATTTCAAATACGAGTATTTCAAAAATGGTTACTCCTACCGACTTCAGCAAGTAGTAGTAGTAAGTGCGGGCGGCCTTAGCCTGGCAATTAGGCCACACGTGGGCCCTTTTTGCCTACCCTGGCATCTCATCACCCCTCCACTATTCGCCCTCGGCCTTCCTCGAACCTACCCGACGCCCTAATGAACGCCAGGATCCTGGTCCATAGTAGGCCCTTCATCTCTTCCCTTTGCGGCTCCTCGGTGCCAAAGATACTATATCAAAAGCCGCACAATATCCTAGAAAATGGATAGCGACTTCAGCAAAGTATACCTTTTTCAAATAAAACAGGTAGGAGAATCGACTGTTTCGATAGTTAGATGGATACACTAAGCTGCAAAAAAGTTACACACGCAAAATACCAAGGGCCCCCCCGTACCCACCCCAATGGTCCTTGTGGAAATAAATGGATTAGTCCATCAAGTTGCTCATCAAAATTTAGCTGTGTATACCAAATTTCATTCATTCATCCATCACAACGCGATTGAGAGATATTACAAAAAAATGATTTCCATTCCTCCCTCTTCAATGGGTCCCTGTGCCCTGTTCGGGGTTGGCAGCTAATTATGAGGCACCCTAACAGTGAACTTTGAATTATTTTAGGCTACGAAATGGAAAAACAAAATATCAATTATTTTATTTTTTGTACTAGCACTTTATTTGACTGCAGCACATTACTCATAAAAGATGAACTACAGGTACGGATTCGCTGGTGCGACTGCGGCTGCGGCTCGTGGCTGCGACTCGTCGCCAACCAATAGACAGTTTGAGTGTTCTCATCAACTACAGCATTTAGACTGCCTATTGGTCAGCGACGAGCCGCAGTCGCGAGCCGCAGCCGCAGGTCGCACCAGCGAATCCGTAGCTTTAGGAAAGGTTTGTGTTCATTTTTCTTACTTTTGCTTTTAAATGTGAAAAATTAATTATTTATGTAAAAAGTTCATAAAAGAAGAAGCTAAATTTTGTTGTTGAACTTTCTAGTATCCAATAATGTGTAATTCTTTTTAGTAACTTTAACATGGTTTAAAATTCCTAACTTTAAAATTACATCGACATTCCACCATTTTGTACCACAAATATGGCCACCTTAAAGCCATTGTGCCGCCAATTTTGTGGCACAATTGTATATTGGCAGACAATTATCAAACTCTTTCTTTACATAATATGTACTGCAGTAAAAGTTACACCGCCAATATTTATCAGAAAGAACAACAAATTTAGATAAATTGAAATACTCCAATGATTTCAAATCGTTCGCAACATAATAAAAAACAACTGTCAACATCCGCCATGCGGAGACTTCCTCTACACTTGAGCTGAGTACTGTTCAGGTTGTGTGTTCCTTAAGCTCGGTTCGATCCCGGTTTTTTCGAAGTTTCCTGTCATTCATCAGTACTTTAGACAGGATCGACGTGTTTTAGTCCGCACAGCGGACAGCATTCTAGAAATCTGGATCATTATGAGATATCGTTAGCCGTCATTCTTGATTGAATTCGAACAGAAAAACGACGAGAGCAACTGATGCACAACAGTCATTTCTTTACTCACGAACAATCGTGGTTCGCGTGTTCTGAAGCCTCTCGGCCAATATCGAGGCACGCGTACCTCGCTTTACAATAATACTACTGTTATTTTAAATTGTTAGCTCACCGCAAGAAACATACGGCAAATAATCATTATTCTTCTCGGGGAAAGGAATTATGACGTCTTTTAGTATTCGCAAAAAAGGTTATTGATGAGACTCCACTGCGGTAGATTGAACATTCAGTAGTTTTGACTTTAAAAATTCATATTTGTGCCTCTGAAAAGTTTGTGAATAGAAACCAATAAGATTAATTCATTCTTGTTTATATACCGCAGAGAAAATTTATATATTAAAAACCTGACGTCTACAGTCCAATTGTCATTTTGACATTAGTAGTTTTTTCATTTATTCATTTTTTAATCAATTATTGCGGTGTCTGCTGCTAAAATAAATCGTTTGTACTTTTGTCAGCTTTTTGAACTATTAAACACTAACAATCAGTCGACTAAGTGAGTGTACGAAATTAGTCAAGTTATTAATACCTGTGTACCTGATAATACAGTTGCGACTCAATCATCAATCTGGCGACAATTTTCTACTTTTTGCGTTACGAAAAGATATAAATTTGAGCCAGATACTTTTCCATCGAAAAATTGATTGCAAGACTGGACTTTTAGTATACGAGATTGTGACGGAACAAAGAATCTGTAGTTAAAACGACGGCTAAAATGCTACAAAGTAAATATCATAAGGAATTCAGTATTGTATTAATCCTTTCACTGACGTACAGCTTAAATCATCACGAGCTGCACGTAATGCTAAACGTAAAATCCTACAAGTACAACCCGAAAAGAGAAAATCCAGTGCTCGGCTCCGAAAATGAACCGGAAGAACTTCAACAAAAATTATATGACGTTTTGACGTTTGAATTATCTTGGCGCGGAGAGGAAACAACTTATTTCGTATCTGAATTTGAAAATAATGGGAAAGAAACTCGATGTATCGAGTATAATCCTCTATTTTCGAAAATTAGACAAGGCGGTGACAATAATAAATTATGACAGTAAATGGATTGCCCTTATATTTTAGAGGAAGATATTTTCCGAGTAAGCTTATTTAAAAAGTTGATGGAAAAACGAGGCACTTCTATAACATTGGACAGAGTATTTCTTGCACCAAATCTCATTTGGAAGAAGAAATATTCTAAAGGTTGGCATAAAAATGTGTCGATTGGAATTAATGAAATTTCCAAATGGACTAAATGCTCAGCACAACACATTGGTAGATGTCAAACGTTACATTATAATTCACTTAAATCGAGCAGCAGAAATTAGCAGATTAAGTAAAAGCGGAATTGAAGAACAAGCTCTAATAAAAATAACAGAACACTTCAATTCATCATCAATAAAACTATATTTACAAGTTGACAAAGAATATCGTTCGAGCATTATTCAATCGATTCGTTTGGAAAAAGAACAAACTTCAACATCTATTACAGAAACGATTAACTGTGGCACCCGTAGTGACGTTAGTATTCCTCGTATGAGGGTTCGAATTCCGTAAAAAACAAACATTAAAAACAATGAAAATATTTATTATACATTTTAAAGGTACAATTATGTAAATTGTTAAAGTGAATACTAGAGGCATCTAGTTTCTCTTCTCTGACAACAATGCAAGTACTAGTAGTTGTTACATTTTTTTATAGCAGCTGAAAGTTAACCTTTTCCTAAATTAATAATCAATAATAATAATCATAAACGATAAATAATTATTGTGATCGAATTTACCGAAACATAAATTACTTCTCTTGTAGATATTTATATTTTAAAATTCTGTCCTAGTAGTTAGTCTACCAAAAATACTCTTTATATTTTATCACAAACGGTGATTAGTTTCAGTTTTTGCAAACTCTTTTTACTGTGCAAATCTAGCAATGATATTCACAATAATACTCAGCTGATAGGACATTAGCGTACGCTATATTTTCATGCGAATAATTGCCTAGTAAATTAATTATCTCGAATATTATAGAAAATATTAAGGGAGTTACATTATCTTTAAATTAGATTAATTACATATTTTATGATCACTTCATTAAAATCAATAATATTTAAGTTTTGGTTTAAAATATCCTCTCTATATCTATATTCGAGGTGAGGTTCTCAAATTTAGTATTTTTGCTGTGATTTTGTTGATCATTCTTCTTAGCGGATATGAAATAGTTCTTTTTTAATTTTGTCACTTCCGTCTTGTCCTTTTGTGGGTAGAAACCACGAGTGTGAGAAAAGTTATATATATTTTTGGTGATAATTATCCTTCGGGTCTTAATTAATTTTCTCTCAATATTGTTTGATTCTATGCATTTTTTTAATTTATTGGATTTTGGAGAAATCCATATTTGTGAATAATCTACCTCTAATGAGGATTCACGTGGTCTTCTCTCATAGCCATTTTTGAGGATATTACGACACCATCGTCCCTCTAATAGAGGTATGTAAATTTATATTGCCTAATCCAACTGTACTTTATCCTATGTACTATTTTTCATTACGATTTTGGGGCTTGTGTGCTAGACATCTTTGTTACTGCACGATATCAATATCTTTGTCCAAGATAACGAGAATATTTCCAGATTTGTCTGGGTTTGAGTATTTTCTGAAGGTAGCTGATATCTTTGCGCAGCCGATCATTATGTATGGTTGCTTTATTGATTCATCCTTGGACTTATGCGGAACTTGTTTTCATTTCTTTTTTGGTGTATCTTTCTGACATATGATTCCTTTTGCTATTTTGTTTTTCTGTTCAATGGAATTTTTGATTAACCCTTGGCAACTGACTCCATCAATCCAGGATCTAGCAACATTGTTGCAGAGCTGCGCTGAAAGCAATGGCCAGTATATTCATTGGCGTTGGAGAGTTCAAGGAATTCCGTTATCTTTTTTGGCATACCTCCAGTTGTATTGATTCTAATTGGTAGGGTACAACATTTGTTACTTCGATAAGTCAAGAAAAATTGCTGATGTGTCGTATTGCGTGGACGAAGAAATAACGTACTTACGAAATACATCTAAAAAATTGATACCATTTATTGATACTTAATGGGAATTGTGGTTAGGTAAATGATGATGCGGAGCATCGAATATTTACTCCACAAAGTTGAAGACCTTAACGTATGGACAACTTCAGGAAATAGGCTAGTAATACATTTTCTGTAAAATTCTCAATATGTTTCTCTTTGGTTCAGGCTTCAGCAGCTTGTTCAATATACAAAGACTCGTCATTGTGACTCAGTTTTGGCGATTTTTTCGCAAAACTTCGGCAAAGGAAATACGGCGACGCACGACATACCTTGACATTAAACAATGCAGAAACAATTCCTTAGAAGTAGATTGCTTGTCCAGTTTCAACATGTTTAAAAATGCAAATAAAAGCATAAACATATAAAACTCTCCGTTTTCAATGTGTTTTAAGCACTCGACGCATTGTCCAATTTTACGTCCCGTGCCTAAAACACTCTTTTCGTAACTTGTTACATAAACAGCTATTTTTTCATAGTTCGGATACCTTCTTTCACGATCATGTCACTTTTGACATCAGCAATAACTTCAGATAAAAACGTATTGAAAAATAATAAATCTACAGTGGCAAATACTTTGGACAGTTAGACAAGAAATAGTGTTTATATTTCGTGCGCAGAATTAGTGTTCGGCGCTTTCGAATGATATTTTGCCTTGATCTGACACTGATTTTGCGCATTAATATAAAAATAACTATTATCCTTAACTTTGGTGGTAGTTCTGTCTCGATATGATTGTAACAATACTGAAATGTAGAGTGTCTAGGAAACTTAACTATTGGAGAGAGAGAGAGCTTTTAAATTAAAATTGTATCTATTAATAGCATCTACATATATCTTTCATTATTATTGTCGTTTTTCATTATGTACGAAATTGAGTAGTTCGCATTTCTATATATTTTTATTTTTTTTTGTACATTTACTCTTACCATCACCGTTCTTGATAAAATTTAATTAGTCGACATTTTCACTCGACTGCGTTCATCTCAGGACATAATATACATGTATCAAATGGTGTTTGACCGAATGTCGACTGAAATAATATTAAAAAACGCTAACCGCCTCAACATGAAAACAACTAATTAACATTTTTTAAGTCGGATATAAAAGAAATGATAACCGACAGTTAGCGTACGCTCGAAAAACTTATTTTTACTACTATAATGAATACTATCAGAAGATACCATCTAGTACTTAATCAGCGGTATGGCATTTTTTGCCGCTTGTAATAGAGAAAGGTATCTCGGGCTACCGCTATGTGATACAGATTTAAGCGCGAGTTTGAGCTTGGCAATTAATCTACATTCTTACACCTGTAATTTACACCTGAGGGGTCACGCTGGTAGCTGCCGCCGCCGAGAAACTTAGCCCATCTAACAGAGAAAAAATATATTGTACATCTCGCTATGAGCGTGTACCACATACAGCAGAGCTTTATGGTGTGAAACCATCGCAGAGCAAAACTATTTTCGTCACAAAAGGGACCTTATTTAGAAATGAAATATGGCGACGGTTGTATGCTGTTGGAATTATAATTAAATATAAGTGACTTAACAGTAATCTACTATCCACTGCATAGAAAGCACATCTAGCAATAAATAGCTAGTAAATATAAGATACATATACTGCTAGCTTCTGTTTCTGCGTGAACTTCTTTTAATTTCTTATTTGATGTACCTTACTGATCTATGGATCTTTTTGCTAACTGGTAGGGTACAGCACTTATTACTACGATATGTCAAGAAAAATCGCTGATATGTTGTATTGAGTGGACGAAGTTTTGTGTACTTATATATCTAAAAAAAATGATACCATCTATTAATCCCCAGTAATCGGAATTTTTACACTAATAACTGACAATCTGTTATGGCATCTACTGTCAAAATTGATTTCTTCCCTTCTACATGCTCCAAATACTCCAACGATTAAAACAACTTTGGCTAAAAGGAATTCTTTATTCTCGACTTGTGTCATAAAGCTTTCTATTTCCAGGTTCATAAATATTTTTAATTTCTTTGGCTGATATTCGAAATCTTTCCTTTGTAAAAATTCAGTTAGGTTTGAAAATTTGCTAATATCTAAGTCGTTCAGCCTTCGTCACAAAAGAGACCTCATTTAGAAATGAAATATGGCGACGGTTGTGTGAAGTTGGAATTGTAATTAAATATAAGTAACTTAACAGTAATCTAAGTCTACTATCCACTGCATAGAAAGCATGTCTAGCGATAATAATAAGTAAATATAAGATACATATACTGAGATAAACTCTCCAAACTGTAAATATTTTTTATTTGGTTGTGTCTTAAATATTACTCACATTTAACATAACATATCTACATATATATACCCTGTATATTTTTATACAATTTAATTGTATTATTGTTTTTCTTCAAGATGATATATGTATAAAATTGCTACTTTTTATTATGGAAAACGTTAAATTGATAAAACTGATGTTGTGTGGTGTACAGTTGTTGGTCATGCATTTTTATATAATTATACCAAATTGGTTCATTTACAACGAAATTGGGTCATCTAAAAGGTGGCGGTTCATCTTAGCGTAAAGTCAAACTAAACTCCCTATTGAAACATGACTACACTTAATAATTTACCTCAATGCAAGTGTTACTAATTTTTCTTTAAATAATTTTAAAGGCGGTGCTCAGCATGAAGTGGTGTATTAAATTAATTTTAAGGTCGAATGCCCTTTAATAGTTTTATTTTTGTTACTAAATTTAGCGATATTTGTTTCAATTTTTAATATTTACTTAATCCAATTTGGTCTATGAAGTTATTTCTTTCTTATTTATTTCTTATATTTAGCTAGTTGGTGTCTGAGAGCATACATGACTTTGTTAATAGCAGTTGTGAGAAAATTTATTTGAATACCTGAAAATATTAGTCACTTCAAAAGCATTCAAAATAAAAACGAGTATAGTAATTTAAATAGTATTTCGAAATGGATTAAATATAGAGTTTATGTTGTATGATACTGTTGCTTGTTTGGTAATTTATCTGTTGAAATAATGACAGTCAAACTGATTATACCATATGGATAATGATCCAGTTTTGATTAGCAACGAACAAAATTAAAATTTATTAAGTAAATCGTCCCTTCTTTTCTAACTGATGTATTTTAGAAATTTACGTTGGACTTTTTCCAATATGAATATTATAATCTGGGATCCAGATAACAGCACCATATTGTAACCTCTAAATTCGGTTAGCGTGCAAACACGTCACGTATATAAACAAACTTTATTGTCACTCTTGATTATACAAGAAATATCCTTCGAACAAATTTCACAACTGTCATCGCTTTACTTTGACGTTTCTTTATACTTTGTGGACGTTTCTGTCACTCGTATATGACTCGCGTTTGGCTGCTCAATATAAACTGACTCCAGCGGCGAAACCGATCCGCTTATATAGGTTTTTAGGGTTGTAGAAGTTGTCGGCGGTATCGAATATGATATGACCGATAATGTTCCAGAAAACGTCAAAATAAAGGCATCATAAAAATTATAAATTCTAACATAAATATAAACGTAATTAAGAAATTAAAGAGGTAGGTGAGCAAACAGGAACATAATTAACAAAATAAAAAAGTAGGTGAGCTTCCGTAACAATATCCTGGATCTTACATAAGGGAAGTATAGTCTCATCACAAAGTCCCGCGTGCAGCGAAAGATAAAACCGTAGTTCTTTAAGGCTTCAGATATAATATTGTTTATATCAGTAGCGAATGACAATTTCACATCAAAAGCGATGCCTAGCTCTGTAAATGAATAAACACGTGACCCTAAACTATTATTTAATTTGTAGTGAAATATCAGCGTTTGAAATTTGGACGAAAATGACAAAACTTTACAATTTTTAATATTAAGTTGAATATTATTCACTATAAGCACCACCCAAAAACTATAGATCTAAAGCTGTCTGAAGTGCAATGCAATCATTAACATTTTCAATCTTCTTATATAATTTTACATCATTAGCATCTAAAATAAATTTACCAAAAAGTTATCCTGTATCATTAATAAAAATATTGAATAATAAGGGAGCAAGAACGGATCCTTGAGGAACGCCTGATGTAGCAAGGTAGTAAGGAAATCTAATGTCACCTATTTCAACATACTGAAATCGGTTATTCAAGTATCAGATAAGCAAAGTAATTAAAGCATTTGGTAAACCAAAATTTTCAAGTTTTCAAGCAATAATTTATGATTCAGTCAATCAAATGCCGTACTAAATCTAAGTAAATTACATCACATTGATAACTACCATCTAATACCTCCGCGATATCTCGAGTAATCTCCAAATGATTTGTGGTAGTACATGGTTCCATTAAAAAACATGTTGAGAGGGAGTTAGCAAAGTTTTCGTTAGAAAAAATATTCGATCGTGGAAAAGAATTTACAAATGTTATATGTTATTGATATTGGCCTGTAGTTACATATATCCAATGTATCACCTTTCCTGTATACTGGACAAACCTCAGACATTTTCCATAGATCTGAAACTGTTTTGGATTTTAAAGATAAATTAAACAGTACCTATTTGCAGAGGTTTTCTAAGTGTAAACCTACAATCGCGTACTAAAAACGATGGAACGAAATGCGGTCCAGCTGCAGATTTATCTTTAAGTTTTTCTATTGCAGATGTATCTTTCTCAAACAGAAAAAAAAACATTATTAATAGTAGGGAATAGAGATATATTCTCAATATAATTTAACGGCGGATTATTATTGGAAAAAGAGATAAAGAATTTACAATATCGAGTGGTATAATAACCGTTTTAGTATTACGAGTTATAGTACTGGAGAGCCCAACATATTATCTTTTCTTCTTTACAAATGACTAGAATTGTTTTGAACCGCGCTTAATTTCTCGCTATGTACTTTCATTAATTTTTCAGGTGGCAGCTTTTTTTATTGTACTGCGTATCGTTATACCATATTTACAATTTTCAAGATGTCTGTGTTTTTGTTCAAGAATATATAACGTTGAATCAATGAAGGTTATGTTTTAAAGTGTCAGCGAAGTGTCAGTTTTGAATGAGGTTTTATCAAGTCACGTAATGCAATCATAACAAATGAAGTGTACCGCACAGTAACAATCAATCAGAGATATTCTATTTTAGATAATAAGCCATCTCTGACAGAAATATAAAAAGCTAATGTATTGAAAGCAATCACAGTTTAATTGAAGTAATATTTCCAGTTTTCAACAGCGTATGACACATGGATATTTATGGACCTTGCAAAGTAGCTGGTTCGACACATATCGCAATAGTATTTTGAACGGAAATGGCCTGTGGAGTGATAAATCAACGGCAGAACGTACATAGTAGCTGCAAGAGCTGCTGTCAATTTGTTAATATATCTAAAGATTCATGCGCTGTGTTACATGTTTATTAATGGCTTATTGCAATTGCTTTGTAATTAATGTACTCGGTGAAACTGTTTAGAATCTTTTGGAACAACACATTAAGCTGGTACGTAAATGATGGCCTTTCATTATTTCGCCAAGATTAGAAATGAGTAACCTCCTAACAGCAACTACGTATGTTAAGAAACATAACTTTATACTTCCTTATACTCAAAATCCAAAAGCTTACAATTTGTGTGGGAGGAACGTTAGCATATTATTATTTTACTAGTGTTATACAGGATGGTCTACTTTTCATGGTTTACCATGCGTTGGGATCTAGGAAACCCTAAGATAAACAGATCCAAGATATCTGCTATTTTGCCTTTTGGACTATCTCAAAATTTAAAATTTAATAGGTTGAGACATGGACACCGTGGAGGATAAGCAACAGACCCATGAGTGTTAATCCAATTACATATTTGGAAAACGTAGATTTAAATATTGGAACATTATTGCAAGATTATAAGGCCCTACGTCATCTTACTGAACCATTTCTAAATGTTTAATACTTATAATTTAATGAAAGACTATCAGTGCATTCCCTATTTCCATCTTTAGAACATTTAAATACTTCTGAGAAATAGGGCATTCAAAAATAAAATTCAAATTAACAAATGTCGAATGTCAAAATGTATGTTGATTTTTGTTATACGTCAAAGAAAAACTACACTTTTCATTTGAGTAATTGAATTTTTAAAATTTTATGGGTTACCCTTCAAATCAAATAATAATGTTACATGTTTATGTTTTCGTAATTTTATTTTTTTTTATTTGTAAGATTCGATATGGTACACATAAGAAAAAGAAAGCAATTGAATGTTGCATAACCAAAATTAGTATCAGTAGAAATTTATCTTTTACGGAAAATCGATTACTCGTATATTCTTATCCTCCTGTACCAAATTTCAGCTCTTTCTGATGAGAAATTATGACGCTAGATGGTATTTTCTAAAATCGTTATTTTAGGATGTTTTACAATATTTTAACAAAGGCAGCAAATGTCTCTGATCTGTTTGATTTATCTTAATGGCTTTAAAAGACGCAAGTTTTTGCTAATTCGAGCTTCCCTGTATATTTTACGGTGTCCTAGATGTCATGAAAAACGGATCACCCTGTATACATAGGAGATCTGAAAATTTCAAACTTATTTTAAATAAATTTATTGAGAAACATTACGACTTATTCAATCTTATACTTTTAAAGAACCCTCCTTGCGTCACACACACATCAAGGTATTTTCATGTAATTGTCTCACTTTAAAATAATAAAAATTAATGATTGTATGTAATAAAAAACAACATAGCCTTGAAATTCGATCTTAATAATTGACGTGCTTTGTTGGATCTCGAAGATCTTCTTTTGTCAACTATTATGACGCTCTTAAGGAGCGTGTTGTCACTGTTTGCCATCTCGAAGAGATTCTCACAGATTTCGAACCGACGTTTTATTTGATTATCTGTCATGAGCTGGAGAACAAATTTTATTGCGGTACCACTAATTTTCAGTTTTGTTCAAACCTTTTGACATCAACCAATCGAAATATTATTTCTGAGATTGAAAAACCGACGATTCGATCGTACAAGTGTATTCACTCGTGTAACATGACACTTGCCGGTCGATGTTGACGATCATCCAGAAGGATTGTCGGCTCCGTCTGTTAGCTGGTTTGCTTGAATTGAAACTATGTGTTTGTAAGCAGTTTATATCATTTAAACAGTTTATGTGACCAACTTGATGGTAACACATTGCTCTTCAATGAAATTAATCACAAAATTAACAAACATACAAAAATGCATTTTCAAAAACAACTATATTTTCACAATGAGTTGACGTGACAACAATGTGCGAAAAACTTTATTATTATTATTTTTGACGTTAGCTAAGCTTATAAAACCAATGGTTGAGCGCAGGGTTGCCAACTGGTCGACACTTTGATGCTGATTGCTCCGTAAATAAAGCAGTAGCGGAGCATTTCAGACTATGTATGATCAGAAACGTCTTAAGAGTGGAATTTTTACAAACCGAAATCTGAACGTTTAGAAATCAACAATTTTTTTACAGGAGTTATTGGAATCTGAAACTAATTTTTTGGAGAAGCTTTGATTCATTTCCACTTCCAGTGGCAGTTTTATTTTGACTATGTACAGGGTGTCCAGCGTAACGCTCTCACTCGATTTTTGGCTTTAATGTCATAGTTACAAAAAAAATGTCAAATACAAAAATTATGTCATTTTTATAGATGATTCGACGTGTCTTAGAAAAAAAACAATAGAACATCAAATTAAAACAATTATTTACCGAAGTTCAATTTTTTTAAATGCAACACCCTATGTATTTTTTTAAATTCTGCAAAAAGCATACAATTCTGATTACATCCATATGCTATACTTATAATATGTGCCCCAGTGGTTACTGAGATATAAAGGAAAATGTATGCATTAAAAAAATAACTTCGGTAAATAATTGATTTAATTCGATGTTCTATTGCTGTACATGTCAACATCTATAAAAAATGACACAATTTTTGCATTTGACATTTTTTTGTAACTATGACATTAAAACCACAAATCGAGTGAGAGCGTTACGCTGGACACCCGGTACATAAACTGCCTATTACACACACTTACTACAAAATTATCAAAACCTATTCTGCACTTTATAATTTTTCGAAGATACAGGGTGTTCCGATTATTCTTAAAAAAAAGATATGAGTTGGCCTTGAAAAAATAGTAGGGGTGATCCATATAAGATTTTTCATTTTAAAGTCGCGATTCCGAGATACAGGGTATTGAAGTTAAAACAGGTAGGAAAATCGATTATTTCAATAGTCAGATGGATACACTAAGCAGCAAAAAAGTTTGGCCATTTAAGAAGAACGATTTAAGAAACATGATGTGCCACAAGTGCCGCCCTCTACTAATGACGTCCAAATTAGAAACAAATTTGAATTTCTCGCCCTCAAAAATCTCCGATTTACAAATTTTACATAAATTTTTGGATTTCTTAAGAAGTTATTTACAAATATCAAAATAAAATTTTAACTTCAACACCTCTCTCTCTCTCAGAATCGCGACTTTAAAATAAAAAATGTTATATTTACTACCCCCATATACTATTGATTGAACAAATTTGCCTTTTAATGCATTCTGTAGTGCCAATTTAAGTTACATTATAGGATTTTAACACCTTTTAATTTAAATTCTTATTTGTCCTATTGTCACTGGCATTATTTTTTAAACAATTAGGTACATTTTTAATAAGAATTTTTAGTAAATTTTGGACTGGACAAATTATCAGACCACTCGTTCTGCCTAATAGTTTCAGCACTTACTTACATTTTCTGCTAAATGATCTAAGTACTTACTTTGATTACTACCAGTGTCATTAAATCTTCTACGTGATATGGTACTCCACCACATTTTTACCATGAACGTAAAACAATTCTTGTTACTTGGCTTGCGGATTTATATCTCTTAAATTTCTATTGCAAATCGATAATGCTAGTACAAATCTTAGATATAATAACTCCTTACCTACGTATTGTACTACTACGTGGTATATTACTATTTAAAATTAGATGTATAATAATAAAACACTATATAATTTTAAATTTTCATGTATTTCGAAAAATAGGTATATATTCTTAGTTTGCCATCCATAGCAACATATTAGCTGCTCCATTACGTATCATCTTTCATCGTCATTTTCAAACAACATTAAAGTAACGGGTATAATTTAAAAAACACTTATTCAAAGTGAATTCTTATATTTTAATTATTGTGAACAGAAAGTTTATTAAAATCATGTATAGTAGTCCCACTTGCCATAGTCTAAATAAAATTCCCATCGATATGTCAGTGCAATAACTCGACGATCATTTATCGCATGTAATTTATGCAGAAATAATGACATCGAAAGCGATAACTGCAATCTTAATTAACGATTATTAATCGCATAAATAAGTTAGGAATTGAAGTATTATTTACCGCTCTCCGAGCCTTCAAATTGAATCTATTTATTTTATTACACGGCTACCCGATGTAGTAGATAAAATCCGAACTATTTACATACTCATATCTTGCGATCGGCAGTTGTTAGATCGAAGGCGGCACCGCCTGAAAGAGGCTGCTGGGAAGAGAGGCCATTATGAGCATTGCGCCGAATGTAAAACACCGTCAGAGTAACTCCAGACAATGCTACCGCCGAATTCGAATAAATCAAGGCCGCTAACAGGACGGAGAGTCAGACTGTGATGTCCTGCGACAGCATAATGCGTTGAATAATGAAATACTGGGCTTAAATTGTATCAGCGGCGGCAGCAAAGCACAATCGCCAATATATATAGCGCACTGTCATTCATAGTGATTTTGGTCTTCTCTATCAGATTCTACGCCTTACCGGTTTTCGATGCCGTTGGAAGATTTCGTCTCAATAGTTTTTGCTGTTAACACCAGAACTAGAGGAAGCTGTAGAAGACAATAGCTGTGTGCTTGGTAGACCAGTTCAGAATGTTCCGGTTAGGATAGTTAAGATTATTTGAACCAGTATTAGCTTGGAATGGCTTAGAAATGTACCGGCCTTCCGCCAAACATGAAGCGCTGCATAATTGAATCTGAATTTATATCTGCTTAAGGCAAATCAATTTATAAATCCACAATTACAGTACAGTACAGAGTAAAAACGCTTGGCAGTCACGGTTATAAACGTTAAATATCACATACTGAAAATAGTATAAAAACAGAACGTAAAAAGTAGGATCTAGCAGAATTCCTAATACAATGCACAATATTGGTAACAATTTCTTAAATGACTTCTAGATTTTTTTTAGGGATTATTTTGAAGGTGTTCTTAGTCAACCTAATTCTAGAGAATAATAAAGAAATGCCATGTTTAAGTAATGACTGGCTATTTGGTGTAGAACCAGTGCCACAACACAACCACACACACACCATGTTTTACGATGTTAATTTTCCTACAATCACCGTTATTTTTTTTGTCCTGCGAGGAAATAATACATTCAAGTAGAACACTTAAGAACAAATTAACTTAATTGTCAGTTTCTTTGTTCGACATTTCCGTTTCAGGTTTCATATTTAACCCTGCGCTTAAAACAGGAACATTCCCTAGTGTGAAAGTTGGCAAATGTTTGTTCAAAAATGGCAACCCTGCTCGCATAAATAATTATAGATCCACTATTTTGTTATGTAATTTTACCAATTTTTTTGAGATGTCGTAATACCACATTTTTCCACTTTTCAAGAGCATTATATTGTGAGATCAACATAGAAAAGAAATTAACTGCCACAAATCTGATGTGTTTTACACAGTTCATACGTAATGCGCATGAACAGGCGGATATACCTCATATACCTTATGTTTACCTCATCATTGTCGAATCGTATTAATTACGTTACTTACAACAGATTTATATCTACTCAATATCCTATTACTTCCGGAGTACCTCAGGGTTCCCATCTGAACCCATTCTTATTTTCAATTTTTATTAATATCATATACCTCATATTTACCCCTATTTGTTGAATCGTATTCATTTCGTTACTTACAGCTGAATATTACCAAAAGTAAAGTTGTGCCACTTACGCGTAAATTGAAGCTCATTCTGTTCAGTTACAAGATTAACGCGGATGTTTTGGAGCGCACGGATAGCCTAAAAGATCTGGGAGTAACTTTACTTTCTCAGATCAAGTTTAATATTTGTTTTTCTCAACACTTAGAATACTGGGTTTTGTGATAAGACAAGGTCGTGAATTTCGAGATAATGCGGCTTTGCTCTCACTATTTTATGCATTTATTCGATTCAAACTAGAATAGTGTTCTCCTGCTTGGGTTACCATTTATAAGAACCAAGTCAACTTACTTGACTCAGTACTAAAAAGGTTTTTAAAATTTGTTGCATATCGTTCTGTATATTTCCTGCACGCGGATGTTATTAACACGTTTTAAATTCGATTCATTACATTTTAGAGCACTTTCACAGCTTAACATTTTTACATGCTCTAAATGAAAATGTTGACTGTCCTGATATTTTAAAACAACTGAACTCCTTTTAGAACAAGCATTCTTGTTGATGCTTAAAACTGTCGCTTCCTTTTAATTAAACTTGACTAAATTCAGCTTGTGATTGTGGATAAAGCGTTATTTTCGCGATTAAACGTAATTGCATAAATAAAACGCCTGAAACATGTTTACTATAAATAACTATTATGACTGAGATACCGCAGTTACTACTTTATATAAAAACTAAATCATGTAGAGAATTTAAATTGAATATGATCGAGCACCGGTATGATTTTAGTGGAGAACCTAGTGATTTGTGATGAATGGTAAATTTTGCTGTATAAATAAATCAAAAAGGAACCTAATCAAATATTCAGGTCACTTTTAAAATAGATAATTTTAATATAAGTAAAATTAAAATTTGACATTCGATAGGTGTAGTAGAGTGGTAATAAATAGTCTCATGAAATCTACTTCAAGAGGAAGAACTTTTAGAACTAGGTAATTAATCTTATGATTGTAATACTATACTGTATTTCGATTGTAAATGCACGCTTAAATACTTTACCGTTTCACTTTAATAATTGTACGCCAATTCATTCATGAAGTCACGCGGATTAAGAGATCGCGCACATTATGTTTGCACGGACCAGCAAAGGACCAGCGGACCTGCAAACTTAGCACGACTTCGCACACTTGTCCAGCACGGACCAGCATCTTTTGTGCAGATTATATATGTGGAAAACATTTTGAAGTTTTTAAGTAGTAGTTGAGTGTAGGTCGGAAGAAGAAACCAATAAAATGAAAAAGTAATATGTTTATCCTACCAATGAAAAGAGAAAGCCACAAAAAATTGTTTCGAGCTCTTGAATTGACCTCGCCTACAACATCAAAACACAAGATTTTGCAAAACAGTGCCATCTGATGAAAGATTTACGATTTATTTAAGGTAAGTAAATAGAGATTGTTAATAAGCAAGGCTGCCCGGCAGGTCAACGACACATCCACATCTTAACTGGTCGAATATTTCTAACTGTTTGAAATCAATCCCTGACTTTTGAGGGAACATACCTTATGTCGGCCTAGCACGACCAGACATAGAAATTGCAGATCACCGATATGACCTCCTGTGACGGTCGTTGGGAGTAACGGTAAGTGCTGGTGCTGGTCTAGTTTGCGCTGCTCCGTTAAATAACATGAGCAGGTTTTGCTAGTCCATGCCTATAATAGGCGCGATCTTTAATACGTTGTACAATTGAAACAGTTCCAGAGAGACTATAAGAAAGACAAGAAACAATATTGTTGATAAAACTTACAGGTGCCATTAAATATTATTAATTTCTAAAACTGAATAGGTAAATTGTAAACCGACTGTAGCTAAATAAAGATGATTAATTGAATTATATACCTACATAACTATTATTCGAAAAACAATGCTCACCTGTTACCCGCGTATGGTATCATCGATATCTTTTTAGTTACTAAAATCCGCACTTTACCAAACGAGATTTGAATGCATCTTTTAGTTTAGGACTTTCTAAAATGATCTATCAGACACACCTAATAATAGATTGAATCCAGCAAACATCAGTCAAACAACAGCAAAACATTTAAGACTTGACATTACCATTTATTTTGAAAGAAATAGAATTATAATAGTCTAAGAGCCAGTAGCCGGCAACCTATAAGTAAATGATTATACCTGAAATTTTGCACAGTGAGTCTCTTATACCTATCACTCATTAGGTGATGACTCGCTAAGCCCGGCGAGGCCGACCCAACTGTTACTCAGGTGCGAGAGGTATGAAAATTTAACCAACTTCGTTATTAAATTAACACAGCTGCCGTTTGAAAATTTTAAAATTTCAGATCTAACAAGTTAGGCATTTATTTTTATTATTTATTATATTTAGCACCTTTTATATTTAAATAATATAAGTAACAAATAACCTCTATTTCTGGCACAGGTTCTAAGATTTAATCAAATACTTTTAAATTTATAATTTTTTCCAATTTCACAAGTGTCTGCTATGACCTTAGAAGCACGGTAATTGTCTGCCTTTGTTATTTTTATATAGCAATAATTGCATATTTTAAAATTTTCAAACGGCACCTTTGTTAATTTATTAACGAAGTTGGTTACATTTTCATACTTCTCGCACCTGAGTAACTCTTGAGTCGGCCTCGCCGGGCTTAGCGAGTCCGCACATCATGAGTGATAGGTGTAAGAGACTCACTGTGCAAAATTTCAGGTATAATCATTTACTTATAGGTTGCCGGCCACTGGCTCTTAGACTATAACTGCAAACAAATTTTGAATATATAACAACGTCGCATACCTACCATGTAAGGTGCTGCACGTAATAATCACAAATACTCCACATATTTACTATGAGTGCGGTTTTCTTAGACCTGTGTTTATAACAAAAGTAGTTATAAGTAGAAATGCTTTGAGTTTCTACCCAGGTTTCTACAAACACACAAATGTTTCTGCTTCTTATCCGTTCTGAACTTGTAAGTTATTGGCAGTAGCTACGATACGATTGGGTAAATTATCAATAGCATCCACTTCTGTGCGATACACATTATTTTTTAAATATCACCACAAAAAAAGACCAAATGATTTAAAGTCAGGAGATCGTGGCGGCCATGATACTGGTCCCCCTCGTCCAATCCCCTGGTATTAATGCTTGGAGATGCTATACATGGTACGGATATAATTAAGCCTTGTATATGATACATCACACTGCTGCAATACGCCGTGGACGGACTGGACCTCTATCCTTCCACGATTCCGTTTCAAATTTCCCGTATTATGCCCTCGTTGCACTACACTTTCACTCACTGCACACCGCATATGTTTACCGGGAAATCGTTCTGCTAAAGCAATTTTACTACACCATAAATTAAAACGATACTCATCAACTCCAAGTTGCTATACACGTAACCCAATTTTGACAGTTGAAAAGCTAATGGAAACACTCGAGTCACAAAAAGATTAATGCAGTAGCCCAGTGATGTAAAGATTGAAAATCCTACAATTTCAATAATCTTTTACTGAGAAACTACAAAAAATTTACACAATTTTTTTTACAATATTTACGAATCTATTTCTATTTTTAGGTATGTTGTAAATCACCCTGTGTTGCATTAAAACAACTATAAGTAGATTCTTTATAAAAAAAACCTGGTAACGATTATGTGTATCTTTCCTGTTTTAAACACCGAGGTAATCCCATCGGTATAACTTGTTTTTATTTCAAATCAGTGGGCTATCTTGTACATTGATAAATACAGGCAATTACATAAACAAACGCTGGCTTCCAAACTGACAATTATCGCATACCTTCTCCGCATAAACAGTAAATAAAGACATTTCAGTAATTAATCACAGCAGATTTAAAAACGGTGCCGTCCATTCCGCCGCACCGACTCGTGCGGCAATTTCTTCGCGGGCGCGCTCCGTCCCCTTTCTAATGCACTTTCTAGTAGCAGGTAGATGATTTCTAATTTGCATGCTCTCGTTTATTTGTAGTACGGCCCTGTACATTCCCTACTGAGGTAGCCGGGGCACCTTCGGGCATGTTCCAGGCCGGTGCCACACCCATGAATGATTATTATAAAATAAAACGGAGCAAAAACAGCTATGCTACGTATCGGAGAGCGGCGAGCCTCGACTGTTTTTGCCCCACGGGGACATCCACATCTTCTGCTGGTATGAAATCTAGAGTGCCTAGCCTAGAGGCCCATGCTACCGACCGGTACTTACACGCACATGTAGCTAATTCGAGATGGTTATAATACCAACATAAAAAGAGGAAAATTGTCAGGGAATTTAAGCGCTGGTACAGTCGCGAGCTCGGCAAATGCCAGCTATTTAGTACAGGAAGCATATGGAAAATTGCATAATTCTTCTTTTTGTGGCGACATTTAAAAAATTAAGTGTATCGCATCGAAGTGGACACTATGGAAGATTTACGCAAACCTATCGTAGCTACTGTGAATAACATTTGTGTTAGTTTGTAGAAACTGGATAAGACGTGCCTGAAATTTTGTTGCTGTACATCAGTTATGTCAAACTATTTTATTAATTAAAACCACAAATTGATTTTATTAATAATGAATAACAATAGCGGCAAAAGCAGTTGAATTTGCTGTATAAAATAGGTGTTATAAAATGTTATTCATTTCTTTCCTTGGGAATTTATTTTAGTTTTTTGTCTGGTCTCCGACTGCGTGCTTTGTCTTATCAGCTCTTACAGTGGAACAGTTACCAGAGCCGTGCAGAAGTGTATTTTTAAATCAGTTTCGAACTGTCCCTTTTAATTTTTTGTACATAATTGTATTTGTAAGTCTCTTGAACATTAAATTTTGTTAGATCCTTCTATGTTAAGGTATTTTCCTCGGATAAAAGCACAGTACATAAATAAATAAGAAAAGTAAAGGATATAGGAACAACTGACGTAATTCAAAACTGTTTTTTTTACGATTTTATTCATTTTATTTTATTCTATACTAGTCGACAGACTGAATCTAATTGCATAATAAAAAAATAAGATAAATAAAAATTTCAAAACTATAAATTAACTGAAAAAAAAAATAGGTCTCACGTAAATGAAAACAAGTTGACTATTGATTCGATATTACAACCATGTATGCTATTATTTGTTGCAGTTTTTACACAAACCATAAATTGGGATAATAAGAATAATAAATTGGGGATGTTAGTAATACTTTATTAGGGTAGAAATACAGTGGGAACAGGTTTCATGCTCGCCCTTGTCGGTGCGGTTTTCTCGTGTCGATACCCGCATAGAGCAAAAGCGTTGAGTGAGAAATTATACATAGAGGCGCAACCTTATGGCAAAATGCGTACCACCTTTGGGCCCGAGATAGTATTAGGTAATAGCAGCTCTTTGGTTCAAAGATTCGTCAATTTATCGACAACTTATTGTTCACGGAGGTTTTCTTTGCTTATTAAACCACTGAATCACACAGAACATTCAAAATTGACTGTCGTTAACAACAACTCTCGACAGACGGACAAATCTCGGGACCAAAAAACCCCTACTGTAAACCACGATGCAACATAACGGAACGTCAACCATAAAGGCCTTTATTTCTTGTTCGACTTTTAAACCATTTTGCGCTATAGATATTTTCTATTAGGGCCTTTGTTTTCAAGATAGAGGGTGTTAAACTTGTAGATCGAATACGCATTTCGCCATTAAGGTTGCACCTCTTTCTAATTTCTCACTCAACGGCAAAAGCTATTAAGAGCTGGAAGAAACAAAAATTTCATCAGTTAGGCTAGTCGATTGGTAGTATCGATTTTCTATTTGATCTCACTAGATCGTGATCGACGACGTATTTTTTTTGGTAAAAATATTTTTGTTGACGGAACAATTTATAAAAATTTTAAATTAGCAATAAGGTTTCTCATAAACATAATGACCTACTATTAAATTTAAATTGAAATAAAATTAAAAGCATACAAATTTTGCAATTAATCTCTTTCAATCACATATATATTGTTAAATTGTATTTCAAAAATAAATAAATATATTATTTAAGGTGAATTAATTGGAGAAGTTTTTTGCTTATTTTGAAATTAAAATAGGTCCCAACAGGACATTATCTACAATAGTTTAAGGTATTAAAAATTTAACCTTCAGTTAACGACAATTATAAAACGAAGAAATTTAGGATTTTTATGAGATAATAATATAAAAATGCAATTTCAACATAGCCTTGTTAAAAATCAAGCGTTAACTATGCCTAGCAGTATTACGAGTATTATAAACGTTATAAGACTTATAACTATATATCAATTTGTACAGGTTAGAATTGATGTTATAAAATTGTTAGGAAAGGTGAAATTGCTTAACTGTAAAATGAAACTTTATTATACTGGTATTTTTTATGAAATATAAATTTAAACAAGATTTACATCAATTTTATGACACCGACAGCGTAGTAGATGATTTAAAGGGTTTTTATAAGTTAATGATTAATTTAAAAGGTTATGTCTGTAAGAATATATGTATTTCTTATGATATTATTATAAAAAATAATAAAAATTATCTTTTTAATGATTTTTTCGAGCTTCCAAAATACAAAATTCTTCAATGATATCGTCAAAATTTAATCAAAACAATAAATGGGATAATCTGACTTCACCCATACTAGCTATATATTTGTATTAGTGGAAGTCTTGCAAATGATATTTTGGTTTCACATTTCTTTATTGAAATGCAATAAATTCTTAAAGCTATACAAATATCCCGAAATACTCCTAACAAATTTTTTTCAATTAAAAGGCTTAAGGTTTTTAAATATGCAGAAAACTGAAATAGTTTGTGAACCAAGTTATCTTCTAAATTGAGTTTAGAGCTATAGCCCTCCCACTCCTAATCCAGGGCAGACTTTGACATTTTATAAACAATCTTATTTATAAAGCGAACAATTTAGAAAATATACATAGGTGCCAAATATTAATAAGTTCTGGATATTATAGAAAAATATATAGTTTTCTTTTTATAATACAATCAATTACGAACAAACTTTTGTTTAGAAAATTTGAATACCCTTTATTTAAAAATTAAAGAAATTTGAAACCTTTACTGTATGCATTACATTATTCGCGTTCTTTTGAGGATTTGAGGAAAGTTCAGTGTTATGGTATTAATACCCATAATTAAGTGGACTGTATTTTTAGGTAAAACTTAGCAACCGTTTTATCGAGCCCAGCACAAAATATAAAACTTTCTGACGGTTGTTATCTTGAAGAACTGAATCATCAAGAGGAAAAGAGGGACATTTTGTTATTATCTAATCAAGGTTTTTGCGAACCACTTGCACTGAACAAATTGTACATAGGAATTAAGGAAAAAACCTAAAAGACGTTAAAAGAGCAATTTTATAATAAAACTATTTCGGACGAAACTCAACTAATTCTGTAGGCAACCCATGACTAGTTTTGGTAACGATACAACAACACTTGTTAACTAACCTGAAAATAGGATTTAATAACAACCCAAAATTTTATAATTGCCTACTAGTTAGTCTCTACTATAACCCCTTCTCAAGGCCTACTCGATTTTGAAAAATTTAGGTATCGAATATCGATTCTTAATACCTATCTAGTAGCTCCACGCTATGGTTAGTACTACTACTAAATATTTTAATATAGAAAACTGTAACAGCGTAAACATCCAGTTACTTTGATTTTTTATTTTTAAATTCTCAAACAACACATCTACAATAAAGTAATTGATACGAAATTATACCTACACAGACCTGGGATTTTTGCATTGACTAATAATATTTTTCTCATCAGATGTATCATGGACGTCAAAGTCGTATCTGGAAATGTACGCTGTGACTTGGTATCTAGAACAGATAATTTGGTGTTGCATAACTGCATAAATATTGTATCAACGTGGAATGCATAACTAATTCTTAATTTTGCTTATTCACGCTAGTACTATATCTAGAATATGATATAAATACGTTGAATATTTTAATCTAACACGCAATATTATCATTATGTTAGTTTTATCGTCACCGACATAATTGTATCAAGTAGGTATGTTTTTATCTTAATTTTAATGAATATCAAGGTTTTGCCCGTATCTTGCCAAGTTGTAGGTGTAGTTATGACACTTGGCAGCATGCAACCCTATACATATTCCTAGATTCCGTTCAAATTTCGAACTTCGTTTCTTCTGACATCTACAAGAAAGATTTGAAGTTTTGCTACTTTATGTTTAGATTAAAAATATTTCTGTATAATTATAATACCCATGAGAATTTTTATATTTTATTATAAACTTTGTTTGGTTGAATTTCGACAAAAAAGCAGAAAAATAAACTTCTTTAAGTTTTTACCAATAACTTTTTTAAAGAAAATTCAAGTAACTCTGTATTTGAGAGGCGTACAGCCACTGCTTTGTTTTTTTTTATTATAGACCTCTTATGATTTGATTTTTCTATCCGGTAGTCTTTCATATATATGACACTCATTCTCAATTTGATTGTACCTTTAAAATAACAAAAAATATATATTTGAATCTTCCTCTTAATTTTCTTAAAAATTAGAGAGATAGTATATAGGTACGTATTTTGAGAGACTTTGAACAGTTGATGATAAAGTATTTTCAGTTATAATATCTCTAGAATATTGATAATGTACGAGATAATGTTACCAACCAACGTGCTTCAAAAGTTTGACATAAAATTATGAGGATGGATTTGCCAATGCCAGAGATATTCGGTCAGAACATTTTTTGACAAAAAATCAAATGAGTCACAACAAAACAACTATTTATTTATTTAAAGTGCAGCTGATAAAGGTACAGTTGATGAAATTGACCGCAACATTAGATTGGCTATTTTCTCTTACTAGAGAAGATCTATTACCACGCATAGTATTTATGATCTTATTGTGGCGATCTTGGTTAATGTTTAAGTATGGTTTATAGAATTTGTATTGTTATGACCAGTAATGTTCAGCCATAGTTGTTCTTGCACACCATTTTTTGCTAATTTGCTAATCGTAGTTGACCTGATTGTATGATTTTTATCTTTTTTTCACGTTAATAGATTGAAAATTCGCATTGCCAAAACGTGACAATTTGAAATTTATTTGAAATATGAAGCTGTCAAAATCTTGGTGTCATAGTGATTGAAAATATCCCTGCATGCTGTTATCTATCAGTTACATGTTTAAATGATTGGGTGATTTGACAAAAAATAACAACATTTAAATGGCTATTAGAACTGTCTAAAATTTGCATAAAAAGTGCCTTCACTTTCGGTTTTTTTAGTTCATTTTAGTGTTTCCAATGCCCTTTCATTTGAGATTTAACTCAGCTACTTTCAATACAATTTTTAAACAATAGCTGGTGAAAGATTGAAGCAAGTTTACGATTTGCAGTGTTTAGAACAAGTAATAGTTTTGAAATATTAGCGTCAATTTAATAAAATAGATTTAAATTGTATTCGTTTTTAATTAATTGCTTCACATATATAAATCGGGGCAACCTATAGTTAATAGTAGTAAAATTAAATGTTTCATTTTATAATTAAACCATTTCTTCTCTTATTCCAGTTTATAAAATAATTACACTACAAAAAAGTTTGCAGCCGCGGACTACCAACTAATAGCAGAAATGTTACTGACATTCCAGGGTTTTAACTTTAATGAAACCCATTTTATGCCGTCTTTGATCCCACTATTTCGTATTCTTTTCTCGATCATTGTAATTATCTACAGGATAATTATTTTAATTTGAAAGCAAGTCTAACCTATATCTCCATTAATAATGATTAATGCTGTGTACGTATCCAGAGATTATAAGTATATTTTTTATTGCGATGTCATAAAAAGAAAAAACTAACAACTTCATAAATTACTGCATCCGTTTGTACAAATAACGCGTTCCCCGACCAAACCTATTACTTCATTTGTGTTATATAACAAGTCGAATATATCATTCGAGGAATTATATATTTGTTATCGGAACACGTGCTAATAGAAAACCAATGATGTGGATGTCCGATGCCTTCAAATAAAAGAAGCAATTATGTTCTAAGGACCTCTCACTGTTCTATTAAACTTTAATTTAAATAAAGAAGTCATCAGTAGCTTTCTTAATCGATTATCAGATTGTAAATGCTGTCTAATCTAAATTCGTTATTAGTAGATATAATTTATAGGTTCTGAGGAGGCACGACTGGAAGAAGTTAAGAAAAACAAGTTCAATGTGGCGCTTAATAAAAAATTCAACATTTTCTGTAAATTAATTATATAAATCAGTTAGAAGATCTTTATCTTAATTAAATTATAAGTTTTCGAGTGAGTTAGGACAATTCTATGATGTTTTCATTTACAACATAAAAGTGTAGGTACAGCATGGGCAAATTTCGATGTTTTTATACTAACTATAAGATATAAAAAATGACCCTCCCATCTCGATCTCGTTTTTTAAAGAAAATTAATGGTCGAAACTAAAACGACCTATTGTCTTTTGTTTTCGAATAATAAATAAAATTACGTTCTTCAGACACTTTTTTGAGTAGACCCTAGTGGCGTGTCAATTTCTTTTGTAACTTATTTATTTTTTTCTCGTTCCATTAATATTCAGAGTGTCTCAGGTATTACTGGCATCCTTGGAATGGGTGATTGTAGGTACAGTCAAAATAAATAAGATTTGAATTTAAATTGCGGCCCAATATTTGTAACAATTTACCATTATCGATATACGCATAACAAAAGTCTTGTTAAAGAAATCTTTTTGTCAGAAAAACGAAATACATTTATAAAAGTATATTGTTTTCTGAATATTTTGTTTGAGAAAATAATATGTTCGATAAACTGAGTACTTAGAAAATTAAAAAGCAGCAAATGTGTGATATTTTTTAAATCGAAAAGGAGTAACAAAGCAAGTTCCCCACTTGACTAATAGTCGATATAACCTCCACCACGTAGAAATGTGGTAGCATATTGACATGTATTGAGATAATCAAGCGGTTAACGATCTCCTGCTGAATATTGTTCCATTCCTCTTCTGCCGCCACGGCTAACTCATCTGCAGTCTGAGGTGGAGGAATGTTATTATGAATGACTCTAGCAACGAAATCCCTCATGTTTTCAATAAGATTCATGTCAGAAGAGTTGGCTGACCAATCTGATCTATTGATATGTCCTGTTTCGAGTGTGTCTTCACTTCTTGCGCGATGTGGTCGAGCGTTGTCGTCCATAAATACAACATTTTCACTTAATTGATTCCGTAAGGTGTAGATAATGGGCGTAATAACTTGTCGATGTAAATTTGATTGGTCATATTCTGTGGTATGCGAATTAATAGGGTGCGGCGGTTGAACATTATTCCACCCCAAAACATTACGGTACCCCCTTCATACGGTGCAACTTCACGGAGAAAATGAAGTCGCTGTTGACGACGTGGTTCTCTCCAGACTCTTTGTCGATTGTCATCAGTAACCAGCCCAATTCTGGTTTCGTCTGTAAATAAGACCCACCGTCACTGGCGTAAAAGCCAACCCCTTTGCTCTCGCGCCTTCTGAAGACGGGCAGCACGATGAGCTTGGAAGTAGAGTGGGGACCCCTAATGGTCTTCTGGCACGTAAGTTTGCGTTGTGGAGTCGTCTTCGAATAGTAGGTGTCGATATAATACGGCAAAACCTACCTTGAAAGTGTGCCCTGAGAGCTGAAGCTGAAGATATGCGGTGTCTACGGGCATATTACACCAAATACCGATCCTCCCTTTCATTACATACTCGAGGACGTCCACTACGTGGTCTGTTTTCCACTGTATAAAATTCTTCATATCTGTGTACTATTCGTACAACAGATGGTCTAGGAATGCCCAACATGTTCGATATCTGATGATTAGAATGTCCTGCATCATGTAAAGCAGTCATTCTTGCTCGGGTAAACGCAGAAATTTCACGTCCTGGCATTATAATGTACAAAAATTCAAAGGAACACTTGGCTGAATACACTGCCAAACTCACCAGATTTGTAAAAACGTTGGTAATAAAGTAAAGGTTCATAGTCTGCAATTTTGTGTTATCTCTTTTGTACATGTACTTTTTTACCACATTAAGAAAAACCACGTTATGTATGTTTTATTTAGTGAAACGTTTATAAAAATATCTGTTTGTTTTTATTGGTTAGAAATATTGACATAACATTAAATCTATTTAAAACATTTTTGCTATTCATGTATCATCTAAAATATTTTTTTGTCTTTCAGTTTAAGCAGAAAACAATAAAATACCTAAAATAATTACAATAAGAGTATATATTTATCTTCCAGACATTAAATTCGAGGAAAATAACTACTTAACTTTTAAGGAGTGCCTGCTAGTTTCTTGAGCTGTAGGCATAACTAAAATTTGCGTTCTAGTTGTAATCATCTAACAATTAGGAAGCTAAAATTGATGACCGAGATATTAAAATTCATGAGCACGCTGATGATCTTGATAAAACTCTCAACTTGTAACCTTCAGGCTATTATCTAGACTTCAGCTTATTATAGAAAACTTATATAGCTTAATAAAGCTTGGATATGTTTTTCGTTAATATTACATTTTTCCATAGCATGGTTTTTTCTGTAAATTCTGTACAAAAAGATACTTATTCTGCTGTCAAGTTGGCTGTATTAAATATCGTATATCTCACCAACAAAAGGACATTTAGAATATGCTCTTTCGAAAATCATTATAGAGATCCCCTAATCATGTGAAAGGCATTGGGAGGTTTTATAGCGATGTGATACTTGCTGTCATTGGTTTTATAAGCTTCGCTGTAATTTTGATGCCAAGTTTTGTTGTTTAAGGGTTTAGGCTATTCGAATCTAGAGGTCATTGAGATTGACGCCCTTAGATCTAATAAATATTTTTCATTATTACATTTATTACCTTTACTACCCTATTAAAAGAGTATAAGTAACAAATTACTTTTTTGCCGGTGTCCAGCGTAATGTCTGAGATTTCTGATGGCCTACAAACGTCAAAAATTGTGGCGATATCAACAATTAGACGGACCATCTTATTAATATACAGTGTGGTCCGTTTTTCATGACTCATCATTGACATCTAGGAAAACGGAAAATATACAGGTTAGCCTAAATTTGACAAAATATCGCTGAAATATCGTGAAAAAAAACCTGAAAATAGCGATTTTATAAAATACTTAGCATCTTCATTGGAACAGAAAGAGCCATAATTTGGTAGAGAGGAATATGAATTTACGAGAAATCGACTAGTTTGGTTATGAAACATTAAATTGTTTTTTTTTATGAACGCCGCATTGGACCTTAAACTATCAGATGAAGAATAAAATTACATTCACATCAATATATGATATTGCTAATTTATTTAAATAATAATGCATAAAGTAATAAAATTATAATTTAAATAATCTAGTTGTTCCTGACGTAAAACAAAAATCAATATTTAACCAAACGAAACACACAAATAATCTACAAATTATGGATTACTTAATCTAATGTTGTCAACAGCTTATTGAATGCTATTGTGAAATTCATCTAAAAGCAGCGTCGGTCGTCTATATTTTCAGATAAATTTTATCTTTCAAAAAATCCCATAGAAAAACATTTAATGAGAACAACTAGATTTTTTATTTAATTAATTGAGTTTCTTTAATTTTATGGAATATTATTTATTCAATGTTTCCCATTTTATTATCCTTCTAATACAATCCCAATAAAAAAAAAACAATTGAATGTTGCATAACCGAATCTAGTTGGGGTACAAATTTTCTTTACCTCTGTCAATGGTAGTACCACAGTTTTAGCAACTTTTTCTGGAAAATTATGCTTCAAATTAAAAAAGTAAAGAGTACATTTTCGTGTAGAATTAAAAGGTACTTCTAATACACTGGTAAAGAATTTAGAAAGTAAAATGGAAGTAAAAGTTTTTGAAAAAACTAAGTGGCGTTACACTTAACTAGCGCCATGTGTGATACTTGACAAAACTACTTACTTAATAATGTTCAGATATACTATCTACAAATTCCATTAAAATCGACTTAGGGGTTGTGAAGATATTTGCAAAAAACAAAATTTTAGGCCCTCAAAAATTTGAATTTAGGAAAACAAAAAATTTGCGTCAAATGATTTCTCATGTAGATTATATAACCAATTGGTTTTCTAATGTTTCTGAATCACCCTGTATGTAAATGTTATTAAAACAATTATTTGTTTCCAAATTTAACCCGTTTCTAAACAATATACAGGGTGGACCAGCTTTTTCGTGCCAAACTTTAAGGGTATATTCTATGTCGAAAAATAACAGTAGTTTGCTATACAAACAATAGTCCAAAATTGCTTCGTTACGAAAATACAGGGTGTTGAAGTTTGTTCTGAAAAACAGAAAAATACATTTTTTGTTTAAACCGCTAGAGATAATTAAATGAAATTTGACAGGTGTCGATAGAAGTGGAAGACTTAAGTTTTGCAATACAAAAGTTTCTTTTACTGTCACCAGTGGCGCGAGTAGCAGATAGTCAGTGGCTATTTTCCAACAAAAAAATGGTACATCCCTGGTTTTTCCAAAAATTAATGTTATTTTTGGATTTCTCGTTCAATTTGGAAGAAAAAAAACTCTCTTGAATTTTTTTTGTACGATGCACCGTTTTCCTTCAAATGGATTATTATTTGTTAGCTGCATACCAGATATACTTGCTGCAACCACCAGATAAACAAATTTACAACGACTAGTTGGCGTCGGTTTTATGTCAACGTTTGACAAATCTTAAATAGACTTGTCTTCTGTGTAGTAGTATCAAAATGCCATTTAGATTTTCAAATCAAGAAATAGCGGATATCCATTTTGTGTATGGATTTGCAAATGGAAACTCAAGGGCGGCCGCCAGAGAATACAGAAGAAGATATCCGCAGAGACCACATCCTAGTCGCAATGTGTTCACAAGAATTCATCAGCAATTAATAGAGAATAGTTTACGAAATTTACATGGAGATTGAAATAATGCCAACCCAAACCAACAACAAAGAAGAATTTCTCGACAGATATTAAACGAGTTTGACAGAGATCCAACCACAAGTTCCCGTATAGTTTCTCGTATTATCCGCATCTCTAAATCCAATGTACTTCGTACTCTCAGAAGGGATCACATGCGTCCATATCACCTACAACCTGTTCAAGGCTTACATCCAGGAGATGAAGAGAAAAGAGTGACTTTTTGTCAGTGGGTTCTTCGCTCAGTTCAAGAAAACAGGGATATACTGTGGACTGACAAATCCTGCTTTACCCGTCGCGGTATAGTTAACTTTCATAACCAACATGTGTGGTCGCATGAAAATCCTCATGTCATTAGACCACAAAATTTTCAAGTTAAATTCAGCGTAAATGTTTGGATAGGGATTTACAACAACAATCTGTTTGGACCCTATTTTTTACCTCGACGCTTAAACGCAGAAAACTTCTTACAGTTTTTAGAAACGGAACATCACAATATGTGGGATGAAATACCGATTATTTTAAGACAGACTTAATTTTTTCAGCTCGACGGTTGTCCCGCTCATTTTGGTAGAAATGTTAGAAATTGAAATAGAAAGTATCTGGCATGCAGCTAACAAATAATAATCCATTTGAAGGAAAACGGTACATTGTACAAAAAAAAATTCAAGAGAGTTTTTTTCTACCAAATTGAACGAACGAAAATAACATTAATTTTGGAAAACCCAGGGACGTACCATTTTTGTTGGAAAATAGCTACTGACTATCTGTTAATCGGGCCACTGGTGACAGTAAAAGAAACTTTTGTATTGCAAAACTTAACTCTTCCATTTCTATCGAAACCTGTCAAATTTCATTTAATTATCTCTAGCGGTTTAAACAAAAAATGTATTTTTCTGTTTTTCAGAACAAACTTCAACACCCTGTATTTTCGTAACGAAGCAATTTTGGACTATTGTTTGTATAGCAAACTACGGTTATTTTTCGACGTAGAACATACCCTTAAAGTTTGGCACGAAAATGCTGGTCCACCCTGTATATAAGAAAAAATTGAAAATAAATATCTACTATATACTACAAGAAACTACTAGATATATTTAAAATATACACCAATATATTTAGATTTTATTTAAAAAGCTAGAAGTATCATAACATTCTTATTTTTTGACGTAGCGGGGCTTCGTTTGGTTCAACAGTAAGCTCGGCCGAAGTGCTAATTTCATGTCTTTATTTGCTCGATATTTTTAACCGATCAAGATTTACGGCTGATCATCATCACCAGACATTTAAATTTTTGCAGCAACGCGTTCCCTGGAGGGAAACCGGTAATGGTATTGGTAGAAAAAATGCCGGTGGAGTCTATACGGGTACAAAATACTAGTGGTTTAAATGATTTAAAGATGCAATCAAAGGGAAGAATTATCACGAAATATAATAGGTTAGTAAACTACAAATTTTTTTACAAACCATTTAAACCTTTGACATATTTATCAAATTTTCAAAAGCTTTTGATATACCTAGTCTTTTAGCACCACATATTTATGTTATACTAATTCCTATGTTTCAAAATTTTAGAACCCTTCTATAAACAACTACTCAATTACGTGCAAGATTTATCAGATAAGTTACGACAACGTACCCTCTGAAAGATTCGAAAATATATGCTAATGGTACTAATATATCAAAGCCTTGTCATGCATCGCTTACATGTATATTTATTTACTACAAAATAATCAGCAACGGTTGCAAGTACACACTCGATAACAAATACAAAAAGTTTTCGAGGCAGCAGCCATTAGTTAATGCATAGAGAGGAGCAAGAAAGTTGTCTTCCTCAGCTGTCAGCGTGGTCTCTTGATAACAACTTAATCCAAAGATTGATAACGCCCATGAATGTCGTTATTATATATAATATACTGACGGTAGGCGTTAGTTTTAATACCACTGAAAATGAGTGTGAATTAACTTCATTAAATAAATTGTCCTGTTAGAAGAATTATGGCTGGTGAATAAGTTTGTAAATGGGGAATTAAACGACAGGTGTCTCTTCTTCAGGCATCAAGATAAAATATGGAGACGTTATTTATTTGTAATTCGTATTCAAAGTATTACCTTCTATTATTAACCTAGTTCCAGGCCAAGCGTGCTACCTAGAAGAATAGGAATTTTGAGCTGATTAATGTATGGATTAATAATTCTAAATCTACAATTTTCATTAGTTTTCATACAAATCAATTCTGATTTTTCGGACAGTAATATAACAGGCAGTATACAGGGTGTTTTTAAATGAAGTAGCAAAAATGAGACCACATATTCCTTAGGTGAAACTAAATCGAACATGATATACCTATATCCCAAGTCGCATAATAAAAAATATACAGAATGTCAAAGTTATAATTTTATTTTAGATATTCGACTGTTTTGGATTTAGGTAAATGTAAAATGTGTAATGTGTAAAATGTAAATGTAAACGTCACCATAATTTATCGTTCTAAACAACTTTTTCAAGTAACATTTTGGTGTTTTTTCAGTAGAAAAGGCACTTTACCTGAAACGATAATAGTTTTCAATCGGTGCACTGAATATTTCGAAAACTGTTACTCCTAACGACTTCAACAAGGTATACCTTCTTCAGATATAACAGGTAGGAGAATCGATTGTTTCAATAATTAGATGGATACATTAAGCAGCAAAAAAGTTCTGACATTTAAAAAAAACATGATGTGCCATAAGTGGCGCTATCTACTAGAGACGTCAAAATAAGAAACAAATTTGATTTTCTCACCTGCAAAAAACCCTGATTTACAAATTTTATGTAAATATTTGGATTTTTTAAGAAGTTATCAACAAATATCGAAAATCAAATTTTAACTTTGAGACACCCTGTATCTTTTTTATTATGCGACTTGGGATATAGGTGTGTTAGGTTAAATCGATTTATTTTCATCTAAGGAATTTGTGGTCTCATTTTTGCTACTTTATTTAAAAACACCCTGTATATTGTAACCTCTACGTTGACTTAGTCTGAAAATACATCACGTAGAAAAACAAACTTCATTGTCACTACTTGATTACACAACAAATATTCTTCAAACAAATTCACAACCGTCAAATCTCTACTTTGACTCGAGAATGCATTTAGAGCTAAAGCAAATATAACCTGGAAAGCAAATAAGAACATAATTAACAAACTAAAGAAGTAGGTGAGGTTTCTTAACAATATGTAAAGGGTAACTGGGCAGCCAAAATTAAATGTCAAATGTAAAATCGATTTCCAAAGATAAAAAAATATACCTTTTTTAGATCGTGCTTAGTTTACAAAATGTGACATTCCTATTGACTTATCAAATAAAATGTGTTGTCAGTATGACATCGCATCACCCCATGCTGGTAGAAATATGGTAGAGTGGGTCAATAGTAATTTCAGTGAGAGATGGGTCGGGGGGATGGGTCTCGTCTATTAGATGCAAGGTCCCTAGACCTTCCTCTAGACTTATATTTATGGGATTACTTAAAATAATTAGTTTAATCTGTCACAATTGGATAAAATAATAAACTATTTTTTTAAATTTCCTATTAAACCACAATGTGATGCATATGTAATATATTTCTCTGTGACGCTACTGTATTTACATGAAATGACAGAGATAAACAGCCAGGGTCATTCGTCGCTTACTTCACCTAAATCATACTCATGAGAACCAATGAGCTAGAAACCGGTATATGTCTGGTGCGCCGCTAATGAATGACTTTGACTGTTTGCCATAGGATAGGATTTTCAGGTGTAGTTTCATACAATATTATTAATAATTATTAAAAAGTGTATAAGAAACTATATTAAAAAATGTTATTCACAATGATAATATTAGACATTGCAATGTCTATCCTCAGTCTCTAAAACATAGCAATGTTTATTAGACCATTAAAACACAAAGATATGTAATCTAAATGCGTTTTTATAATCATATATCATTATGAATCAATTAATTATAACAAACATTCCAGTTCTTGAACGAGTAGATTAGTCACTATTTCACGTTTACTGAGTCTATAACTACCAGTGATTTTTTGGTGCGATTTAACACCAGTTTATCTGCCAGTGTTCTAATTAATAACAGTAATTAGACGGTCATGGTACTTAATTTAAAGAACACCCCATGGGTAATGGTCAGCAATGCATGACACTGTCCAAGTCTGCTTAGCCATCCATGTAAAAGCTAACAAAGTGTAAATGTGATATACTATATCCATGTTCATCATCTAGAACAAGAATTATATGCATGGCTTGCCCACAATTAAAGCCTGCCGGAACTGTTTGCCTTACCGTTCGCTCTTTTTCGGAAAAAATCTTAACGGATTGGATCTATTGGCAGGGTCAGGTAAAGTTAAGCTTTCCGTGTTACCGCTATCATTTTCGATTAAACCATATCTTTATAACTATATAGGGTGTAACAAAAAAGCATATCATCCCGTTAACTAAGTATTTTTGGCGGGAAAATATGACGATTTATCCCTACTGATGTATCTACTATATACAAAAATGCCTTCCTTAAAAAGTATGGGGATGTTGAACTTTTAAAATTGTTTATTATATTGTCGTTTATAATTACACCAAAGGTTTGTCTTTTTTCCGGGTAAATTTGGGTAGGATAATGGGAAACTATTGCATAGCAATTATACGAGAAAAACTGTTCACTATTCTGTAACCTTCGGTGTCACGTTTTTAGGTTGACAGTTTTTCCAAGTCAGATTGCTAAAGGAAACAGTTTTAAATTTAAACAACACAAATTTACCCGGTATCAATACAAACATCGAGTGTAATTTGGCAGGACAATTTAATGAATAATATATTTGGAAACATATCAATACAAACTTTATTTCTGAAACACTAAAAATAAATACATTTTTATTTGAGCGTTCAGTTATTAAACATGCAGTTATTGAAATTCATACGAGGAATACTAATATCGCTACGGATGCCGTTTCTGTAGCAGATGTTGAAGTATATTCTTTTTCCAAATGAATCAATTGAATAATGCTCGAATGATACTCTTTGTGAACTTGTATGTTTTTATTGATGATGAATTGCTGTATCCTGTTATTTTTATTAGAGCTTGTTCTTCAATTCAGCTTTTACTTAATTCGATAACTGCTGCCGCTCGATTTGAATGATTTGCAATTTTGACTACCTATGTCCATGCGTTGTGCTGAGCATTTGAAAATTTCATTAATTCCAATCATCACATTTGTATTTTTGAATTGAATTGAATTTTTCTTATTCCAAAATAGATTTGGTGTAAGAAATACTCTGTCAAATGTTATAGAACGTTTTTCCAACAACTTTTTAAATAATCTTACTGGGCAAATATCTTTCTCTAAAATATTAGCCGTAATCGATTTGCTGTCACATAATTTATTGTCACCTCCTTGTCCCGTTTTCGAAAATAGAGGTTTATACTCGACACGTCCAGTTTCTTTTCAGTTATTTTCAATTTCAGATAGTTAGTTGCTCGTGCCCAAAATATAAGTGTCGATACCAAAGTGCCTTATATATCTGACCAATAGCAACAAAAAACTCTCCGAAACGATTAGTTTTTCTACAAATATATTTCAAAAATCAAAAATATAACTTTAATAAAACTAAGGTATAGTAAAAGCTGCAGTAACGTAATTTGGTTTAGTATTAATGAAGCAAACAATTGAAGTTTCCCAGAACATTCTTAAAATTGTAACGTACACGTACACACGACAAAGTTACAAACCTAAAATAATTATTAGTCATAGTGGCTAGTGCATTTCGTTTTTCTCTAGTAGCTTTGTTATATTAACAAACAACTAAATGTACCGCGATTTCAAATCCATGAAATTAAATGAGCCTTGATAATTAATAAAAATCTTATTTTTTTTTCATTGGAAAAGTGAGATACGACAAAATTGTTATTAAGAAATGTTTCACAGAATAAAAAACTGAATATTTGTGCAACATTTTAAGGGCCTGATGAAAGTAGAACAATGAAATGCATATTGACCAATATTTTTTCGTCAGAGACATCATGTATGTTACATTTTTGCCTATTAAATGTATGCATTTGAAGATTATAGTTCTGCAGCTATTTTAATGAAGAGCGAAATATTATCTATTTAATAAATAAATATTTTTGTCCTAACTTAATACACCGCGTTAATAATACAAGGCCTATATTTTGCACGTAAAAACATTTTTCAGCTAGACAGTGGAACAATTATGAAATTTTTACTGTTTAGATAAAAAAATGTTGATCTATTTTCTGTAAAATGGTACTCTTAATGGAATTATACATATTTATCGATTAAACGTATGAAGGACAATATATATTATGCTTTATTTAGCTAATAGTAATAACGTAACTGACATTTTAATTGAATTAAAAATATATTTAAATTATTTCTAAGAATTTGAATGTTCTGTATCACAAAAACATAGTTTCAAAGAAAAAAGTTATAGGGTAGCTTTATATTATTTTTTCGTGCACTATCAATTACCAAATTTATGAATGAAAAAACGGGAACACTCTGCATATAGTGCGCGAACGTCGGCAGTAGAACATATACAATGCCCTGCCAATGACAGGTTGATTTTGTTTTTCATTTTTTTTTACATCCACCCCTTCATGATGATATCATGAATTTTTTTTAATGGCAACCAAAATGTTTTATTACGAATAAAATTCTCCTTAAAATTCTGCGTACAGCAGATATCTGGTTACATGTTATTGCTTTAATACATCACGAGATATGAGCGTTAAAATTTGTAAATAATTGTCGGTCTGCTTAATCATTTAAATGAAATAACATGTGGATACACATGATTGTCAAAGTATGCTACGAACACAATTCACGAAATAGATATATCCAAGCGTTTTGCTATCAGCTAATTAGGAGATTGTATATTCAAAACGTTTCACAGCCAACGTTGGCACTGTAAGGTCCACCGTCACTTACAATAAAGCGACATATTAATGAATTTTAAACTACGTATTATACTGGCACCACTAATGTGCTATACATGTATTTGTTACCGTAAATAAATTGTTTTGTTTTAACACCCTGTAAATTGAAAGAAGGCAAATTGTTCTGAATATAATAAACAACTCACTCTATTTTCACATCAGAAGCTTCTTAAATAAGTACAGTGAATTGAGGAGGGATAACCTGTAAGGATTATTAGGAATTCTAAGCAAAGGTAAGAAAAATATAATTATATTTGAAGAGGACTGTAATTGGACATACAACAAAAAATGGGTCACTAGGTAACAGACTTTTAAATCAGAAAGATACACTAATCACGTAAAATACACTTCTTTTACTTGTTTGTACTTAATTTGTCTCTAAAATGGCTATTATTGATCAATGATTCGCCGTATAACTTAAAACACAAAAACTACCTCCCAAAATGATCCACGACTGTGCAATCCGCTGTTGGCTAACGTTGTGATAAAAACGGTGCCATCAAGTCTTATAGTAGAGACAACTACTTTTTGAGCATCCATTACAATGGATCCCCTTGAATATCAACAAGTGTCGATGACGACAGGATAGTGATAAAGTCCAAAAGCTCGGAAAAAAGACTCTCAATATGGACGTCGCATGTTTGACTGAGACTGAAGATGCAACATACAAAAACAATTGTACATCTTATGTGCGATAATTGCTTTCCGACTTCAAACGCGAAATAAATTGGTGCTTTAGCAAAATTGTTTTAATTTTATTACTTAAATAAACGCGTTTGTAATCCTACTATGTTACAATTCGCTTACTACAGTATAAAGCAGCATAAAATTATCTCCTTCGCATCTCTACAGAATGTCTTCATTAATTCAGTTTGCCAGTGAATATTACGATCCATAAATTTGTAGATATATCTATCGCGTGATGAAAAATCATATCGTTGTAAACAACTTGGATGCATTAATATAAAAATACCACCAATTAAGAAAACCTTGAAGGTACTTTATTATTTTTAATTGATAACCTGTGAGTTGTAAATTAGAAAGTTTTGCGTGTACACACAGGGTGTTCAAATAAGAACACCAATTAATTAGTTGTATTTATCGTCAGAGTATGATGAACTGGTTCAGCTATTTTGGTCAGTTTGCTCGTTTGAAATTTGATTACTTTTATGTAATATCTACTACTTTATAACAGGAGGAACAAGTTTTAGCTTTTTTACTTTATAATACAATAATAAATTTTGTAATTATGGAATTACGTAATTATTGTGTAATTCAACGTTGGTCGGGATGTTAGTCCGTAGTGTAGTTGTACCTAAAGAAAAGTATATTAGTAAGATATTGAAACTGATATGTTTTCAATCATTGCAACTAGGTTTGGATAAACGTTTTCAAGTTTCATTTGCGATCAAAAATTGATATACATATAGATAAAAACTATATATTTTTTCTTTACTTTATTTGAAAGCTTAGAAAATAATAGTAATTTATACTGCGAATACGTAATAGGAGAATATCAAATATTTACTCTATAAAATCAAATTTTCCAGATTAATTACGAAAATCTTAAACTGATGCAACGAAAGTTATTAAGTTGGTAGGTAGGAAGAATAGCATCAGTAGAGGGTAAACTTTAGGTGGAAATTGAACCGAGTTATTAGAATATTATTGGATTTTTTAAATGACAATAGCATAGTACGCTGATGCATTTAAAGAATATTTTTGTTTCCTTACTGAGAATTTGACTTTCGCTAATGATGAAATTAACAATCATTTAAATTCTTTGCTTGCCCATAATTTAAAATTAACATCTAATATCATTTTTCTTTGAAGAATAACTAAAAGTAGTAAAATAATTATTAACCATAACATTTTCAAAAATTTAGGTCTATGGTTTGACGAAAACTTAAGGTTCTCCAAATGCATACTTAAATTATTTATTTCAAGTATCATATAAAATACAAGTGCAAGTCGTTACAACAGCATTGCTTAGGTAAGTTTTTAATATTACCCGAATAAACTCACACATAAAGGTTTAAATAAAATCCACGTTTAAATTTGACTTCGCTTTTACAAAGTAGAAAAAAATGTTTTTGAAGTTCTAGGGAAGTAACGAAGTCACTTTGGATCTTATTGGTTAAGTCATTTAAATAATCCATTCATTCCAAATAAAAAAAGTATAGAAATATTTGTTCTAAAAAGTTTTGTTTTCCTTCTATACTTCAAAATTGTAGAGAAGCACGGTTAAATAAAAAAATATTAAAAAATTAATTATCACAAATATTGTAACACTTGGTATATAGGTATGTTTATTTAAATCCAATCGAATCGATTCGAATCAAGTATTTTATCACCTACTAAAGTTACTAGTATATGATTATCAACTAGCTGTTTGGTGTCTGGATCAGTATTTTTACAAAGAATTCAGTTACTGTTTCAGATTTTCATTAGTTATATAGAGTGTTCTAGAAGCTCTCTGACAAATTTTGGCAGATGTAGCTACATTTATTCTTATATAAACATAGGTCCCATTCGTTTTTGTTTAGAAGTTACAAGCATTTTAAATAATATAATTTTATATTTCAATCAAAGTAGCCTGATAAAACAAAAATAATGGTTGCTATAACAATACTTATTATTATTGCTCAAAAATTAAATATAAGTTAATTGTTATTAACCAAATTAACAAATCTTAAGACTAAAAAATTGCTCAAATGTCTACCCTCGGCTCGAATGCAAGCCTCACATACACGAACACACTTACTTTTTGTACTTGTTGCATAAATAACTATTAATAACAATTTTTTAAAACTTTGATATAATTTTTAAAGTTCTGTCATACTCTGCGCTTTAGCTCAATTTAAATCCCATTATTTAATTTGCTCAGGTTGAAATTTATTCGCACCAGTATATAAGCAAAATGGCAAATTTCTGAGAAAACGACGCATTCTTGAGCTATTAAGATTTTATCAAAGTGCCTGCATACACATTCGTAAGTTTAGAATATATCATTTTGACAAAATTTACATTAGTGAGCTGACTACAAACGTGTAAGTAATAGTTGGAAACAATATATTTTACTTAAATAAAAGTACTCGTACCTACTTATACTAATATTTATGTCAGTATTACATGCAAAGGACAAGGAAAATATGTCTCTTTCAGGGTTTTACGGCTTCCAAGACAGTGATAAGCATTCATTAGGTACCTGTACCCGCATTATTTCGACATGTAGCAGATGCTAGATGTATGATTTCAGTATCTCGACTGACGTATGCGCTCGAATTGTTGCTTTTTTAATAAAAAAACAGCATCTGTAATGAACATGGCGCCAAGGCTACACATATGATTATTTTCTGTTTGCTAATAACCCATACAAGAAATATTTTTACGCTGCTAATTATTTTACTTTACCCGCAGCTGAAGTCGGTACTAAAACATGAAAATCAGAGTCGTACTGCATACACAGTCAAAAATTATACTCGTATTGTTTAATTTAAGCTCCTTTATATTATTTTGGTGTTGAATTTTGAGTGAATTTAACATTTTAATGATGAAATGAGTAATATGAACACAATTTTTGGTTGGTGAAAAACCAAAATATGTGTAAGGATATACTGTACAAAAAAAAGAGGAAGGACGTAGCCTAATATGAACAGATACCGATGTGGAGTTGGGATTTTGCTGCAGAAAAGTGCGCTACTGTCACAACAAACCATAGATCGTAAATACTTTTCAAAATTTGTTTGTGTTGGCGTTTGCTTTACCTACTTCGCTTTCTATCATTATTAATTTATAACTAAAGACCGGTGTTTTCCCGATAAGTTATTTGTAGTTTGTCAAAAGACTTCGAAATTGCTCTTCACAATTTACTTTATCCACATGTACAGGAAGTTATCCCCTTATCAGCATGGGTTCATGAAAAATAGATCCACTGTGTCTAATTTTATAAGTGTCACCCGATATATCTCTCAATATTTGAATACAAATACTCAAGTTGATGCTTTGCATATTGATTTTTTTAAGGCTTTCGTTAAGTTATATCATAATATATTATTATCTATTATATGCGGATGATTTAAACATTTATAGTGTTGTTACCACCGTTGATGATTGTGTTAAGATACAGCACACCCTAAGCTGTATTCGTGATTGATGTATCATTAACAATCTTTGTCTAAATGTTAGCAAGTGCACTGTAATAACTTTATACAATGCTGTCCTGTACTATACAGGCTGTTCAGTAATAATGGGCCAAACTTTAGATGTAGATAGTTTGGATAAAAATAAGCTGGATTAACTCAACTTAATCCAAAAGTTGATACTAACGGAGCTACAGGGTGTCAAAGGTGAAAAAATAAATCACATAATATTTATTATTTTTCGATGGCATCAACTGTATTTTCTGAAATTTGATATATGGAGATTTCTTGGGATTAGAAATTCGAATATGTCAACGATTTTGGTGTATCTGCTAGAGGGCGCCACCAACGATGGTTTGGACCCCTTTAAATCACTATGACTATGACTATGCGTCGGTAGTATGGTCACCTACTACCGTTAATAATTCGGAAACTATCGAAAAGGTACAAAAACGATTTGTAAGAAATATATATTTTAAGAAACACGGAATATTCCCTGTTTATCCAGTTTTGGTGTCATATATTTCACAAATAAATGAGTTTAGTATCCAGTCTCTGCATAATCGAAGAGAAAATGCCCAAGTTCTTTTTATTTACAACATATTTAGATCAATTATTGATGTACCTGAATTACTAAACGCTATTTTTATAAATGTACCTGACATTAGGTTAAGACAACGCAGTTGTTTATTTAAGATTAAAACGGCATTGTCGCCCTTACAAAATTGCCTGACATCATGTAATTTATTTGTGAGGGAAAGAAACATAGATTTTTTTAATGTAAGTAAATGTAATTTACTGATTAGTTTGTAGATACGATTTCTGTTATACTCACTGTGCAACAATTTTTGGAATGTATTCTGTTTGTTTGTGCAGTATAAATAAATTTCTGTTTATTATTATTTATTATTATTATTTTTATTATTATTATGACTTTTTTGTGCTACACTGTATCACATTTTAAAGTGGAAAATTTTTCTTTCCTATATTTTCTAGTTAAACCTTGTTGATGTCGCTAGAAGCAATGGTTTCTGAGAAAAACGCATCTAAATCTCATGATGCATGCAATTTATCTAAAAGTAAAGTCAAATTGTTGCGTACCTATAAGTAATGGGCCATACTGTAACAGCATAATACTGCGACCAAAATAAGTCGATTTACTTTAGCTTATCCTAAAAAAATCCAAAAATATACCAAAATCAGTAATAACAAAGATACAGAAGAAATAAATCACATTTTCTTTCTTATCTTTCGATCGCTTGAAGCAAGTTTCACGAAATTTTGCTTATTTTGGTCGCAGTATTATGCTGTTACAGTATAGCCTATTATTTAACAACATTTTGACTTTACTTTTAGATCAATTGCATGCATCATGAGATTTAGATGCGTTTTTCTCAGTGTGTTTGTGAGTTATTGAAGATAGTTGATAGATAATAGAAGTAACATATCGTGCTTTTCATTTTTTCTGCTATATGATTAAAGTTTTTTCTTATTAATAGTAAGGCACATAATACGTTGCATAATTGGATTACCTGATCTTTCAGTAAAAATTGTCGGCTATTGTACTTCCATCTAACGTATAGAAAGGAGAAAGACAGAGCTAATTATTTTATGACGTGACAAAGAAATAATTACTAAAGGACAGGATATTATACCTGCCATGCGAGATCATTAAAAAACCGTCTGGAATCTGGATTGAGAATAGTCATCCTTCTCTAACTGTGATATTAGCTATGGATGATTTCTTTGTCTCGCATGCACCTGTGGCGCCTTTTGCTTTACAACGGCGGCTGTAATTGACCTTAGAGTCTCCATTAAAATTTTTACACGTGATTTACCTCTTGACTACACCTGTGGATGGCTTTTATGGGAAGTGCCACTCTATTGTCTTTCAGTATCGACCGGAACGGAAGTAGACTGGAATTATTTAATTGTGAAAAGTTTTTAAGTTATAGGGGTTTTTAATTGGTTTTATTTTGCATTTTTTTCCCCAATACTCAGCACGGCTATCTACAGGGTGTTTCAGAAAGGTATGGTAATATTACTAGGGCTGATAGAATATTAAATAATAAATAGATTTTGTTAACAAACGTATGTCCTAAAGTCATTCATTTTTGAGATACAAGCGTGTAAGATAATTTAAAAAAATCACTATTGGAAATAATTTGAGCAATACATTTGATTAAAATTTGACAAAGATCGTTTTTGTTGGTGCCGAACACACTGGTGCTCGCACGATTAATTTTTTTGCATAAAGTAGAGGGCGCTAGGTACTAGCATTTTTGTTGACATTTTATTCTCTAACTTGGATTTTCTCCATTATAAGATTTATTTATTAAGGGTGTATGCGTCAAACCCCGAAATTTCATTTTACACAAAACGATGCTCTTTTTTCGAAGAAAATGCGAAAAACTGTGTTAAAGTCAACCTTGCTATCCTTGTAATAGTAGAAGTCTAAAAAGATCATTAAGCCTAATACTGTTAGGAATAAATAGATAACAATAATGAAGAAAACGTGCATTTACGCATATTGAGTTTTTGGGAGAATCAGAAAGTCAAATATTCTGATCTGTATATATCTTTAATAAATAATATATGTTCTTCAATTACTAATATATAAAATAGATTATAACTGGTTGTTAATAATGTTTCTTGTCATTTTAATATCAAATTATTGGATGCCCTAATATCACACTACAAGGCTCCTCATATCGCAATATCGCAGTGTGTGGTAGGCACCTAATGCCAAAAGAGATTCGCAAAGTAATTGTGATATTCAATTTCAAATTTGATTACTTTATTTCGATTTGTTTTGAAAATATTTGGAGAAAATCAAATTTTGGGGTCTCCCTTTAAAGAGCAATACTTAGCTCCGTTAGGGGGCGTTTGCGGATCTATGATTATATAACTTTTTTTCTTATTTTTGATCGTAGAATCCACAGTTATTTTTTGGCAGGCTAATTTTGAGACACCCTGTATACAATTTTCAGTTAAAAAGAAACAATTATATGTATATATCAACAGAAAAAATGTTACAATTTGAAAACAAAATGGTTCATAATATACTCCTTGAAACTTAATATAATAATATTAAAAATATCTAAATTAGAAAAACTCGTATTAAATGATTTACACATTCTATTAATTGGTGAATTCTGTTCAGAAGTTCTACTAAATTTTATTGGGAACGAGAAATGTGCTTTTAAATAACAGGGAGAATATCTTTATATCATCTGCATACTTGCTGTGATAAAAATATAAGTGTACATACTAAAATATGAAATAAAACGCAGTGCCCCTAAGTGAGATCCTTGAAACATCCCATAAAAGCTGAATGAAACTTATTTAACGATACAATTTGGGAACTGTTGAACAGATAGGACAAAAACCAACGAAGTAGACTTTTGTATACACCGATTTTCATTAATTTAGCAATTAGTATATTATGATTCAATTTATCAAAAGTTTACATCACTACGTTATGTTTATCGTGTCGCGTTGTTATGTTCAGTTAATCCTCGTTCGTGGTGTTCAAATAGAGAGCATTTAAATTTAAATTGAGGTTTGATCAAAGAAAATGATAAGTACGACCTACCTACCTAACCATAACAAATATTGCTGATAATCGTGATAAACTAGTTAGGAATAGACCTAACTCATGAAAATATTAGTGGTTTACTCTGAGGTTTTAGATTGGTATCGCTTATATAATATATATATTAGTTATGATTTTGTTCTAATTGTAAAGAAATAAGATAATATATTTAAATGACTACTCGGTTAATTTTCATAAACTTATGTAGTGCCTAAATACATTTTTGTTTAATGCTTGTTGTTTCGTTGTATATGATTTATTATAAAACGTTATTTGAACGTCTTTCATTAGAATATGTACTACTAGTACTACCACTAATTTTGGTAAATATTTTGATAGAAAACTTGTTCATTTGAACTTAATGATAAATTTTTAATAAAATTATGAAACATAAAATGTCTTTTATTTTTTTCACTCCATAATTCTATAAATATTATATATTATGCAATAATATTAACAGGTTCATGTGCAAAGCTTACATTTTTAATGATATAAATAACACTAAAATATGTAAACGTTACACATGATATTTGTTATGGTAATACAGTGGAATGTAATAAAATTTTAACACACTTCTACATACTGAGAAATGTGTAAAAATATACACAGTCTCGTGTGGACCTCGAATAACACAGTAAGTACTGTGTTCTTTTGTGTTAAAATGTGCAATTATTTTTTTACAGTGTAGGTAGCTAATGAAACATATAAATCCTTAGCACTTTTTAAAGAAAAAAACGACGGTATATGATCAGGAGCGGACCCTTATTTTCATCTAAAGGACATCAAATGTCTAAAATCTACCTTTTTAATCGATATTAAAATAAGTGAATTTATTTCGGTATTGAATTTTCTGTGTTTGAGTTTTTAATAAAAAACTTAAGTTACTAACACAATTTTTAGTTAATTGGTTGACTGATAAAAAAGCAATGAAATAATAAATAGATATATTGTCATTGTTGTGTTTACCTATAAGTTCACAGATATAGGTATCTAGTTCAGTAAGCTATTAAAAGTTATTCAATGTTGTACTGAACATATTTTACGGTGTATAATAAACGGCTTGCTATATGAAAAACATCGTTACAGATTCTAATTAACCAATTATCAGAATAAAACCGGCGTTTTTCAGAAGCGCTCATCCCCCATTGTGCAAATGCGGCTAGATATAAGAATGAGATAAAAGAAAAAAGAGTGACTCGGATATAAACAGTAGCAATTGTAGATAAGCGATGGCGGCGAGTTGAAAGGAAGCGGGTCCTGTATAAATACATGCAACTGTGTATTAGCGCGCGGCCCGAAGAGACAATGGCGGTGGGTCGCAAAGGCTTAAAAAGGACCTTATGCACTCTGCTCACTGGGTCTCGTCTTTGGAAATGTCCTTATACTGCCTACTTGCCTTTGACCGCCGATACTCTCACAATTGTCCTCCGAGCCGCTTGCCGAAACAAAGGGACGTTCGAGAACTGACTGCGGTAATAACTCCTGATCGGGAGTCAGCGGTGATTTTGATGCTGGAGCAGTAGACGAACTTCCTGTCAAACTGAGCAGTACTATTCCTACACCAAAAGTATAGCTGATGCAATTTTTTGTTCATGCTTAAAGTTTAAAGATAGGTAATTACGTTAGATTATTCAAAGTAAACGTTTTGTTTTTAAATTTAAAAAGTTATATTTCTAAGTATTTGGTTCAAAATTATAGTGTGTCTCAGATATTACTGGCAGCCTTGGAAAGGGTGATTATACACTCAAAATAAGTAATATATACGCAATTATATCTATATCTAAAAGTTCACCGTTTTTGAGATACAGGGTGTCAAAGATTTCGAGACTTTCATTATATTCTTTATTTAAGAAGTAGAAATCCTGTGACACTATTCTTTTATTTAAAATAAAAATGGTATGTCACTGTCTTAATTATAAAAAAACGTAAGATATTTATAAATATAAATTCTGATTTTGAACAAATAATTATATTTAAATTGTTTCTAATTTTGACGCTACAAATAGAGTGCGCCACAATGGCACATCATGCTTCTTTTAAATAGCAGAATTATTTTGTGCTTTAGTGTATACATCTGACTATAAAAAAAATGAATTCTTCTATCTTTTTTATGAGAAGTTGAGTTAAGAGTACCTAACCGTTTTAGAAATAAAAATTGCTTATTGCTAGAAAATACAGCAAAATTTTACATGAAAAAGTTACTCAAAATGGTAAATTAAGGCAATGTGCAAAATTTTAAGAGTAGACTTTCAAGGTTCCTTCAGCTTTTGATACAAATATTCACGAAATGTAGAGATACATATTTTAAATGAACAATTACTTGAATATAACTCATTTTAAGTGCATTGCAAAGATTAATTATTTGTTCAAAATAAACGAAATTTAAAATATCTTACATTTTTTTATAATTAAGATCGTTGCGTACTATTTTTTTTATAAATAAGAGCTCAGGGCCACTCATGAAAATGGGAATATTTAGACCTAAGGTATGTATATATTACAACCTAGAATTATTGTTGTTTTATTAAGAATGGTTTCCAAGTAAATAAAAAATATAGTAAAAATTTCAAAATCATTGACACCCTGTATCTCGAAACAATGATCTTTTAGATATAGGTATATTTAGGCATATCTCATTTATTTTCACTGTGCAATAACGCCTTCCAAAGATGCCAGTAATACCTTATACACCCTGCATATTTTCTTAAATTTTCAGGGAAGAGTCTTATTCGTATTAATCTTGCCATTTTCTAAATAAACAGCCAGCTCTATAGATAATATTAAACTGTGTCCTAAATATTTGAATAACGTGAGAATCAGAGTAAAGTAAATAACAAGTGATTGAAATTAAATTGAAAATCATTTGGCTTGAATTTTTATCATAAAATAACTCTTAGTTGTGTTCAGATGGATGTAGAAAATATGGAAACGCAATGTTTAGGTACTACCCAGCATTTTTAATTTTCAATATTTCATTACATTTTGTTTTATGTGTTGGTAGTAGTTTAGTCTAGTTCATTTTTCCATCTCATTTTATGGTAGCGTGGATTATGTAATAGTAAAAATTTGAGAATGTTTAAAATTTATTGGTATTACAGAGATTATAAGATACTCGTAAAACAGTTAAATATAATAGCACTTTGCTTTATAGCATATATTTTCGTTCCATTCATCGTTTCAGTTCAAATGCAGAATACTGAAGTTCGAAACGAGTTTGTGTGTGACATATATGAATAAAATAGCATTCAAATTTCAAATGAAACCAGTGTTGTATATATTATGATGTATTATTCTATCTCTTACCGTTTTGGAACTCCATCCATGGTGAATGGATGGGTATAATTTTTTATGAAATATTAACGTAACTTAATATATTTACACTGGACTAAATTTTAAACCTTTGAAAAAAAATTCAATGATATTATATTTGAAATAACGAAGTTAACAACTACTTCCGGTATTTTCGGAAATAACCGAAAGTTAAAATTGTTTTTTTAAAGCACCCCTATCTGAAATACCCGTTGGATCAATTTTCAAATCTATATCTCACTGGATTCTCTCATGCATAAAGTTCAAATATAAGTATATACGTTAGATTATTCAAAGTAAACTTTTTTTTTTACTTCATATATATTTTTGTCATATTACGGATATACAGGGCTTCAAAATAAGAAGTTATATATTGAATTTCAGTCAAAATTTTTAAATCCTTACAATGACAACCTCGAAATTTGGGTGATAGTAGTAACCTATAGAAATACAACGTACAGTTCGATTCCTCTTCCCTTAATTTGCTGCTGAAGCGCTGTCATTTGTTTTATTTGATATATTTTGGCTTTTTCCAGATAAACGCATATTATTAATAATGCATGTAAAATCAACTTATTAATAATGAAATTCGTATTTACAGGCAAAAAAAATAAAATAATAATAGATAGATTTATTTGTTCAACAGAATATTTTCAATTACAGGACAAAATAAGCAAAAGAAACAAAAACACAATAATTCATGAAAGATAATAACTAAAAGCTAGTAATATATTGAAGATTAATCAACTAGAATTACCAAAATAACAGATTACGATTCATTCCAATCTCTAAAAGCGACAAATTATAATTGAATATTATAGTGAAATATATCAAAAATATTAGATATAAGGTTATAGTTACCGCACATAAAGTTAATTGGAGATTTTAGCAAAATGTTAGTGTGTGAACTTGAATACTCGTAATAGAAGGTATGCAATAATCAAATGTTGAGCTTTGGAACAAGTAAGTTAAGTTGACCCAGGAGGAATCAACATTATTGTGCAATAACATATACAATGATTTAACACTGTAAACACTTTGTTTTAAAATAAAGTAAATTAACATTAAATCTGCTTAACAGTTGGTTGTAATCATAACTTCTAGTCGGGCATGTACCATCAAGCCATCAAGTGGAAAAGATAGAAACTTTAAAAATTTTCTTTGTACTTAATATGACACTTATAAATAGGGTTCCATATAAAAGAACAATATTCTAATCTAGATCGAACATAAGTAAAATAAAGTTTCTTAAGAACATTAATATCTTGAAATTCTTGACCCAATCTGAAAACGAATACCAACAATTCTCATAGAGGAAGAAACAGTTAATTCAATATGTGACATAAAACAAAGCTCATTATCAAAAACCACTACCAAATCTTACTCTCCCTAAATATCACTTACCCGAGTTAAAACATTCGAACCAATTTGACAATCAAAGGCAATATTGTTAATTTTGCGAGAAAATGTTACAGCTTTACATTTAGAAATGTTGAGGTTGAGATTGTTCACAGAGCTACCTATTTCATTAATATTAGTTTGTAGAATTACTAGTCATAATGAATAATATGAAGGAGCAATATGAGCAATTCGAGGAAGAAATGCATATTCTAAAATTGTCTAAACGCCTTCGTTGACATAAAATATGTTGGGGCCATTTTGTTGCCTAGAAATCATTATTAATAAATTGTTATTACATAGGTACATTGTTAAATATACTTTTATCTTAAAAATGATATAAGATATTGAATAAGAGGTATAGCTTAGGTAGTAGTTAGTAGTTAGCTAGTTTCTGGACACCCTGTATACTTTTAGCCTACAGTCGTCGTATACCTATTACCTATGCATATACCATAATATATAATTTATAGTTATTCTACGGTTCCGTGTTAAATTTGAAATATTTTTCTAATATTTAGCACTACCTATCTGTTATAGTTTATTTTCTTAGTGATTATTTAGTTTACATCAAATATAAAAACATCAGATTGCGTTATAGACAACAAATTATTTATTTAGTCATAATTATTTCCAGCTCAAGTTTTATATGTTTATTCAGCTGCGATATGTACTCATATTCCTATTAGATACCGTAACCGATGATTTATTAATTCAATCTGAAACACTGTACCCACAAAAAACTGTTTTCTTATAGATTAAAGAAGGAGTCACAAATTGAAACTGATGTAAATGTTTAGTAGAATCTCATGAGAGAACGTAGTATCCTTGCTCAGTTAATTATAAATACATTAATTGGTGATCGTTATCTTTGTCAAAAGAAATTAGAAAATAATCTACACAGGAAAGCAGATCAGTTAGATCTAGACGATGGTCACTTACGATGAGGTGAAATCGCGCTGTTACTACTAAAGGTACTACTATTAGAATTTTGATGAATTTTTATCGAACAGATGAAAATACTGGTTCCGACAAATCGCCATATTTAACAAATAGTAATTAAGTAAATAAAACGCCAAAAGGAGCAGTCAAAGGTTTATTTAATTAATTTTTTTTTACAGGTGACAAAATACTCACTCAAATATAAACTAGATAACATACATACAAATAGAGAATTTTAAATAGTAGAACATTTATTGTACAATTTTCTAGACCTCTAGATGTATTTAGTTTACAATCAATATGTAACAACTGCACTACTGGAATATTATAATTTAAAAAACTAAAAGAGTAGCATTTTCAAACAGTTATTAGAGTTCTGTAAAAGATCGCACACATTATGCTTGCAAGAACCTGCACGGACCAGCACAGACCTGCACGGACCTGCAAAGCATGTTCATAAAAGTACCTATTTATTAAATGAGCATCGCACACAAGACCTACACAAGCACGTACCGTGGCCTGCAATAACTGTCAATGCAGGACGTGTCGGTGACCTACAATTTCTATGCTTGTCCACGATAGTCTAGTTCTGTCAACACTGTGTTCTAATGTGTCATCTGCTTTGCTCTTCACAAAGGCAGAAGGACCAGAAAGGGGCCGTTTTCTTCTAACTCTACATAGTGAAACTAATATTTGGATGTATTACTTCAATGTGGTTTAGTAATTCTTGTATCTTATTATATCCATCAGACCATGCATCATCAATATATTTTCAGCATTGTTGTACAGTACTTTAAAATACAAAGGGTTTAAATGCTTTAAAACAGTTCTTATGTTATAAACAAACTTGTTATATTGATTTGGGAAAAGCACTTCCGACATTAATTTGTTTTTCCAAAAGATATAATCATTGCAAGAAAAAATAATATAACGAAATTGCTAGAGATGTTCGAATTTTTTCACTATTTCACTATTCAAATCTCTTTTAATGCCGATGTAATTGGAAATATTTTGATCAATCACTACTCATAAAATCAATTGCAATAATAACGGCACCTCACAGTTTTTGAAGAACTGAAAGTTTCGAATAGAAAATTATTTAATCAACTATTGGTGAGTGGAATCACTAAAGACTAATATTAAAAGTTGAAAGCAGATTTTATTAAGAACACGTCAGCACTTCAGAACAAGTTGCCAGATTTGTTTTAAAGAGTGCCATTATTATTGCAAAATATTATATATGATGAGCAGGAAGAACAAAGGTAATGATACAGAGATGACTAAAAGTAATTTAATGTGTTAATCGCCAGCACATGATGTTATTGTAAAAGCCAAACAATAAAACTGAATGTTTTTACTATACTAGACTAAGAACTGATAAAATACCTTTCCTTACAATTTTTTTTTAAGGGAAGGTAGGTATTCCATGTAACATTTCAATTTCTATAGAATCAAAACTAGTATTTTAATCAAAATAGGTTTTGATTTGAGACTCTACAATCAAAAGGAGAAGGTACTTTTTCAAATTAATTCATTATTTTGAAATATCCTGCAAGTTATATACTTTCTATTTTTTTCTTGTATTTAATTTAATGGAACTGCATTTGTAGATACAGTAGCATACTTATAAATTTCCCACTTGTCGCAATCAAAGCAATAAAATTTATTTTTTCTTCCAGATCCGCCATAGGTTTGGTTGCTACGACGAAATTTCCCTGAGCGGCTCGAGGAAAGTGAGGCACTGCAACTGGGTTAGATTTGTGAGGGTGGCCAACGCCTTCAATCCTTCCGTCAATTTCGTCGCAACTAAAGTTCGAGGAGAGCCCGTATATGAAGCAGTTAAGCCCATCCCACCAGACACAGAATTACTTGTATATTACTTGCCCGAGAGACCTGAAGAATTATTTTTCGTTAGAATGCGAGCGTCGTTGTACAGGCAGACTATGGACTCAATACTTGAAGGTAGGTATAGTCAATGTATCTAGTTTCAGTAACAGAAAAGCAATTGGATTGGATTGCAATTGACTAAAGTCATTTGGTAGTGATATGTGGGTTTGTGTGATGAAACTATCAGAAGGAAATACCTTCACATAAAACTAACGACAGGAACAGTGAAAAGAAAAATTAACAAATCACTTCGATGCTCAGAAGAATAAGGAATAGCTGTAACTCCTTAGGTTCTTTGTGTAATTTTATCAAGTGATCAAGAGAGGTAGTCTTGATGTTGATATTTGTAACATAGGTTTCGATCTCGCTTTTCACACAACTAATTCATATGCTTATCTAACTAGTTTGTAAAACTAAAACATTTGGTTTTGTTCTTTTATAAATTACTACGATTTATATTCACATGTTCAAACTTAATAAAATATAACAAATCCAGGTTCCAGGACACACAGGATCCAGCTGCTTTAAATTATAACTAGCTTTTTACAAATTGTTGTAAGGGTGTTTGGTACCAATAATTTGTTGAAGAAACTGTGTCATATAAAAGATAAGAATCTGTTATTTCTGTAATAAGCGTGCCTAATTGGTTTCTGACATAGATGAAAGGTCCAGTTAATGAAAAGATTAATTAAAAGAGGTATAGTTATGCCTATGTCTTGATAATGTCTTGATAATTGAAAAATCAAATAGTTTTGAATAGACAAAAACTTTTAAGTCATGTTTATTGTATTAAAGTAAGCATCTAAAAATAACGTATCTTTATGAAGAGGATCAAACTTCTGTAACGCGTATTTTTTATATTTTATCAGCTACCTATAACTGATCTATTTGAAAAAAAATATATATTTCAATAATTTTTTGTAAAACTCATTTTGTGTAAGATTAAAAAACAAAAATTTAAATAAAAATACTTTTTAATAGAACAAAAAACAATGCTCACAAGTTGTCTAAGAAAACATGAAGATCTAGTAGGTAGAAAAATTGAAGTGTTTGGGCGTAGCCTACTGATATCGGAAGGCTACGACAATTTTTCAGGCAAAATACAGATATAATAATAGTATATACAATCTACTTACTTCAGGACAAAAGTTATCTTGTATATCCATCTAGCGGTCGAAGTTAACTGTTATAGTTTTACTATTGGCTATGATGAGGTCATTTGTGTAAACTTGATGTATTTTCTGAAGCCTCTTACCTGACGTTTTTATTATTCACATGCAATTCAGGTGAAAACTTTAATAGGTCATGACAAGCTTATTTAGTTTTATATGTATCGGTGTTAGAAATTAGGGAAATGACTGTTTATCTCAATCGATTTTGTATGGCTGAATTGTAGTGAAAATTGAGTTTTAAAATCCGTTTTGGCTGAAAGTATTGGATTCTACTGAATAACTATTCCTATTCTCATCTCTCTACCAGCACTGTGATAATTCCAAGCAACATTTCTGTTATTACGCAAATTATTTGCCCACTGGAAATCTTTTTTCTGATAGGTAGTAGGTAGCATGCTTCCATGCATATTAGTTTGAAATCAATACTCTTAAAACTGCTAATAACATTTCATCTCAAATTACTGAGCAGTATTAAACATTATTAATTTTTCAGTTCAACAAATACACTTAATTGGAAATTGACAGGTATTGCATTTAATTTTTCCTTATTGAAGTTAATATCTTTTCTGGAATGTTTTTAATTTTTAATATAAAATGCTGTGCCCACATCGTACACTTATAGTTCTTTAATGGTTGTCCAGTTTAAGCTTTAGGAGTTAAATGTAGGTATCATTTTTTATTATAATATACATTAAAGTATTTTAGAAATAATTGTTTACCATTTTACCCTCTACAAATGACTGGCGGTCTTTAATAGGTAGCTAAAAACTGGAGTTATTTTCAAAAAATTCTGTGGGTAGCATTAAACAAATAGAGTCTCAAAACAATCCACTGGATAAAAAGGCGTAATTTGTGGGAGATGCAGACGCGCGTTTGGGATTTCTTCGCGTTCGGCATTGTTTTCAACATTCTCACGCACAGCCTCGACCGAAACGTTCGACTTTGCGGCAAAAAAGGTCGTCTACAATATGCAGTGTAAAATATGTCTCTATTATAGCCGATTAATTATTTTAATTAAGGGAAAGGAAATACCAGCTGATGAGTATTTATAAAAAATATACAAGGAATTACATATTTAAGAAATATAGTACACTCACATGGAACATCTTCAGAGGTATTTGAATAACAATATTTTTTTAATAATTTTAACGACCTGCATTTCAAAATTTTTTTTGTATAATATTTTTTAGTTAGTATACAAAATGATAGTTGTGGCTATATAAATACGTAATAACTATTATTACTACTATTAAAATGTCTAACAAACATTATTGTTCAAAATAAATGAAAAATAAAAACACTGCAATGAACTAGGCCATCGAATCGTATCTGCAGCGAGATTATCGCTTGTGACGTCATACCGCGGAACAGTACTCACCAGATGGCGTACTGTACATTTACTTTCTCCTCTTTAACTTGAACATAACCAATGGCCAAGTTCTCATAATTATTTCTTGCAGAACTAAAATGTAATTTTAGAAGTAAATACAATACACAATTCATTGAGTAATGTAATTTAACAAATTATTATAATTAAAACGGCTCTTTATTGAATAAACTGTTTAAATCAATAATTTTCAGGTTTGATCTATAATCCAAAATTTCATAGCTAAGTAGTTGAGGACTAAACTAAAATGGTAATCATGTAATGACACACACAAGATAGGTTTTCTGAAATAAGAAACAAACCAACAACTTTTTTGTATCGGATGAAGTCGGTCATTGTTACTTACCTAGTTCTACTACAACTTTATGCCACAAATTCTTACTTTTCAGTTCACACCATACTTTTTTATGCAATTGTATTTTGAAAATTTATCATCAAATCCAGGGCTTTATCATCATGATCACGACGACGACCTTCATTTGTACGTGGTTGATCCGATCAACTAAATTACGTTAGCAGTTGATAGACGCGGTAGAGGACGATTATACGATTATTTATGATTTATCTCAAAAAATACTAGACTGATGGAAAAATCATAGAAACACTTTTTTATTTACCTTATATCTAGCTTAATATGATTCCACAGTCCGTGTCCGCAAATTTCGTAACACCCTGTATATATAAATTAATGAAATGTCATTGCCTTAATGTCTTTACTTCTCGTAAATGAAACAGAAAAGCATTCCTATTTAGTTTGCGATATATTATAACTAGTGCAATATCCACTTTTTAAAAATTACCTTCTTACGCAATTATATAAATCATTAATATCAGGAAAATATTATAATTTGAAAATATCCTGCAATTAAAGTATAATTAGTGTAAAAAGACAAAATTGTGGTGTTTTGTACATGTTTATATTTTCATAACTATAAAAGTGAAGTGTGCAAAACGAGTTGACTACAAATGCTAAACAATTAGAAATAATACGTTTTATAGTAATCTTAAATAATTAATTTTTATTTTGTTATTAAGATTGTTCTATTTTATTTTTAACGTACTCTTTTACTTAACATTGCTGTAGGTATTTTAAAAATATAATTCACCGACAGTGACAGTTGACACAGCAAACAATATCAGATACCACGCGTTAAGATAAAGGTAAAATAAATTTACAGTCCTGTTTTCTTTTCATGCGATATGAACTGTATGATACTATAGCAGAAAATATTTTTTTTCTTAATTATCTTTAGATGATTCATCAAACCTGATATCATTTGAGACACCGCATCATCCATCATAACTGCAATGCTGTATTAATATTAACATTTTACAGGACCGTATCGTCACAGGCTACAGATCTATCAATTTGAGAGAAGAAAAATTATTATTTAAGTATGCTTAACAAAAAACATACACGACTCAAATTTTTATTTTAAAACGAGATTTGGACAATATCTCGAAACTACAGAGGACAACGTATTCTAGATTTGAAAGAGATATAAAGATATAGCGCATAATAAAAGTATTATTACTACAATAAAAATTAGTTTTTTCCAACCGTCATAATACTATCAAATTTTTTGACTGTCAGGAGTGTCTAAGGTTGACATTTACCTTACTGTTAAAAAAGGTATCTTAGCAACAAAAGTATTCACTTTTAATTCTAGGAGCTAAAGTTGATACTTTTAATTATTAAATTGAAGGTAGCAAGGTTTAGTTTATAAAATTTATTCAGCAATATTTACAATAATAGACCATTTACGTGTAGGCGGCGCTGCGATCAATGTTAGGTATTAAATCTAACCTCACAAATATTTGTTATTTAATTTTTGTTGTGTTTCAATTTATGTAAATAAAATAGCCATATAACTGTTGTGTACTGCAGTGTTTATCTGTTGCTAATAAAAATAAAGATGTCATGTTTCGTAAGTTCCCCAATAATGCTGAAAAAAATGGTTTATAGCAATTGCATTTAGCAAGAAACCAGTACACAAAGATCTGCTCAAAACATTTTACAGAAGATTGTTATACTATTACTAGCATGGGTAACTACAAGCATACATGATCTATTTTCGGTGTATATTTTTCATTATTTGATAAGATTTTATTCTTATTTTTAGGACAACGGAAAATTCTCAAAAAACAGCTGTTTCAATTATTTACCTATACCTATTTACCTGTACACGAAAATACGATACTAATATTGTAAAAAATAACGAACGCATGAAAAGGTACTTGAACAGGGCGAAAACAGGATGAAAATGTAGACAAACTTGCAGATGGAAATATAGTAGAAGAGTTCATAGACTTCTAAACATGAGTTAAATGTGATAATACGATTATTCCTCAAATTGAAAATTACTTCAATGATAATAACGCCGGTAATAGTAGTAGTAGTAGGAACAAGTTATTTAACGATATGGTGATTCAAAATGTTATTAGTTACAAAAGGGCACAACTAATATCACTCAAATTTTTTAATAAAAACCATTTAAAACACCTATCAGGGCTTTTAGCTTTTTCTGTATTGTACTTGTACTGTAATAAAAATACCAACTGCATATGTTTATTATGTATTTATGTCACATGTACATTATTTAAAACACAGATTTTTTTATATATTCGTATTTTTTCAGAAAGTGGGTATTTAATGTACTTTTTTATTTACGACAACTAACCATTTTTCTATCGATTCGTAATATATAAAATTCTTTAAAAACAAAGAGGTTTAAAATAAAAATTACCAAGAAATAATTTAGGCACTCCAACGTAAACAATTTCTGTGTTAAATAACGGTTTATGACTTCTCTTTCCAAATTGCTAATGTAAAATGCAAATAAACAAGGTTATGTGAGGTTAACATAAATAAAATTTAATAGGTATATCTTTTCAAGTGATTTTTTTGCTGTTGTCTTTGTGTGTTTACAAACATTTTATTGATTTATTATAAGTTTTATTTTGATAATACGCATGAAAATTAGATTTACAATCACTATTTTACTTACACAAATTCAAATAAAAAATTATCGAATCATGAACCACATATAAAATATATATAAATAAGAAAAATCATGAACTGTACCATAGAACATTAATATTAATACCTAACTTTGACGCTAGCGCCCCTAGCGGAATTTAAGGATACTGAGTTAATGTAAATGCTCTATTTTTGTTTATCTACATTGATATTAAATATACAGTTTGAACAAGTATTAAAATTAAATAAACTATTGAAACTGCCACTACCCTTATTTTGGAGAAAATCTTAAAACAGTTCAACACATTTTCATTAATAGTTATATTATTTTCAGATGTTGTGAAATCATAAATTACAACGGTGCTTGATTTATCATTACCAATATCAAATTTCAGTCTTCTTTTCGCAATATTTTCTTTATTCTAAAGTGAGTCTTCAATGTAGCTTTCCGCCACAGAGCTCGATCTTCATCCTCCGTGTCTTTTAAAACAAGTGAGGTCACCACCGCCGTCGACTAAAAGGTAGCAGACGTTCGTCGTAATGTGTGTTCACTGTATTCTTTCCAGTTGTCCAGTTTCAAAAATTGTGCCACCTCTTGATAGAAGGCACTGATTTTATGAATGCTGACCAGCATTCGATGACTGTTTGCACTAACATATCTGAGAAATAATCGACGATCCACCAATCTGAGAAATAATCAACGTTCTACCAATTGTAAAGCAACATATTTTCGATAAAAAGTTAAATAATTGTCTCCCAGCACAGTAAAAGTGGTTTCTTGGTTTTGGTATTGAAAATTTTTATAATTAAAGTGGATATCACATCAACATTATCAAAAAAATGTTACAAAAGCTAATAATAAGGAATATATGGGTAGATATTGTGGGTGTAATTCAACGCAGGTTGGGGCTTTTGTTCACTGAGTAGTTAGTTTCACACAATATTGTTAATACCTAAAAATATATGAAAAAACATTATCAATTGTTAAATTGACTAATTCCACAGAACGGCATGAGCCTGCAACTCCCAATATTGGAACGACGTATAAAGAAACTTTTTATAAAATCTGTTCTTTTATTTTTAAAGCGTTTACCTTTATCATCAAATATAAGTTATCAGGTGCATTATTCAAAAAGCAATCAACTCAGTTTGTGTCTTGAGAAAAGCACCTAACTTTGAGTATTTGCTTATATCAATCACCGTCTTTATATTCAACGTTGACCGCAAAGTTTAAGAAATGCACCATCAATACATCTTCTGAATACAACTTAATGTTTTTTCTTTACACCAATCCATAAGACACAAGTTGGTAGACACATTCTTAAACTCGAGATTTCTTTGGGAGAAGATTCACATAAACCTCTTTCGCACACTCCAGTAATTATCCGGATACACTTCAATCTTGTAAAATTTTATTTTTACAGAATTTTCAGCAAATTGAACCATAAACAAATGAACTCAATTAGCACTGGCGACTAAGGTTTGACAAAGAGTTTTTATCTTATAATGCTACTGGTAATGAAAAATGTTGTTTTGTCGTAGCAATCAAGAGAAGAAAACAAATACTTTGTTCTAACATAAAAGCAACTCAGGAAAAATATCTAATATGACAAAGAAAGCATTTTGTACTATGAATTCGCCGAAAAGTTTTGCTATGTATATCATCGTTGGAATTGTTAGTGTTACAATATCGTTTACAAACTTACATGAGTTCAGTAGGGAAGAAGGAGCAACATCCGCCATGTTCATCAGAACTTGCTCCCTCAGATTTCGTTCTCTATCGAAATATCTTCGAATAAACTCATTTAAAGACAATATCGCGCCTCAAAATTGGATTGGTGAATTACACTTCATCATTCGGGTTCAATTAAAAACAATGGAGGAGAGTATGTCCTCGACAATAAATATTTAATGGTAAAAACATTCGAACAATATTGTTTCTTTTTACGAGATGCTTTATATTTTTAGGAACGAATCGAAATAATAGCCTTAAAACCAAAATCAATGAAATATCAAAACAGCAATAAATTTAATATTTATTTTGGCCATAACTTATTTTTAGCGTCATTATTCTGGTTAGCCTTTTTTGGAAAGGCCGCCATTATATCTTAAAGACAATCAAAATGTTAACTTGTGCAAAATAGGCCGTAAATCCGTCAGCGGTCGCTGTGCCTTGCACTTTAAATTAGCTATTGTTTCATAGCGAGCTTGTTGAGGATGGGCAGCATCTTCGGTTTTTGTGTCCATCAAATTAAATAATTAAGACAATTTATTAGCCTCATTTTAATATACACGGAGGCAGTTTCGAAGGAGACAATAGCTTTACATAAATGAATAAGAAGCAGCCATTTACGAAACGACCGTGTGTCGGTTTAACATACTTATTCGAAGTATAATATTATATTAGGCATGATATATTTACAAAATACACGCCACTAGTACTTACTAAAGAAATAGCTAAATAATGCCAAGTGGAATTAATTAATCCGATTAGCTATTGTTGTTATAAATATATTTTGTTGGATAAAAGATTAGGTTTTTTGACTGAGGCATGTGTAATAAGGAAGGAACCCTATGAAAAAATTGTATTAGATATCCTAAAATTCTTAATTTAATTCATAATCATAGTTTTGTGCAAATTTTGATTTTCCTGCGCGCTTTGGTCACAATGTTCTCAAATTACATTGACTGACTTTAATCCGACCATTGCAAAATTTCTTTTGCGAGAGCAATATCTTAATCCAAATTTGACACTTCATAAAAGAAACCCTAATAGATTATGGAAGTTAAATATAGTAAAATTGCACTGTTTAAAAACCAAATTTGTTAAATTACTAAAAAGATACATTTAACAAATAAATGATCACTCAATTATTGAAAAATAAGAAAACTGTCATTAGTTACTATAAAACACATGTACCTACTATCACCCTATCATAACTGAAGTTTTATCCACTATTCAGAGCCGCAAAAACCTACACTTTATTCACTAGAAAAATAAAATTGGATATATTTAACTAGTGAAAAAAAAGTTAAATTTCACTGTTGCTTAAGTAGAAGAATAATTAATACAAATCATTTGAATTTATTGACCAACTTAGCAGTGAGATGTAACTGGTTTGCTACTTCCTGCTCGGCCTAAGCGGCTCGACTTGCAGAAAGCGACCTACAATATCGTAGGTACTTAACCGCAGACCTCTCGCCCTGGGTGATGCGCCATTAAGTCTATAAATGATACTGCAGGAAACAACTACTCCGTGGGTTAATGCCCCGACCGGCATTGAATTACACCTGCAGTATCTGTGTGAAACAACCAAGAACAGCCAGTTCAATTGTCGGTCATCTCACCTATGGCATACTGATGAGGGCTAACAAGCCCGAAACCGGTCTATGACTGGTGGAGTGGCCGACAAGGGTTCTTGGCTGTTTCACACAGATACTGTAGGTATAATTCAATGCCGGTCGGGGTATTAGCCCGTGGAGTAGTTGTTTCCTGCTGTATCATTTATAGACTACTCATTAGCAGTCATTTTGACTTCCTTGTCATCAGTGTCGGTGTCTGATATATCTGCTTGTTAGGAATTAGAAGATTCAAATTGAATTTTATTTGCTATATTGAACTTATGTTGCTGAAGACCGTCAGCTACTGTGCCGTTTGACGTCAGCGTCCTTATTCATTAACGAAGTTGTTGAAATACGTCTCATGCAGTGGCCTGTATAGATGCTTCCGCACCAGAATGTTCCAAAAGCAAAACAACTCTGCACGGAACTTTTCCTGTTGTCTTAATTTCAACAGATTGCGTAGTACATTTCTAATTCATAAATCGCAAAAAGAATCTGTGATATGGCGTTTGGATGGCGTAAAATATATTTTCCACAGAGGCCCATAGCCCATAGTATAAGGCATGGAAAATGATAAATATAAACTGGTATCTTCTAAATCATCAATCTTTAAGTTCATCAGTTCACAAGATCTTCATGCACCTGAGACTTCATGCAACTTGAAATAATTTAAAATGTATACCTAATATTGATGAAAAACTGAAAATTTGATCATCAGGTTTTGTTAGAAATACTTCTATGATACGTTTCTTTGCTTTACATCCTGTAGAAACATTTTTCAAGAAAACCGTCAATCTACAGTATTTTGACAGGTCTATCTTCATGTGCATTTTCAAAGTAGTGTTTCGTCCACATTAAAGAAAGCGCATACCTACTTTTTGTTGATATTTAAAAAATATGTAAACACAACTTCTTCATTAACTGCCCTTACTAGAAGTTTTTCTTTGCAACTGTTTTTGGCAAATTTTAAATGAGAAATAATCAATACACCATAATGTAACTGAGAGATTGTTATTTAATTGTCGTTACTAACAGTATAGTAATGATATTGTTTAATGAAAGGGAGCAGAATTATATTTATGTATTTGAATTTATCTGTAAAATGTTATATAGATCATCTAATTGTTTTGCTTACCCATCTTTAACTTTATAATTCACACGGTTCACTCAACTAAGACACTTCTTGAAGTTATTAAACCGGAAAGGTCACATTTCCAAATAAAGGTTTTTAATAACAATAACAAAATATAAATAAAGTGTTAAAAACATAAAGAAAGCAACTGTAACTAACAAATATAAAACTAGACACTTCATAAACCATTCATTTTTACGCGCCATGACTAGATATAGCCTTAAAAATTAGACAGAAATTATAAGTTTAACTTTAAACCTTGTTAACACTTACAATCTATTCAATCGAGGCTAAAGTACCGGTCTATCTACACTCCAAAGGGCAACTGCCTGTCCCGAGGTACTTCCAGAAGTCGTTTAATTCCACCATCTAGCAAAGGGAGTTGTTTTCTTCCTAATTTCCTTAATTTCTGAGCGTTACTTGTCTATATAATGTTAAATGTAACACTACCCTTTTTTCCTAGAATGTCTAAGTATGTTTCTTTCCTCGTTATTAGAATATCAAATATACTTATTTTGATGTTCAACACTTGAATAGATGGACTGCAGACAAATGTTCCTGTTGAATTGATAATTTTACAAAAGATTTTATGCTTAATATTTATGTAATGCTTTATTTTTCTCGGAATATCTATAAAGCTATCTTTAAGGCCCAGAGCTGTGTTATTTTCCTCCACTGCGTTTCTATTTTTGCCATTTTTTTCGAATCCGTTTAGATCCCTTAGATTTATTGCCACTACCTCTCTCCATCACTATCTCGGTCTCCCTCTTTACTTACTAACTTTACTAACCTATATTTACATTTACTAACTACAATTTTTTTAACTGTCCTTTCATCTTCCATACGTTTTAGATGTCCTAGTCGCTGCACTCTTCTGGCTTTTACAACTTCATCTATTTTTGGTGCCTGGTACATTGCATATATTTCTCATTATTTCTTCTTATATTCATATTCTTTTGGCGTAGAATTCTTCTTAAGATCTTCCTTTTCCATCTTAACAGGTTTTCTCTTGACTTCTTAGTAAGGATCCGGTTTTCACTGCCATACAACGCTGCTGGTCTCTATATTGTTTTGTACATTTTAGATTTTACTTCTCTGGACAATTTTTTTTGATTTTATTAAGTTGTTGACTGCTACCCAACTTCTGTTTGTTTTTATTATTCTCTCCTATTAATTTCGTGCTTTTCGTCACACTTGCCCCCAAATACACATAGTCTTGAACTTCTTCTAACTCCATCTCTCCGTGCTGCGTTTCAATTTGAAATTGGTATCTTCTTTGTTCTCTTATTCTCAAAAGCCTAGTTTTCTCTTGATTTATTTGCAATCCCGCTTTATGTGCCTCCTCCACAAATTTTCTCGTTATTTTCTCTAATTTTCTACTTTCTCTTGTAATTATGGCATCATCTGCATAACTTACTATTTGGCGACTTTTAAACAGTATGTGTCCATCTCTGTTCAACTGACTTATGTTTTATGACCTTTTTAGTACTAAATTTTAAAGAGGCATTGAGTGTGTCTTCTTGTCACAGTCCTGTGTCAATAGTAAAACCTTCAAAACATTCATCTTTTATTCGTACTTTGCTTTTGGTATTTTCTAAAGTTATTTTTCCCTATCTGTAGTTCTGCTATCGGTTCTATTCTCTGTTTCATTAACGTTGCCATGATTTTATACCCTATTTCTAGAAATGATATACCTCCTATAATTTCTGCGTTCTGCTGCATCTCCCTTTTTTTAAATTGATATAATCATAACATCTCTGCAGTCTTCAGGCATATATTCTCTTCTCCAAATCTTTATGAGTATTTCGTATATTCTTTGTCTCAAAACCTCTTCTGCGTACTTAATGTTCTCTGTCGTTATTCCGTTTTTCCCTGGACTTTTGTCGGAACTAAACTAACAACCTATTTGGGATTTTGTTACAATAACAATCAACGCGTCTTGTGATGACACTCCGATTTTCACCAAGTTTTTAAGGGACCATTTCTGTTGACGTTTAATATTGTCGTTTTCTTTTAATTAAACTAGACTAACTTGATGTTATGGTTGTAGATAAAACGTTGTAGTGCATTCATGTTTTAGTAGCGTTTTATTAATTTAAGAGAATTAATTCCTTGAACTACGCCTAAACACTCTTACTATAAATATTATATCTATAATCTACATACTGTTATATTTTCAGATTCTCCACTAGACCTATCGATGTCCCTCCTCTCTAGAGCCTTAACGGGGTCACCCCCATCGGCGGAAGATGAAAGAAAATCGGTTTCTGGTGACAGCTCGGCGGCCAGTTCACAAGGCGATCTTCCAGAAACGGCAGTGCCCACTCCCCGTGCGAGGCCGAGGGAAAGGACGCTTTTGCCCTGTGGAGTTTGTAGTAAAGCCTTCGACAGGCCCTCTTTGCTCAAGAGGCACATGAGAACACACACAGGTAAGCAGATTGTTTGTGATGGTAATATTATGACAGTTTTAACTTTATCCAATTATCGAAATTGCCTGCGACGTGTTTTGCATTAGTCGACATGGAGAAAATAGACAGGGGATTAAATAGTTTTATAAGTAAATTTCCAGTTTAACCGGAGTTTAATGATTACCTTATATATTTCTATTATTTCGGTTTAAAATTCTATTTTTAAGTCTTTTATACCATTTTATGTGTCGTATTAAGATCAAAGGTGTAAAAAATGTTATTCCATGCTCAGCACAAGAATAATAATAATCATTTTAAGCATTGACAAAAATGTTATAGGTATTTTATGTTTAGTAGTTGCTAGTGTTTTTTTCTGAGAAACTTTTTTTTGGTAAAGGATAGGTAATGGGTAAATATGAACTTAATTAGGAGTAATTCATTTTAACTTAAACTAGATACAGGGTGTTTGGATTATGAGTGCCATATTTTAAAGGGCTCATATATCTAATCAAAATCAACAAAAACTCTTATGAGAAAAATATGTAAAACTAATAGTTTCTCTACAAATATATGTCAAAAATAAAAATACAACAGCAATAAAATGCAAAACTGTGTTACGTAATTACAAACATTGCAATATGTTCCTGCTGTTAACCTGAAAGTAATATTAGTCATAGTAGTATTGTTTCTAGTGTGTTTCGTTTTTCGCTAGTGCATGTTTGATACTTGTGAGTGTATATCAAGAAAAATTGAACAACTTATAGTAACCATAATCAGCTGAATTTATGGCGTATCTGGACAAAACTCTCTGGCTCGTTGAACGATAAATACTTCGCGCAAGCAACATTTTGAATACTTATAACTATAGCACATGCTATTCTGTGTTGTGAAGAGTTCTAAGAAAAGCATTCACAGTAAGTACCTCTGTTTAACTGTACTTATTTGTAATTATTATGTACAAAATACCTCATAAATCTGGCATGGTATGTCAGTGACGTTGTCACATATTTGAGACATGTTTGCTGTCATAATTTTGTTACCATTGGCCAGAGAAAAAAATTGTTAAGTCAAATATGTACACCCTATAGAATTATTTGAGCTGAAGTTTTTACTGGAATAAGGAAATACTTATAACACTTTGAAAAACTATGATAAAACAAACGGTACAAGTTAGGTATTTATAAACATTAAATTGATAATTTTAAGGTATTTTAATTTAAGACAATGTCGATAAAAATATTAAGAAAAAGTTGTGCAGAGCGTAAGTTTACAAATTATTTTGAGTTTCTCAAAATTCCCTGCCAACACTCAATACTTAAGATAGAAGAACGTGCTGTTTCAAATTTTAATACTAAGACTTATTATAAATAACATTTTCTTTTATTACACATTTGTATTGAACACAAATTATAATGTATATTTACGTGTATGTTTTTTCTAATACCTTTAAAATCTTTCGACAATAATTTTTATTCGATAGTAGGTACACAAAAACAGATAAGATACAGGCTTCTATATTGGCGCGAAAAGGAGAATTAAATTGGGATTTGCGAAAACTGTTTGACATCTGAAAAAATTCTTTTTAGATTTGTATAATTCATCTTCAACTAATACTATTGCCTTTGACTTCTTTTTGTAAAAGTTAGAGTCCAAGAAACATCATGAAATAATTTTGTAATATTCCAGCATTTTTTACTTATTCGTAAATTAAGCATTTTGCTATCAAATACAAAACATTTCATTTAGAGATGATTCTGACATCAGATAGGTTACATTTGACAGTTAACATCTATGTATGTGTTTTGATAACAATGATATATAAAATCCGACTAGCCATGCAATATTTTTTCTCGCATTTTTTGTCCTGTTCCAAGTTCACTTATTATTGACCTTCAATTTTATTGCAAATATTTTTCCAAATTTTATTTGTTTATTTGGTTAATATTAATTAATATTATTAATATTATTATTAATTGTTTTCTTTTCTTAGTGTTTATTTTATTTCTCTTTTTTATTAATTTTTTATTACTTATTTTTCTATATTGCCTATGACACATTTTTGAACTCCGAGTAACAACGTCTAACCTTCTTGTTTATTGTGTTTATTGTTATGCCCCGTATATTCCAGTTTTATAAACAGACATTTTTATTTTAATTATTAAATCTACGATAAAATTTCCAACAAACTCTTTAAAAAAATTAAAACAGCAGGCGATAAAATAATGGAAAAGCCATTATATTAAACTAATGATCTGTGTTGTATTTGATGAGTTCTAGCTTACGTCCCACTGAGTTCCTGTTGGTGGACAAGGTTTTATATTTTAATTTTTATAAATATGCAAGTGTTCTATATACATAAAAAACGACTATTTAATTTTGAAGATGACGAATTTTTTGTTTGTCAAAAAATTGGCTTAGGCAGGGATAGCAGTCATTAAAGTAGTTTTTTTTAAACTCACTTGTCAGTTAACTGTTTAAGTTTGTCTCTTGAATTATAATAACATATAACATGTATAAAGGCACAACAGGAATGGGTATAGGGCGTTCTCAAGATTTCTGAGCATGTTATTCTGAAGCGTCAATATTAAATGAACGATAGTCATCATTTCTTAAGAAATATAATTTATTCTAAAATTGAATGAACAAATAAAATAAAAAATAGTAAAAACATTATTCCTTCGTTCTGAAAAATTCTATAAATACAGGGTGATTCGCAATTTATTCAAAAATATTTGGGAATAGATGCGAGTCTCTATCGCAAAAAAATGGAAGTTTTTCAACTTATGCACACTGTAGTTTCTAGCGTTATCGAAATGCTGACGATTCCAAATACTGAAATCTGATTTTAGTATTAACGTTAGTGCGATAGTGTTTACATTAGTTTTCAAAATTGGCTAACGCGTATAGCAACTCGGTGTTGATGGATATCGTTTTAATTTATGGTGAAGTAAGACAAAATGCTGTAGTAACTTCTCGTATGTACGCAGAAAGTTTTCGCGGTAGACATATGTCAAATGCAGCTACTTTTATTGCGGTACTGCAACGCGGGCATGACATGGGAAATTTGCAACCGAATCGTGGAAGAAATGGAGGTCCAGGCCGTTCACGGCGTATTGCAGCAGCGGAGCAATACATTTTAGAGATTACGTATAGCTTCTGTCGACTTCCGAAACAGCCAAGAACGAGAAACGTTTGTGTTAGTTCGTAGCAATTGAGTAAGACGGATCCAAATGTATTTACACGTCAGGAACAAAATTTTGAACAGTTTTTGTAACATCAGGTATGACAAAGTGTCTCCAGTGCAGAGTGGTTTTGGAGGAGGCCTGTAAAGTCATCAGGAGCTCGAATCCCCTTCTCTGCATGGTCCAAGACCATGAAACAGCAGGGATAGGAGCGTTTGTATATAAGGCAGCGAAAAGAGCAGCCGATGAACTTGATCTCGTGTTCGATACTGAGCGGGAAAATCTAGACTATGTCACCGAGTCGGACCCTGCTCAGTTAAAAGCCCAAATTAAAGCTGCAGAAACGCGTCATCTTCTGCAGCTACATAAGGATAAGCCAATGCATGGTCTCTTCTACCGTCATCTAGAGGCACTTGGCTTATCTGAAAAGCTGACCTTCGCTTTTTTGAGGTCAGCGGGGCTGAACTCTGAGACCGAGGTGTTCATAATGGCTTGCCAAGATGGTGTAATTAACACTCTCGTCTATCGTAGTCGTATCTTGGGTATCGAGGTTCCTGATACCAGTTGCAGGGCCTGCCACCATGCGCCGGATACGCTTATGCATCTCGTGCCTGTCCGGTATATGCGGTCACAGCGTATATCCAAATACACGATTCAGCCTTACGGGTGTTGTATTATCATTTACGACACTCGTATGAGATAGACGAGACGCCAGTGCTGCCTTATGCTCCGGGGGATATAGAATCCGTTGTGAGGAATGAGAAGTGCCAAAGTTATTGGAACTAATCATTCCCTACCCTCAGGCAAATTCAAGCCAATAAGCCTGATGTAGTCCTCCTTGACCACCAGCTTAGGACGATGTTTGTGATTGAGTTCTCGGCTTCCGCAGAGAACAACATCGTCCTAAAAGAGCAGGAGAAACGGAGGAAGTATCGAGATCTTCTCTCCTAGCTCCGCAGGCTGTATCCAGACCACTCTGTTAAGGTTGTGGTGCTAATTATAGGTGTCCTGGGTGGAATGAGACATACGCTGCTTTCTGAATTAAAGATCATACCGGCTTGACGAAATTCGGCAGAGATCTTAGCCGGCAGAATGCAGAAGGCAATCGCCCTTGGTTCGCTACGTCTGCTCAGAACACACGATTTACGGGCGCAATAATTACTGACTCCACGAAGTGGAGAGTGGTCATTGTTTCACTCTTCAGAACATTTCCGAATGTGTCGGAGCTTCGGAAGGTGTGACTGGGAAAAAAATTAATAATAATAATAGCGGCGGAAGCAATTGAATTTGCTGATATAAAATAGGTGTTATAAAATATTATTTATTTCTTTCCTTGGGAAATTCTTTACATTTCTTGTCAGTTAATTTTGTATTACACTTTGCCACCGTGTCGGTCATCAACTGCATGCTTTGCTTTGCGCAAGGTCAGGTTTTACAGTGGACCAGTTTCTAGTGCCGTGCAAAAGTGTATTTTTAAATCATTTTCGAACTATCCTTTATGATTTTTTTTGCAAAATTATATTTGTAAGAATCATACATTCAATTTTTTAAATAAGTTCTGAGTCATCCTGTATAAATTATTATTCTACAATCGTAAGATACAGTCGCCACAAAAAAGGTGTTCCACCTAAAAGCCATTCTAGTTACTGGGAACGTGTAAATTTATATAGACAACAACTTAAGCCATTTTAATTTAACAAAATATGACACGCTGCAAACCTTTATGTTGTGGTGAATGTAAATAAGTGGAAAACCTGTCAATGTCTAAAAAATATATAGTTTTACATTTGTCTTATGGTATATTATGCTCCAGTATTTTTTAAAAATAACACAATTGTTTTGTGTAGCAAAATATACTAATATGAAACAAAACTATCTTATGTTTACTCTGATTTTAATAACTAAGTTATAGAAGATCGATGATTGTATCTATTGAATTAAATACTAATTATTGACGTTGGTAAATACTTTGTTTATTTTTGTAATTTGTGTTTATACATTTTTTAATCTAAATGCGTTTCAGTAGCTCACCTTGAAAAGAAATAATTAGTGATGATTTACCTAGTCAAAATTAATGTGCGATTTATAAAAACCAGTTTCATCATTAATTATGTAATTATGTTCTTAAAATAAATAATTAACAGCTTACCGTTTTCTAGTAGTATACATATACATAATGTAAACAGTAGTAATTCAATATGAAGTGGCTTCTCGGAAACATTGCTTGTTTAGAAACATTCATATTTCATTTAGTGGCGACAAGATATGATCTTTTAAAATACTGAGATCACTTAAAAATAAATCTTAATTAAAAAAATTATCACATGCTAAATAAATTTTGGGTTAATATAAACTAGTAAAATATTGCTACTTAGTTAATATTATTTTATATACTGAACGGCAGATACAAATGTACCAGTACCTTTGCGTTCAATATTCCTATTTTAATTATCTGTTGAATTAAATACAAATGCAAAGAGAGGAACCAAACTGATTAGGCTATTGAAAATGACCTCAGAAAATACTAAATCCAAAGTACGAATAAAAGGTGAATGTTCGGAAGGATTTGCTATTGACACAGGACTGAGACAAGGAGACCCACTCTCAACGCTTCTTTTTAATTTAGTATTAGAAAGGGTCATAAGAGATAATCAGTTGAACAGATAAGGATACATATTGTTTAAAAGTCACCAAATAGTAAGTTAAGCAGATGATGTGGCCATTATTGCTAGAGATAGTAGGGAATTAGAAGAGGTAACGAGAAAACTTGTGGAGGAAGCACGTAAGTGGGATTGCAGATAAATCAAGAGAAAAGGAAGCTTTTGAGAATAAGAGAACAAAAAAGAATACCAATTTTAAATTGAGAACAGAGCATGGAGAGATGGAGTTAGAAGAAGTTCAAGAATATGTGTATTTGGAGGCGCTAATAACAGCTAACTGTGAAGTTCGACAGCAGTCAACCACTTATTGAAATCAAAAACTTTGTCCAGATGAGTAAAAATTAGAATGTATAAAACAATTTTGAGACCGACAGCGCTCCATGGTAGTGGAACTTGGGTTCTCAATAAGAAGTCAAGAGAAAATCTTTTAAGGTGGGAAAGGAAGATCTTAAGAAGAATTCTAGGGGGTAAGAAGACGGAGGAAGGCTGTACAAGGAGAAGTAAAGAGGAAATATATGAAATGTACCAGGCACCAACAATAGACTAGTTTGTAAACGCCAGAAGAGTGCAGTGGCTGGAGTATCTATAACATATGGAAGATGAAAGAGCAGTTAAAAAAATAGTAGGGAGTAAACCTAACTATAAGAAAAAAAATAGGCAGACCGAGGAAGCGATGGAGAGAGGCAGTGGTAATAGATCTAAGGGAGAAAAATGTAACGGATTGGAAAAGAAAGGCGAAGGACAGAATGAAGTGGAGGAAAATAACACAGATTTATATAAATAAGTGCCATATAATACAAGACCTTTAGTAGTTCAATATATTTGCAAATAAAATATAATAAATTTGTTATGTCGGAAACAATGATGGGGAAAAAGTTGTATACTATGGTTAATTTGTAGAAATGCAGTTAAGAAGTTCTTTTGAAATATAATTAAATTTTAAGAAAAAAAAAACTCGCTTTTCTTCTAACTTTAAAGAGATATTATAAAAGTAAATGGCTTATATCACACACAATTATTGTGTGTTTAAAGATTACCACATCACTAGTATATTTTGATTTTATCATTTACAAATTTAGACTGCTTTATTTGCATCTTATATTTATTTCAAAAAATAAATTAGAATTTATAAAACAATGTTAAAGAAACCTAACCTAATATATCCGATTTGAAATGTGATGTCACAAACGTTAATTTCTAGAAATCTCTAGAGAACTAGAAGAAGAGCTTTACAACTTTCACCTTCTATTATAATTAAATAAGAATCAACAAAGGTATTATTTCTTTAATAAATGAGTACATATTTTTTTCTGATAAATGTCTTTGCAACAAATGAAAACACCGAATTAAAATTTTGAGAAATCTGAAAAATTAAGCTTCAAATCAAATAATTTCGTTACTAAAATAAGAAAATGTATAGCAAATTTAGTTTAACTTTTTCCATTACTGCTTGAGTTTTAATTGCTTATGTTAAGTAGTATTTGTATAGACACATGCAATGAGCAGATAAAATGATATTCCAGTGCCATTCAAAAATTCGTAAATATACACCAATTTTTGAAAACTTTTAACATTATGTTTTTCAAAGAAAGAGGATAAATGTTAAAAAAATTTGTTTCAATATGAATGAACAAAATATTCATTAATTTCTGACAATCAAATGTGTAACACCCTGTGCATAAATTAAGTAATATGTAAATGTAAAATATCAAAGGTTTTTCCAATTTACTGAAAAAACGTTTCCAATTATTTATACGTGCCTAATGTACATTTAAAATTTGATATTACATTCCGAATAGATAGTTTAGTAGGTATCCATCAGACGTATTGGAATTCCCAAACGTATAGATAAATACGGCATTTCTTAATTGTTTCTTTTTTGCTGAGATGACAAAAAACCCTCGACCTTCAAAAACTGTAATAAAAATATCAAATACCATTAAAATAATAAATAAATATAAATACATTTTTAGGCACAGCAGATATCGAGATGCGGTTTTCTGCATTGTGTTCAGGAAGGTTTCAGGAAAAAAGTCTATATCGTCTGGTTTAGACATTTTTTGAAAAATGCCTTCTGGGCCGGAAAATGCATTACACCATTATAGGAACGACTGGAAACTCGGAAAAATCGCTCGGAAATCGGGGGGTTTCGGGGCTGCCGAACTCGATTCTGGCATTAGAATTACCCGGGGATCACGGGGGGTGAATTGGGGGAGAAACGGCAGCGTGCATGAAAATCGCTCCAAACTCGTTACTCTGGGGTTTTCGGGGATGCCGATTACAATTCTGGCATTAGAATTACCCGAGGGCGGCTCTGCGAGGGTATCCAGGGGGTCATTCTGGGGGGAAATTGCATAGTCCATGGGAAGCACTCCAAACTCGTTACCCGGGGTTTTTCGGGGATGCCGAATTCAATTCTAGTATTAGATTTCCCCGGGGGGTGTCTGGGGGTGATTGTGGGAGAAATGGCAGCGTCCATGAAAATCACTCCAAAATCGATACTCGGGGGTTTTCGGGGATGCCGAATTCAATTCTGGCATTAGACTTCCTGAGCTCTCGGGGTGGCTCACAAATTATGAAAATAATACTTTATTCATATAACAAATATTCATTTCCCACCAATCACCCCCAGAAAACCCCACAGAGCCATCCTCGAGCGCCCCCGGGGAAATCTAATGCTAGCATTGAATTCGGCATCCCCGAAAACCCCCGAGTAACGAGTTTGGAGCGATTTTCATGCACGCTGCCGTTTCTCCCCCAATTCACCCCCCGCGCACCCTCACAGAGCCGCCCGTGCATCTCCGGGTAATTCTAATGCCAGAATCGAGTTCGGCAGCCCCAAAAACCCCCGAGTAACGATTTCTGAGCGATTTTTCCGAGTTTCCAGTCGTTCCTATAATGGTAATGCATTTTCCGGGCCAGAAGGCATTTTTCAAAAAATGGCTAAACCAGACGATAGAGACATTTTTCCTGGGACCTTCCTGCACACAATGCAGAAAACGGCATCTCGATATCTGCTGTGCCTAAAAATGTCTGTTATTCGGTCGATTTTGATCTAAATGCCCTAGACTAATGTGATACATTATATCAAAGAAAACACAATTCACTTAATAATGTTTTTTATCTAACCAACGGTAACAAAATTATGACAGCAGAGAGATCTTGAATTTGTGACAATGTCGCTCACATACCATGTCAGGTATTTATACATAAGTTACAAATACATACTTACTTTGAATAGTTTCCTTAGAGCTTTTTTCACAACACAGAATGAAATGTTAAATCGTTATGTGTTCAAAATAACTTATGCTACTTACAAAAAGCATTTACCGTACAATTATCTCGTAAGCAGATACTTTTGCCCAGATTCGCCATAAATTAACATGTCATGCAGCTGGTTATGGCTGCTGTAAATTGTTAAATTTTTGTTTATGTTCAGGGTAATTCATTACATTTAGACCACCCTTTATTATCGATATTATTAGAGATACAAAAATATGTTTCGAATAAAAAGTTCTAGGGCTGTAACTGAATCCCTTTCATCGGCACTTTATTGTTTTTAAAAAGCTTCAGACAATCACGAGATATTTTAATTTGTATCAGTTTTGGACTCACAGTGCTCAACCCTTTATTTAAAACGTTGGAATGTTTTTGTTGCTTTATACTTCTTCAACAATTTCTGGAGTAGTGGCAATTTCTGCTATCCACTACGAGGTGAGATTGTATACTTATACGACCAATTTAAACTCTCCAACTCGTTTAGTGAGTGACATTGGAAAATGAAAAAACAGAGAGCTTTGAATCATATCTCATTTACTTAATGACTGCGTGAATTTCAACACTATGTCCCATGTATCCTTCATTTCTCGGATTTTTTAGCATATCTTTTTAGTTTTGACTAATTGTAACAAGTGATACAATTACGAGAGCAAGATTTGAATTGGGAAGTTGCAAAAGCATGAATTTTATATTGGCTTGAAGTGTTTTGCAGGGTAATCTTTCAAACAGATTGAGAGGTCAGAACATGTCTCTGGTGGCAATAATTAACATATTAACATTAATAAATTGTCATAGAATGTAAATAAAACCACGTGGCCGAAAATGCGATATTATTGGTGTGACGTTACATGCCATGTAGCGCGGTTTGTTTCCGTGGAACCAAGTGCTGGTGATGTAAATAGGCGTTTATTTCTTGTATTTACTACTTTTGTTTATTATGTTTTCAGAATAAAATAGGTAATTTAATGTAGTGAAGTCAATATCTATTTAACACAATACCGCCTAATAATATCACAAATAACAAATTAACTCTTGTAACGTATGTACTGCGTTGTCCTAAAGCATGGAAATCATACAGATATGAACTAAAGCACACTGCTGTATTTAGGTATACATATGCGAACGGCGTCTTACGTCATAGGTCGACGTTGTGGCGGCGACCGTTTTGTGGGGGCGTGGCCGTATTACATTTATAAATACCGTTTTCAGATTTTCCACGAAATTGTTTAGGACAAACTCTATTGCGAATGAAATAATATATTCTTTCTTTTGCACATACATGTAAAAATAAATTGCAATTTCCCCATTACACACCATTTTGGCTGTTTGAAAAGTCAATAATTATGACATGGCATACTGACAGGAATTTGTAAAAATGAAACAATACGCGTTACAACAAAGTGTCCTTATTGTAAACATCTATCTCTTAAAATTTTGAAAGTTATGATACAGTTCATAAAGTGCGTTCAGTTTGGTACAGCATTCAATTTCAGCCTTCAGTATTTGGGTGGTTGTGGGTTTATTGGCGTAAACGTGAGATTTTAGATAGAAAAAAGTCCAGAAGTGGTAAGCTACATGATCGTGGCTGCCCATTCTCAAGGATCAAAGCGAGACATGCCACAACCAGGAAATAACTCGTGCAAGACCATCAGTGTCCTAAAGAGCAATATTTTCCAGTTGAAGCACAAACCACTGAGGTTTCATCTACCGAAATTCTTATAAATCATAGCAACCAAATTTTCACGTTTTTGATATATTGTAATGTTTAACAATAAGACATTTTTACTAACTCCTATCTGTCTTCTATATACTATAGACTCATAATTATTGATCTATCGAACTATGACAGCCAAAATGGTGCTCAATTTAAATTTTGCGCTCTTATTGTAACACCCCATCATATACCAAGAAAAACACAGTCGTATATCAATACATTTTATTTTCAGGAGAAAAACCCCACGTCTGCATGGTGTGCGGCAAAGGATTCAGTACATCATCGTCCTTGAACACACATAGGAGGATCCACAGTGGAGAGAAACCGCACCAGTGTCCTGTTTGTCTGAAACGGTTCACGGCCTCGTCTAACCTTTACTACCATCGCATGACACACATCAAGGTAGGCCACCTATATTCTCACACTTACCATTATCTCGAATCTGAACAATGGTGGGTGACGTACTTTAATGTTTTAATGACAAAATTCGTATACCCGCTTGAAAACGAAATTTACATTGAAATTATAGATATTAAAGTACTGAATATACTTTTTGAATTGGATGGAGGAAAATTACTGTATCATGATGCGAAACTGGTACTGCCTCTTATAGAATAAAAATAGGTTAAGTATTTGTTTTGAACGTGAACAATATTAGTAATGGGTGGTTAAAGATAATATGCTATAAAACCGTAATTATATTCTTTCATTAAGTCAATTAACACACATTGAATTTGTGTTTCAATTAATTATTAGATTCATGGCAGTAGTAATGATACTGTGAAGGATATATTATTGTCAATCGCTAGTTTAAGCATTGAAAAACAAATAACATAAACATATTACCACATTGCTAATGTAGAAGGTTGAAATGACTGATCGTTTATCACACAGATATATATTTTATTACAAAATTGATTTATCATATGCTGCTATGCTCAATATAATTCTTTTTGAAATATTGCTTTTCAGTTTTCTTTCCGCTGTTGCATTTCACCTGCACTCGATTTATATGTGAAACTACATATGAAGGAACAGCCAGTTCAATTGTCGGTCATCTCATTTATGGCATACTGATGAGGGCTAACAAGCCCGAAACCGGTCTATGTCTGGTGGAGTGGCCGACAAGGGATCTTGGCTGTTTCATACAGATACTGCAGGTATAATTCAATGCCGGTCGGGGCATTAGCCCGCGGAGAAGTTGTTTCCTGCAGTATCATTTATAAATTCCTTCCGCTGTTGGATTTCTAACAGGCATTTATTTCAAATTTTTCTGTTCCCTTAAGTTTTATCTAAAAGACTTGATTTTGACGAGTCGTCAAACTCATTAGGTACTTCTTGATAAAATTCTTAAAGCTTTAGAAAATTTATATTTTTATTGGAAATTTATCTGCTAATCATTATGAGATATAAACATTTTAAAATAGTGGCAAACTGTCTATAAAAACTTTTCTTTCAACACGGTAAAATTAAATTTAAGAGAAAACCGGTTTGGAATTATTATTGCGCTCTGTAGAGTCGACTATGGTGCAAAATAATTATTTTATTCAACTACTTATATTTTTTACAAAATAAAGTTTAAAAAAAAATAAATATTTCTAAAAAAATGTTGGTTGTCTTCATCAAAGAACATACGAAGAACACTGTAAGATCATTGCAACAAGCATATCCTAGTTTGAAATGTACATATCCCTTCTTTAATATTGTCGCCATGCGTACGTTAATTACAGGAAACAGTCCTGACAAGGCTATGAGAAGCATTTATTCAAAACATAAAATCTATGTATTTCGATTGAACCCTTCTTTTTTTTCCTTCCCTTTCTTTCTTTTTCTGTCTTCTTCTTCATCCTTCTCCCATTCTTGATTTCCTTCTTTTTCTTTTGTCCCTTTCTTTTTCTCCCTTCCCTTCCCTTTGTTTCCTTCCTTTCATTTCTTTAACGGTATAGTCTTAATTTTTGTCTTTGTTTTCACTAGTTATTGCTAGTGCTACTGCTATTTTCACCTACTTAGACAAAACAATGCTAAACCTGTACAAAGAGTACTGTAACATCTGATATATAACAAACATTTGATTGAATGCAATGTATCCTTTTTAACCTCATTACTGTTTCTAATTTTTCTTATTCGATACATTTTTTATTTAGTTAAATAAGATAAATAATGTCAAAAGTGAACAAAGATCACTAGATCTATGATATTACAAATACTTCCTTGACAGGAATGTATTCCTTCTTTTACATCATGATGTAAATTTTGCCTTCTCTTGTGTCTTTCAAAAGTTTAGATACAATCAGGTACAGAAAAAAACAATATCACTGCTATATGAATAACATTGTACTCGTAAGGTACTAAGACCATGAAATATTATGGGTTTAGGGGATATTCGGATATCTAAAATACTTGTTCATACATTGTTTACATCTTGACGGAACCTTTAATATTATGCACTAAATTTATTGTACCTTCTGAAAAACGGCTCCTTTAAAGGCCTCCTGGTATTAAATAGCTTTTAACTAATTAGTACCAACGCATATTTTCCCATGTTTCATAACAAATCTCTTATGCAGCGATTTGCGATAAGACGCACACTTGCTGCGTTGCATTTCTTAATTAGTTTCATTTAAATAAAGCTTGGAGGTTATGTGGGGCAGTAGTGAATCCGAAACGCTCTGTGAAGCCCGTGTGAAAGCTTCTTAAAGATGTTATGGTTCACCGATCCATGACTTCATTGTTAAACATATGTCATCACCGGCAACCTTGTGTAGTACCTTCTTACCTTTGCCCGTAATATTTACTTTGTTGAAATCGACTTCCCTTATGGTCGAGGAATTTTTCACGTCTTTGTGTGGTTTGACGTCGGTTAAGATTTTTCGAGAGGGACATAAAACCGTTTAGTAATTTGTACATGTAAATTTATGGCCGCTATAAACATTTTAATGTAAATAATCTGCAACTGAATTAATATTTATTTTAAGAAATATGCGCTTCCTTGAGAAGTATTTATAAAAGCTGATTTTATTAGTGAAAAATAATGCAGAAATATAGCAATTCATTTATTGTGGTGAAATTTTGTCCTTGACCAACGTAGTACAGGCAGTTTCCATTATAGTACATCCATAGATTATGAAAAGTTAAGTCATTTTTCTTAATATATGTTTTCTTAAAAGAAAGTAATTGCATTTAAAGGTTTAATTACGTTTCGATCAGGTTCTGTTACACATTTCCTTTTAGCCATATCAGATCGCAGACTATCTACATATTAGCTGTTAATTCTTGGAGAAGCTCATTAAAATTGAGCCTTAGCAGCTCGTAGGTATGTATGTACAACGTTTTCCTGCCAGGTTTCATCCTCACTAAAAAATCTTTATTCACGTGGCATAAACAACCCTGGGCACGGACAACCAAGATGTGAAGATCCATGTCGTGGGTGAGCTCGTCGTGCTTCAAGGAAGCGGTTCTGCACATGTCTCACAATGCGGAAGCTTTAGAAACACTGCAGTGTTTTTGGGAAATTGACTTATTGAATTATGGCCAAATGCCTGGCGAGTGATTTTATTGATTCTTAATTGTAAACACTTTTCATTTAGAAGTTCTAACCGAAGTGTAACATATGAATTAATTAACGTTATCTATTCTTCATTACTCACTATAAATACTCTTGACTGGTAGGTTTTTGATGTTGGAATTTTGATGTGAACCTTACTTTCCACGATATTAACATCTGTCAATTTCATTTTATGCAGTTCGTCACTATGAGTGAATTATGAGTGCAATCTCTATAGGTACCATATCAAGTGCATTCTTCAAAAATGCCGCAATGTTCTCACTGGAGCAAATACTTGACTCTTTGGATACATATTCTAGATTGTGTTGTTTCAAAAATGCCAATAACTTTGAAAATTTGGAGACTTTACTTTTAATATTTAAAGTAGTACGCTACATTGAGTAGATGATTCAAAGAGTTGAAGACTTTTTGATATTGGCCCGCAAAATAATTTCAGAAACAGTTTTCTGAACACCTTTTTGCGAGCACTAACTCTTGAAAACATCATAAACTTTATCGTACCTTGCACGACTCTTCTTAGGGAACAAATCATTTTCCAAGCTTCTCTCAGTTGAGGAGTACAAATAATTTCTTCTGAATCACTGATTGTTTTCGAAAACACTTTTTTCTACAAAACTGTTAAAAGTAGGCTTTTTAATTGTCATTTTTGATGTTAAAAATGTCATTTTTTGACACGCGTGTTAAAAGTAAGTTTATAAAGTATATTTAAATTTTGTTTTGGAAATTAATAAAACGTTTTAACAAACACATGAACAACTTTTTATTTTAAATAAGTACAAACCAACATTTTAAATAGTTATTACTATTAACATTTATAGTAAAATTAGAACAATTTGATTTGGTTCATAAACATTGCGATCTGTGTGGTATTTTTTGATTTCTTATTTTTATTGAGTTTAAAGTTCTTCCGATTGTTTTGTAGAAAAAATAGTGTATGATATACGTGTTAAAAGTGATTTTATTTTGTGAGTGAAGATGATTAAAAAACGAGCGTAGCGATCTTACTTTTAACACGTATATCATAAATAGCTATTATGATAACAATCTATCAAAAATGTAACTAATTTAAGTTTGTATGTTTGATTTTTTAGTACTATAGTAATCATTGTCAAAATGCCAACTTGACGTTTTATTTTTATCTGGAATCTGGTTCTGCAGAGATCTTACTTTGTTAATTTATTACGTAATTATTTTTGTTACAAAAACCGTCACTTACATTTAAAAGATATGGTTGTAAATAACTATTTTTATGCCAAAATTAAATTCCATTTTTTAGATACCAGGAAATTTTTAGAACAATTTATATTTATTATTTGATCTATAGTAGTTTTCTGATGTCTGTAGTTTGACTTGGGTGTTAGCGTTCTGTGTCCTCTTTACATAATAGTTCTAATTCAATCTGCATTCTGCGTTCAATCTTAATAAAAACAAAAGCAACAATTTTCATATAAATTCTTCAAGATTCATATCTGAGGTGTTGTTGCCATTGGAAACAACTTTTCTGTAAAACATTTTTATTTTCTTCTTAAAAAATGGCACTTTACATAATATGTTCGTATGTTTCTAACGTCTCATTTTTCAGAGTTGCTATGTACATGCTTTTGCAATAATAATGACACTCCTTCAAATAATTATAATATTGTTCCATACAGTGTTTACATCTTGATGCAACCTGTAATATTATTCATAAAATTTATTGTACCTTCTGATAAACCTCTCCTTTAAAGGCCTCTTGGTATTAAATAGCTTTTAACTAATTAGTACCAACGCACTTTATTTTTAACATAACAATTTCGTACGTTTTTAATGTGCCATTTTCACAGTTGCTATGTACATACTTTTGCAATAATAATGACACTACCTCAAAACTGTTTTTGAGCTTCTAGAAGTTCTGAGTAGAAATTTAATTTCTATTGGTGCATGAGAGAAACAACTAAGAACTAATGTTTAAAGGAGATTTCATTACGAATGCGTCAGCAAAATCGCAAAATTCATGCAATGAAAGCCATTATTATTGCAAACGATTGTACAGAAGACAAAAAAACTTTTTTGGAAGAATTATTTAAAAAAAAGTGAAATAAAAGTTTGCACATTGCTTATTCATATTCCATAGGGAAGGATACAACCCATCCGCATATTTAATTTATTACTGTAATGTTACTTCATTATCTCATTAATCTGAAATTGCGGTATAATTTGTTATCCAGTTAATAAATAATCGCCGGAATAGCTTCCTCGGCTCGCTTCGGACACTAGTTATGTGACATTTGGCACAATACCAAGCTCCTGACGACGGTGTCCGCGTACACCCGTCCATCGCGCGTCAATCCCCTTGTATGTAATCTGTTCGAATCAGCGGTACTACTTGTGCGCGTTTGCCGAGCAGTCACTCATGCCGTCACTTGTCACTCCATTAAAACACGACAAATGCTTCACGGGCTCCTTATTTCTGCTTTTCCTCTCTCACGGCTCCACACCGATGTTCGCCTCTTCGTGGATTTTCCACCACTCTTGATGAGGACGCCCGGACATATATGGAAACCGCTCAAATACGGCGACATAACTGATGCTGCTCGACACAGTTTAACTAGTTTATCATCCGGCTCTATTTGGAGAGCTTTAATCGACTAATAACAGAAAGGAATTGCTACGGAATTGGTTAGGGAGATAAAAATCAGGTTTACTCCATTATTTCGATTTATCTACTATCACCTATCAGCAATTGTTTTACTTGTTACTGATTGATTGTCCCTGTACAAGCGCTTTGTAAAAATTTTACTAGCCAACACCATTACTGACCTATACAAATTGAGTTTTATAAGCTTCAACACTTATAAAAGTTAATGGAGGAGTTCTAAAAAGCATATTTTATATATTTTATTAACAAACTTCTCCATATTTTCAATCATCGTTGCTGGAGATTGATAAAACAAATAACCGGTATATGTTTCTGGTTCCTTTAGTCTCAAATAGCCAGAAATTTTCTTAGAAACAAAGCCAATGATCGGCATTGAATGAGATGCTCTTATTGTATGTTAATTATAAACGCAAAATTTCATTATGAAAAAGAGCGTAGGATCAGAAATTGCATTTATCACCTGTCACAGTAAACCTCCGAATTTCCCAGAGTGATAATTATACAGGGTGATTTAAAACTTAAATTAAAAAAAAATGAATTTACAGGAGACCCTTTAAAATATAATTTTGTAAAAAAATCAAAAAGGGCAGTTCGAAAATGATTTAAAAATACAGTTATGCGCGGCACTGTATACTGGTCCACTGTAAAACCTTAACTTACGCAAGGCAAAGTATGCGGCAGGCAGCGATCGGCACAGTGGCAAAGTGTAATAAAAAGTGAATGGACAAAAAAATTTAAAGAATGTCCCAAGGAAAGAAATACATAATATTTTGCGTCACCTATTTTATATCAGCAAATTCAACTGCTTTTGTCGCTGTTGTTTATACTATAATTTGACATACCTGATGTTACATCTGTTCAAAATTTTGTCCACCGACGTAAAAACACACACACAACTAACACAAATGTTTCTGGTTCTTATCCGTTTTGATCTCGATTAAGTTATTGGCATAATTGACCCTCGTGCATGATACCACACTGTTGATTAGGACATTCTTTGTACTTGTTGAGCGATTTGCCTGGTACTCATTCGGGTATTCTCTTCACAAAATCTAAAATGTGTTCTTTAGCTGCAGCAATACGCCGTGGACGTTCTGGACCTTCATCTTTCACTACAGGCGAGAAGCTGCTAAAGCGTTTTGTCTTACTTCACCATAAATTAAAATGATATTCATCAACTCCGGGTTGCTATACACGTAAACCATTTTTGACACTTGAAAAACTAATGTAAGCACTATCGTAAAAACGTTAATACTATAATCGAATTTCAGTATTCGGAATCGCCTGCATTCCGATGACGCTAGGGACGGTAGCCCAGCGATGTAAAGGTCGAAAATAATAAAACTTCAATAATTTTTTTCTTGTAAACTATAAGGATTTTACAATAATATTGACTCCATTTTCCCTGATCCATCTTATTCCCATTTAGATAAGTTGTGAATCACTGTATATTTTCCAACTCTACATCATTTAGAGTTAATGAAATGTGTGCCCGCACAAATGCACAAAATCAGAAAATTATATCACTGTTCATTATTTTTTATTGTTTTTAATTACTTTTAATTTCTTTGGTTTTAGACCTTCTCCCCCCAGAAAATTTTGTGCCATTAAACAAAAAGTTTAATAATTTTTATTAGTCATTAGGACTTGCCCCTTAATAATATTAAAAATAAAATTCTTGATGTTTTGTGTATCCACTTAAAATTAAATAAAGTAATAATTTTTAAAGAGCGTTTGTAAGACAAACATTATTTTGCTATTCTAACCCCACATTTTCAACAACTATTTTCACATAAACAAAAGACAACAATCTTATATGCAGAACTAAGTTTATGTACATTTACATCTACAGTGAAATATTTAAAAATAAGTACCTATTTTGAAAGATTTCTGTACCTAAAAATTTGTTGGTTAGACAGCTTTCTGTCGTTTTCCTTCGGTAACTTTGAATATTTACAGGTGGCATGAGATAATATTCCTGTTATTGGCTAAGCTCTATAATGTTCTTAAATGTCTAAAATTATTTTTATTCGTAGAAAACACTATTTCAAGAATACGGCGCCCTTTACGACAATTGTTGGTCGTCAGGAGCTTCCATAACTTTTCTTTCCTTCTCCATCAGATTTTTTCAGTTCCCCATTCAATAATTTGAAGAATGATACTTAATAATTGTTCTTCAAAACTTCTTTAACATTAGAGTACTGATTTCGTTCCATACATTTAGAATGACTAGTCAAGAGATTGCCTTTGTAAACCTGTAAAATATTTGCCTAATATTTTGATCTTGAAAATTGTTACTGTTTTCGAAATCTAATTTTGTGATGTATGAAAATAATTTCTATGCTATCAAGAACACCTATTTCCTGTCCTTTTAGCGAAAGGGGGAACCTAAATTTCTTTTTTCTAACTTCAATATTTAATTCCACAGAATCAATATGTTCAGAGAGATTATATTATAAGTTTGTTTTTGCAGCAGTTGGAAACGGTTTGAAAGTGTCGGAAATGCCCGTACAACTATTTATTGCGTTAAATTCAGTGGCAAAACGTTCTCAACTTAACTGGTCGAATATTTCCGACAGTTTCAACCGTTTCCCTGCAAAAACAAACCTAGTTCACTATTAACATAATTCATAAAGGAATAATTGATTATTTATTCATTTACCATTATTATGTTTTAAATTCTATTAAAATTTTTTCGTTTTTTATCGTTTGGTGTTACTGAGAAACAATCAAACGTTATGTAACACTGACAAATTAAGGGAAGTACATTTTGATTATTTATTTTATTTTCAGTATGAATTAAATGGTAAAAATATAAATTTCATCGACAGGTGACGAAAACACACACATACACCTATTCAACGTCACCTGACATTGTAACACATAATCTGTAAAATAATCTTGTGATTTTTTGATTATCGACCCATATCTTATTAAGATGACGTCTATATCCTGGCCTACATGTGAATCGAGTACCTGCTTGTCATTTTGACAAATCTGATCATCCTAATGCCCTCAGATTGCCATCTGATTAAGGACTAATTCACCCTTTTCAACAGACTATTTCAAACAATAACGTCTTCTTATACAAGTGGCTTACCCTCTAAGCCTCCCCATATGTTGCCGTAAGTCTGTAAAAAAGAAAATTATTGTAATTATGATATAACACATGGTGTACGGTGGATGGTTAGGCGCGATTTCTCGAGGAAGTTAAGGGTTTTAAAGAAAGCACCTGTCCGGGTGTACTACGAAGGTATATTTAAGTGTTTGTGGAAGGAATACGTCTTGTGCCTTATGTTTTTTTAATGATTGAATAGCTTGCCATTTGCTATATTAATCCCTTGGAAATTTTTAGTATTTTAGAAAAATATCATTCCATTTGCATCATATATAAGCGTTGCTGAGAAGCAGTAATTGCTCCAGAAATATTTATACAGTTCTTTACTAAATTTTAGAGTATTTATTTGTTTTTTTTTACAAACTAAAGCCCATTTATATGTATAAGAAATTTTAGTTTTATCTTAACCTATACAACAGGGTGTTTCCTAATGGACTTGTTCAGTTTTTTTTTAATTTAATAAATCGAAAGTATATATGCAAAATTTTAGAATTTTATTCGAAAGTTTGGTACCTTGAAATTAATTACAAATTTCCAGCGCGCGAGAATGGGGCGTGACCAGGGCGCTACGTCACGTCACGCATTTAAGTCCAGCGAATGCGCTCGACTCTATGCTAGTTACATGCATTTTCGGAATATTGTTCCTGTTGCGTACTGCTTGTTTGATTCAGTATGAGTGCAGAAAAGAATTAAGTATTGCATAGTTTCAGCATGCACAATTATTTAATTGTTTGCCAATGTATCAAAACCAAAGAAGAGCATGGCAACGTGCAATGCATAGATCTGATTTTGTATCCGACAAAGGAGATTTTGTTATAGGAATCACTTTGTTTAGTAGTTTTAGTTTTAAATATAGGTTGAAGAGGTCATAGAAAATTATTTGTGTTTGAAACCCATAAAATATGGGAAACTATAATGAAAAAATGAAATCAGAAATGTTTTGTATTACACATTTTTAAGTCCTGATTATTAACACAGAAAAAATACAAAGTCGTTATAGAAAAATTATTACATATCAATTTGGAAAATTCATTTGGAATAGTAGTTTTGAAGCTCCTAAAGCCGGTACTGTTATTTAATCTATAGTGAGTTTCTGGGTTGTTAAGCTATGACCTAGGTAATTGGTTGCTACCGGAAACAGAATTAACTTGCACATTTCTAGTCTTAGCTGATATTCTTTGATCTATCCTTGTTGTTCTCGGGCTGGGCTTTGTGGTGAACGGACCCGTTTACAGTAGCCCTGCGCCCTCTCATAGAATGATTTCGGTTTCTCTATTCCTCCGATAAAGGTGGTCTTTTTAGGTGTCATTTAGCAGCCTTCGTATTTTGATAAAATAACAAACAATTGTTTATTTTTTACAGGAGTATATTAATATAAATATTAATTAAAATTCAGATATCCGTTAATTAGTTCATTGTAACTGATTTGCTTGTTGATACGTGTCCCAAAGTGCTGCTTGTAAAAGTAAGGAAAAGTAATAATTTCAATATGTTATCATCCATCTACTATATTTTCAAAATTGTTTATAGAGATGAAACAGTACCATTTGGTCCAATTTTTCCCAAAGGTCCAAAGTATAGACAACTTGATTATAACAAATAAAAATCTGTTAGTATTGGATAATGCATAAGTTTGTAGCCTCAATTATTTTCTCTATAAGAAACAAAATACGTGAACTAATCAAGGTTGTGTCCTACTTCATTATTTATGACTGCCTCCTAATTACTTAACCGGTGGTTTAAAAGTGGACAAAACGGTTTTCCTAAACGTGGAAAATGATTTATGACAAAGTGGTCATTTCTGAAACCAGAAAACTATTTTCATGCTGTACAAAACATGGCATCTATACATCCAATTTTTGATTGTTGCGCATATGTATAAAGCAAAAATGTCTTCTGTGATCGACAATCCATTATACTCTCCAATTCTTGCTTAATGTAAATCATCATGAATTAAAGCCTTCAAACCATGTTCATTGACGTTAGATTGTCTTCCCTTCTTTGAATCGCTCCGTAAATGACACGAACGGTTCTATGGGCATTCTATGTTCCATTTTATTTTGCTAATAATGTATATTCATTACTATTAAGTTATATGATAACAATATCTATACCCCTCATTGTACGTGAAGGGGGTATAGTATGTTATTATTAAGTAGGCCAATTTGCGCCTAGGGACGACTTACTAACCACCATTCAGTGCAAGAATGAAGGAAACCGTCATTTATAGGAGTATGGTTAAAGGCCGACTGGTATCAATCTCTTGCATTGACTCGAGCCAACATTCTTTCATCCTACTACACTCGCAGAGAGGATGTCAATTCTCTTTACAAGCATAGCTGATCTGCGGTCCTTCAGACTTGGGAATCAGACACGGGCCTATGCAAAACATCGATTCAAATACTGACACTAAATTGCTCGATCATCTACAGTCCAAACCAAGACTATTCAGTTCAACAATTTTGACATGTCAATTCACAATATACTTTGACCATAAGAAACAAACCATTCCTTTACTAATGCATTATTCTTCTAGTTTCATTCATTAGAAGTGCTCAGTTAATTTAGATATACAAAATGAAATTTGTTTTAGTCTGAATCACCCTGTATAATTCTATGACTTTTAATTCCAGTAAAATAAAAATGACTGAGTAATATTCAATAATTAGTTTTTGTAAAAAATAATTATAAATGAATATTCCACTTAAAAATAATAACACAGTAAACAAAATAAAAAATATGCAGCTTTTTTTACATAAGATAGTCAAACCGATGCCTCTGATTCCCTAATGAACCTTTAAAGCAGTCCATAATTCATTTTGCCTCTTCCCATTCATTACTTTTTTCAGTTTCTGTGTTTGCCATACCGATTTGTCTCGGTAATATTTCAAAAAGCACCTGCTTAGTGGCTTAGACCTGTACAGGAACCCTCCTTACTACCTTCCTTACCTCGGTGTGACTAATTTAATTTAAAAACAAAACCAACGTGGCAAATTCCCATGGGTATCAGTAATTAATTTTAGGAGTGGGCGTTGTCAAGCCACAAAATGTCCAAATATAATTATTTTCTGTTGTGTCTTAATGTTTAGTACGATTGAATAGCAAGAATGACTTTTGAAAAGAATGTATATCAAAATAGCAACTTCAAAATAGTTCAAAGAAAGAAAGAAAAAACGCTCCAATGGAGGTTTTTAGATTTGTTTTTAAATATTATGGGAATGCGAAACAAATACATTGTTTACAATTAATTATACTGAATGTGACAACAATACTTGACATATCTTATAATTTATTATTTTATTTAAGGAAAATCTACATCTAGTAGGTCTTTTAAACCTATTAATAGCTATAGTAAGGGTTAATACAATAAAAGTACAAATTTCATTATTAAGAAACAACATTAGAAATAAGATTACAAAAAGAGTGGAAAAAAGGAAAAACTGCAAACATAATACAAACAACATATTTTTATTATTTTTTTTTGACATTGTTATCATTAAAAACTTGATGTATTCGTTTATATTATCAATAGAAGAAATGGAGGAAATAATAGAGGGCAATGCTACTGGCAAAATATCAATAACATTGTCAATATTAACTACACATATCTACATATTTATTTCACTCTTTTGTCAATTTGATACTAATATAGCTTTTTCTGTGTAGATTTTTGCACCATCATTTATGAAATATAGAATGCACAACAGGAAATATGCGAATATTAATATAAATTTACTAACAGTACTGTTCGCTGAAATGGAATGTGGCTTAATTAAAGCAAGTAACTCATATCGATAGATAGGTATAGCGATACAAGAGAGGAACCGGATGTCTTACAAGGCTCTTGGTCTCGCGTGATGGCAGATGGTACCGGGAGCGCCTTATACCTTACTTTCCCACAATCGCCACCCTCCCGTTCTCGATTTTAACGATTTTCTTATTCTCTTATTGTGGACATTAATTGACCGACTCCGAAAACCATAAACTGATTTAACGTTGGCGAATTTTAAATGCCACCGTTTATGTTTATGAGGTACACTTGGGCGTAAAATGCCACTAAATTATACGAGGAGCACTCTAAAACAATTATCGCTGAAATAAAATCGTTTTTGTGTAAAAAGGGTTATAAATTGCCGGCATTAAAACTGATACTCATTCCCTCTCGGACGGCATCTACCGTTCCCGGAGCAAATGAAATAATAAAAATTTAATTAACTAGGTAACTATGTTAATGGCATGGGATACTGCATTCGTTTATTCGTTAATGGTTATTTCAATTCTGTTAAAAAATGTATCGGCTGCGGCTTTGCGCTTATCTCTTTGGGAGCAGGGTACTTATCTGATTCTGGTTTATTGTCAGTCCCAGGAGCAAATGAAAATGTGTTTACAATTGTACGAAACTTTTAAAATTTTTAATTAAACAGTTCGGGGATCTGCGGCTATTAACAGAACCGAACTCAGGAAATATTATGATGTTGCAGAAAACATAGGTTATTCTGCGTAACAACTGACACAAAGCATTTCCCAAAATAACGCAATTTAACCAAATATACCTACAAAGGTACAAAGTTGCACAAAGACAGAGTTCTAGGTCTTCAAAGTGAGGCCAAATATTTCAAAAAACATATATCTCTGAATTACTTGAACTTGGAATAACCAGATTTGGTACATCATTTTGGTTTATTATTGGTTATCTTTGACTATGAGTTCGAGTAAATTTAAACAGTACAAGGTGTTCATTGAGTGCAAGTTACATTTTAGACCAAACTTTTTTACATTGATCGTGTTTAAAAAGAATCATAATATTTCGCGCAGAATTTAATTTAAAACACTTTTTTATTATTGCTAAAATTTAAAACACTTTAAGGTTTTCAAGAAAAAGTGCATTAATTAAAACAGGATTTTAATAGTATTAGCAGTGTTTAATTAGTAATATAACTCTGCTAGTGTTTATTGTTGAAAATGACTGGAAAATTTACATTCAGCGAACAAGAACATGTTATTTGTGCTAGGTTTCTGTGAAGAAAACTGTAGAATAAGTGTGGATAAATATCGTAGAAAATAGTGGTTTTTAGGCTTTCACGGCCAGTGCTGTAATTTGATACATGGTGATTTTCCGGGTTGTTGTGCCGTGACCTCGGTAACTGGTAGCTGCCAGAAACAGAGTTAAAATGCACATCCCTAGCATTAGCCGGGATACTTTTACCTGCCCTGGTTGTTCTCGGGCTAGGCTCTGTGGGGACAGACCCGCTATCGGTGTCTCTGGGCCCGTCCATACATTGATTTCGGTTCCTATTGCTGGTATTACGACTGATACGGTCGGAACTGTTCCTCGGATAATGGTGGTCCTCCGAGGCGTTCCGTAGCCGCCGCTGTAACTGGTGGCATCCCATGCTTCCAAACGCTTCGCCGCTCTTGAAGAGCCGAGGATGAAGAGGACTGTTTGGTTAAGAAACAGTTACTCGTGCTGCTCTTATTCGCAGCGACGTCAATAAGTATAAAAACTATACATGCAAAAAAAATGAAAAGAAGAACTCGAAGATAGTGGGTGCGACCTATTAACCGCAGAAAGTGCATGCAAGGTGATTTCTATAATTTATATAAAGAAATGCGAAATGAGAATGCCGATTATTTTTTCATTACACCCGAATGACAGAGGCAATGTTTGATGACTTGCTGAAATTAGTGGGGCCTCATTTAACCAAACATTCAAATAGACCATCTATTCCTACAGACAGTGGCGTAGCGTGGACTAATCTAGACGTGGGCGAAGTCGTATCAGCGAGGCCTTTTTCTTCCGCCATTGGATGCAGAATGAACTGAATATTGTGACACATAATAGCTGCATTGCAAGTAAAGCTTATTCTTAGTAAGGTCTTTTAGGGTGCTATTCGTACTATTTAAAGTTCATGGCGTTCGGTTTTAAATCACCCCTAAGGAAGCCTCGCGCGAGGCTCCTTTAAGTGCGAGGCCGTGGGCGAGGGGCCGCTTCGCCCACGCCTAGCTACGCCACTGCCTGCAGATTGTAGGCTAACCAACAATTTCCGTAGATAGGGACGTAGTTGACAAAAACATAAACATAACCTCTTCATCTGAAGGTCAAGAATCTTGAGTTTTTGCATGTCGCCAACTTACAGCGGAAAAATTCCTCAACTTCTTAAGTCTACAGTAAGTTTATGTAAACACAGTAAATAATATTAAACACCATACAATTATTACAATACAACAGTACAATTGCAGTGCCATTGCACTAACGTTTATCTGAAAGTTACTTTAGATACAATCAGTCAGAGATAGGGATATAGAACACACGTAAAGTTTACTCTTAACACATTGGTAAATATTACACAGATACACATTATATTATTAGTAATTTCGACATATTATGTGTGAAATGTAGAAAAATCCATAGTGTGTTCAAGTAATACTGAAATTTTACACATCCTGAATTACACACTGGAAAATTTCATTTACACTGTACGTAGAGAAAGATGCTGTGTAAATAAGATTCTCGAGTGTGAATGAATTAAATTTTCGTGTTAATAATTTTACACTCTAGTTTTTTTATACATTTTACACAAAATGTGTTAAAATTATATACAAAGAAATATATAAAATTATACACAATACCGTATGGATCTCGATTAACACAGTATTGTGCTCTTTTGTGTTACAATGTATAATTATTTTTTTAACAGTGTAATAATTGAAGGTGTAGTCAATATAATTAAAATAATTTCTATGATGAATGAAACTAGTTGTAAACATCGGACAACAAAGACTGTGATACGTTTGGAGTAACTGTAAAACATTTATGACCTAATTTCCATTTGATCAATAGTTTCAAATTTTGACAAGTAAAAGATCATAGCTAATGAATGACTTTAATTTTTCTATTTATCACAATTTAATACACATGTGTGATGAAGCACTGTAACAATACGAAGTAAACGATTTCACCATATGCAGAGATACATATAAGGGATACACTAAAAGCTGTGCCAGTATTCATTATATTTAATAATATTAATTGTCTAAATCTCTTAATGAATCGTACCATAAAAGCAGGCGAAAGTCATTATCCGCGGTACGTATCTAATTATGAGATCTCTTCAATTGATATTAGCGTTGTATAGTTATGGCGTTAATTGTAATAAATTCTATCTCACAGCAGGGGGCCTAATTGATATGACTATTTTCTGTTCTGTCGTTTTCCGCTAGTGCTGGTAGGAACATTACATATTTCATAGTTGATATTAATAACTAAAAAATGAACTCAACACGTATCGTGGCACCCACTAGATAGACTCATACTTCATATAACCAGTTTGAAAAAGTGTGAACCATATTTCTTACTTATTGCTGAAGTGTGACTTGCATATTCCGTTTATGTATTTAAATGTTTGCAATAGTAATGATACTTAATAATTGCGATAAATACATGTACAACGAATATATTAGTAGTTACAGACACAATTAATGTATATTTTGTAATTTGGAATATTTATATTTCGTAATGCCAACTTCTTTAAAAACAGCCTAGCTTCCTGAGATGGTTTATGGCATCTATAACTCTCTTCTTTGAAAAAACGATAAGCGATAAACAGGCCAATAAACTTAACATCTATGTGAATGAAAACTTTAGAACATACAGGGTCGGCCTGACGCGACGTTGCCAAACTTAAATATTTTCCTATAGTACTTACTTATTGTGATCTGTAATTAATAAAAGTATACAATTAAGGGTATAATGTTCGGCCAAACAGTGTAGCTTTTATCAGGCTCCGCCCATCAGCACCTTCAACGGCAAATTTAAGTTTGTGCCCCTGTAAGTTAGGCAATTGTATGCAGAAATTTAGCAAAACATGTCTTCTTGGCGGACAGATTTCATGAATATAAATGCAAAAAATTGAAATCTGAGGCAATTGTCTATTATATGAAGACTTGATTTACTAGCCTACAGCTTTATTTTTTTATAATAGTACCTACCAACGTCTCACTGCAGTCCTAAATGTGGGCAATATTGCGACCGAAATATTATTCAGATCTAATTTTTTTTTTGGAAAATATGGCTCTGCTGTCTAGTAAAATAGACTTTTATTAGTTGATTAAAACTTGCCCCATCTTAATACGAATTTTCATTGAGGAGAAATATGAAAGCGCGTGGACGTCTAAAAACGGCTTTGTAAAATTGCGAACATTACAGCCTTAACATATTAAGTTGCAACAAAAAATATTTAATATTGAAATTACAAAACTCTAACGGATCAACATAAACCATACACATTTAATTACAGAAATAGTGAAATAACATCCAGTACTAACTTGGTTAAATTATTATAACAGGCTGAAACGTTTTTTGTATTTAAATACAGACAGTAACAAAAAAACTCTCGTGCTGCCAACAAAGAACAGTCCGAGACATAATACCTATTCAATGATCAACAATCCGGCAATTCGAGTCTTGACCTACCGTATTTAAGTTAATAATACCTTGTTTTTAATGTCTAATCAATAACATGCGCTGTAGAGCTGCAGAACCGCTAAATAATAACAGAAACAAACAATAATTAAATTTGCCAACCGCAGTAATCAACGTCTACATCAGGATATGCTATAATCGGCACACTCGGCGCAACTAAAAAGTTGGCAGTTCAAGTTTCCTTTTAATACGTTACCGACGGAATAAGTCGAACATCGTTCGGGTCCGTCTTCCTATGCAGATGAGCCCGCCGTGGAACAGCATCTGGAACTGAGGCACGCGGCCCGACTTCTCTCAATTATTTATCCATCTGTCATTATTTTCTGATTGTGAGTATATATTTATAATCAACCCAAATTTTACCATGAACATTTTAGTTATGGATGGGGCAATTTTCACACGTAATGGTGTTCACAATTTTCACAACGCGCATCATTGGGCACTGGAAAATGTTTTATCACTTGATAAACACTTTCAACAACGATTTTCAGTAAATGTGGTGGGCTGAAATTGTTAACGGAGTAGTTATGGGCCCATTCATTCTGGAAAATCGGTTAACTGGTGGTATTTATTTATAATTTTTGCGTAATAGTTTACCGGTACTCCTCGAAGAAGTTAATGTCAACGTGAAACAGCATATGTGGTTTCTTCACGATAGTGTTCCATCACACTTTGCACGATTAGTGCGACAACATTTGGATCATATGTTTTTCGAACAATGAACAGACCAAATTCGTCCTATTGGATGGCCGTCTTTTATGGCCCGACCTAAATCCGCTTGACTTTAATATTTGTGGTCACATAAAAATATATATCAGGACATAATGGAATACGGGCGACCTCTAGTTAAAGCTCAATTCGTGGTGTGCAATAAAGTAAAATTACTGGTAATTGAACTTGATGATCTGAAATATTCACATTTAATTTGTTGAAAATAGATCGTTCAAAATTAAAAAAATAAGATAGAAGAATTAAATGTAAGTAACAAATTATATATCTCATCCTTCAGATAAAAACTAAGCATATATCGATGTTTGGTTATCCCAAAAATTCCTTGTATCAAGTTTCATTGATTCTTCATCATTTCTAGATATCTCAAAAAATGATGGAATTGTAAGAAAAATTACACATTTTGTTCTAATGCATATTCCGTTAATTGTTTTTTTCTGCTTTTGCAGTAGAAGCTTTGGTTAAATTGTTAACACCTACAGCTTTATGCTAATTATTAAACTTCTGAAAAAGGTGTTGGCTTACATAAATAACTATTGAATAAATAACTATTTTAATTCTATATAGTACGATAAATTTGTACTTTCTATTACTTATTTAGGTATTTGGATATCTTTACATGCAGTTAGGATGACTATATAAGATGAAACAGCGGTTTCCTTCACTTTATTTCACTCAATATGTTTCATATCTAAGGAATTTATTGGTAGCAAACTGGTACCTACACCGTTACTCCACTTTACACTCAACATTTTCTGCATTCTGACTGCATATAAGGAACTAACTCATAGATATGTTTATCTATTCCCATTCACTCTTTAACATCAATTGTAGTAGTACAGTTAATCATGTCAACCTTTCTTAATGCTTCTATTTTCGATTTGTGAAACCAAAATCAGAAAAGATATACCCAAGAAAATATGAATATTGTATTTTCATCTAGAGAATATTTGAAATTAGAAGTTGCTGTGATGTTGAGTAACTAAAAAAACGTGAAAACTACATTAAAGTTAAAATGAAAAATGCAATATATTACAAAAAATATATAAAAAAATTGTATAGATATACTACAGTTTCACCGTTACAATTGGTCCATTGTTTAAATTAATAACAAAGCTAATTAATCTTTTTTTTTTAATTCAGATATGTTATGTCATGGTTATCACTTTTCCCAAAATTAAATAGTTATCTATATTATTGTTATCATTTGTTTTCAATGGCCTTTAAAAATATAACTTTTGCTAATAATTTCAACTGTGTCTGTAAACAAGTATACCAAAATAAAATTTAAATGTTTTCTGTTTTTGGTGTTTCAAATTTTAGATAATCTCGTTCTGTGACGTCAGTTGTTGCGCATATCCAAAAACATGAACGAAGTATACAATTTTCCAAAACAGCCAAGTTACTAAGCAACTAAAGTTTAAACTACTATCTTTAGATATACTCGTAAAGTTTATACAGGGTGTCCCTAAAAGGTTGGGATAGCGTTTCGCACATAAAGTATAGCTGAAAATTAGTCGAATTAACTAAACTTGTCTTAGTCGAAAAGTTGATAATCACAAAGGTTAAAAAATAAATCGGGTTTTCTTTAATAACTTTCGACTGTTTCACGTTAATTTCACGAAATTCTGTATCCAGGGGTTTCTTGGGATGGCAAATTCAATTTTATTGCCCATTTTGGTATATCTTCAAGAGGGCGCCACGGGCGACGACTTCGAACCATTTAAACCGTTACAACTTTTTTGTTCCACCCTGTATATTATTTTGGACTAGAAAAATCTCTTTTACAGTCTTTTACAGTTATGAAGGATTACCTTATTAAAATCGCTTGGTAACGGTTTCCGAGAAAAACACATTGACTTATTTTCAGTTATACTTTATATGACGAAACGCTGTCCCAACCTTTTAGGGACACCCTGTTTATCTAACAAATAGTAAAAGATACACGCGAAAAATAGATAGAAAAATGTCTACAAGATGAATTTAATAATCTAGTAATAGTTACCTATACAATTTTAAAAGTTATATAGCTATTATGAATTTTGAAAAATTCAAATATTTAGAACACAATTTAAATTAATTTTGGTTTAGTTTAATATTACATTATTTATTAAATCATAATTAATTACAAAATTATATTAATTTAGTAATTAGGCTTAATTACTTAACTACCTATAATTAAATAATTAATTAAGAATATATATTTCTAACATGTTAAAACATAACAACAAAATAATTCTTTTAATAAATTTATAATTGTCTGAATTACAAACATAAAGCAATAATAAATAAATAATCTCAGTAGTAATACTTACTAATAATCTTTCTGTCATATAAAAATGGTCTCGAATCAGGGGATTAAAATCTCTCCAGTGTGGAATTCCATTCTCCGTCCATTATGGATTGTTTATGAAATGTATAAAACATATGACGAATCAATTAAGAAAATTTCAAGCTAATTATAATATGAATTTAATGGTGTAATCGCGAGATAAAATCTAAGGCGTTACTTTTAAAACATCTTAAAGAAAACTGATTGACGTACACATTTACAACTAAAAGAACGGGGGTTAACGTCAGGGAACATCACGAAACACAAAATAAAACAAATCTGATAAGCGCTTATGGCAGTCCTCCACGTCAATGGCGTAACCTAAACCGCGTATCTTTTAAAATAAATAACATATGACATTAAACCAGTTATTAACTCTGTGAAACATTGTAATATTTATAGAGGTAATCTCTATATTACTATAAAGTAATAAAATTGTGATAAATAAGATATAGTAAGTATTAAAAAGTGAAATCATATGTATAAATATGCACATATATTTTCTGATTATCACGATGTAATAAGAATATGTATTAATTTTTCTAGAAAATAATTTAAATATAAAAATTAATTATTTATTAATGTTATTACATTTGCATTAATTGTATTAATTGGTTTGCAGTAATTTGATTTCTTTATATTGACATTAGATATATACAAATTTCAGGTTTTATTTATCTACATGTCATATTTGCTTGCATAGATAGGTGGGGTGAGGATTTTATTTATTGTTTTGTTTTCCTTGTTAATCTTTAAATTTGTGTACATGTGTGAAATTCTATATTAAATACCTATAAACATAATAAAATATATTTTAAGGAAACTACCATGATAAGGTAGCTTTTTATTATTACGTTTTATAAGAATTTCTTGAACTGATGAAATTGATGAATCACATTTGTACTACTAAATAATTAGAAATATTACATTTACACTGTCAATGCTCTGTTAATGCAGTAACAAGGGTCAATAGTAGTGGCTAGTCGCTTAAGTGTAAATGAACATATTGATTATTTAAGATTTACACAAGTTAGTCAAAGTGGACTGCAGTGTGACAACAAAAGACAGTAAGATGTTTGCTTATATCTATATCATTGTTTTGTTATTTTAATATTGAATAACTTTTATATGTTTACTTGTGTGCTATCTGTATTTTCTTGATTTTTTTCTTTTGTAAACTTTTTTCCATCCTGTAATTGGATTGTGGAGCGATAAATAAATAAAATAAATAAATAAGAGAAAAAGCTTCTCTATATGAGTGGATCCTGGTGTTATGGTCGCCATATTTCTGGCCGTAAAATGATCAAACTTGTGTTTTTAGGTACAGAAATCTCGAAAAATAAAACTCGTTCAGCAAAAGTAAAATCATAAATAAATTTCTTGATGTTTTGTTAATCCACTCTTACTATTTTTTTTTTCAAATAAAATAATTGCTATTTTAATCCCACATTTTAACAATTATTTTCACATACATGTAAAGAAAAGTGAACAATGTTATATGCAAAACTATGTTATAACAATATTTATGTCTACAGTTAAATTTAAAAAAATACATAAGCTGAAAATTTCTGTATCTATAAATTTGTGGCCGCTTTCTGTCGTTATATATTTGTATTACTTCAGTACCTTTGAATATTTGCGGGTGGCATGCGATAACATTCCTGTTATTTACTATGCTCTATATTATTCAATTCTTAAATGTTTAAAATTATTTGTATTTGTAGAAAACACTATTTCAAGAATTGTGGTCGTCTTGTGCAATACACTAGATTTAATCGCAAAGCAATTTCTATGCAAATATCTCACGCTATTGACCCATTTTAAACTCGAGCACTGTTTAGAAATAGTAGAATCCATAAATATTTTTCCTTGAAAGGCCTAGCCAACTCGTAGCACATCTAGTTCTGAAGTTTTATTTAGCTACTTTAATTAGTTTTATATAGTTGTAATTAGTTTGGTTACACACACGCTTTTTCCTAAGAATAAATATATACCTTCCAGGCGTCATTCAACTTCATTTCAAGATCTCGATTTGTTTCGATCAAAAAATTCGAGGTACGCCTCTGAACCGTTGTCAATGGCTTTACGCTACACACGGTGGCTTGATTGACCATCGACTCTCCTTTTCAAATAGACAGTGGCTAAATAACACGATTGCTTCGGCTAAATGCATCTTGCTATTCACGTTGTGTTAGCCTTAATTCATAATATAATCTTTTACTGTACTATTTATTGGATGGCATAAAAATGTAAATAGCCTTCGTGATCGACGTTACTTAGTAGTAAGTAGTAGATATTATTTTATATTTAGTGTTTTCACTGTCGTATTTAAACTATTATATTTATAAACGAAATTTAATTAGAAAAGTAAAATATTTTTTTAACCAGTTTAAGTGATTGTTGTACTCGTATGTCTGGAAGTATTTATTTATTCAATTATGCATGTACTTAATTTTATAGTAATTTAAAATGATTATATGAAAAAAAGTGGTGCTGTTAACGTTGTACCTAACAATTACGCAGTTTCAGCAGACTACATTATTCTGAAAACATAATTTTCGTAACTTGGAGTATCAAGCCGACAAGCCCATATCATCTACATGCTTTTTATTTGCTTCCTGAAAGTGTGAAGTATAGAGTGATACAGAGTTGTTTAAAATTCTCTGTCTTAAATACTATTGTCTTCATCTTTCGAAACCTGATCGAGGTATTGAGATGAGATTTGGTACACAGCAGTGTACAGTGAAGAGCTACTTTTACGTGTATAAATTTCTCCTGTAATATACTAGCGTCAGTGGCGTTCGTGCAGTAAATACCCAGTTTTAGGTAAAACATTGTTCGCCATTGATTTTTGGACAAATAAGTAAATAGGGTGAATTATTTCTTTGAAGAATTGGTGGACATACAATTTGTGTACGGAAAAGCAAACGAAAATTCGAATGAAGCAAGGCATCTCTATAAAGATACATTCCATGACCGCTAATTACCGTGTGCAAACACTACTCCAAATGTTCATAGACGTTTGAGAAAAACAGGAAAAGTAACAGGAAATTTTGTAGAGTATGTGGGTAGCGAAGAATTGCACGAACCGTGGAAAATATTTTACAAGCGGTTGAACAAAATCCTGCAATAAATACAACGCGTCTGGCAAATGACTTAAAGAATACGAACCATGTTAATGTATGGTGAATTCTCCAAGAGCAGCAGTCAAACCCTGTGTGAAGCTGATTTTCTAGTCAGACTGCAGTATTGCCAATGGCTAAGCCAAAAATTGCAGAAGATCGGTATTTTATTTCTTTCATTTTGTTCACAGATGGTCACGCTTTATTTACCAGAAACGGTGTTTTTAATTGTCACAATGAACATTTTTGGGCGAATGAAAATCCATGCATTACTTATGAATCGCGACACCTGCAGCAGCTTTCAGTCAATGTGTGGGCAATGTGTGAACGAACATACCTGGATTTTTTACAGAAAAATCTACATATCCTTCTAGAAGCTGTCCATCTTAATGTTGCTGTCGTTTATGGTTTATTCACGACGGACCATCTACTCATTTTAGTCGCAACGTAAGAGTCTATTTAACTCTTACGTTCCAAGGAAATAGGATTGGTCAGGACGGACTTACTCCTTGACCATCCCGATCACTCGACTTAGATCCATGCAATTTCTACCTTTGGGGCATCTAACGAAACGGGTGTATTCTACCCACATAGCGAATGAAGCTGCATTAGTGGAACGTATTGCAGATGCCAAGGCATGTATTGATGCACAGGATACCTATTTCCAACATTTAATTTAAAATCTAAGTTTAAAATACTTTTTTCTAAACAAATAAAACAAAAATAAACAATTTGCTTAACGTTTAATTGTATCTTCTCTGTCAGAAACTAATGTTATAAAAAGTGTTCTTCACTATAAGTTCTATTTTTTCAATTTTGACACGAAATTTAAAACTAATATTTACAGACGACGCGACAATTTTTTATGTATGTTTCTGAAAATTATTTCTACATTGTAATGATTAATAAATTAATTTTTACTTTGGTGCATCAGGAAGAAAAAGTCTGAGCGATACTTTTTAAGCAAAATAAACATTACTTTAAGAGAGCGATACCAATTTGTCCAAAAATCAATGGCGTACAATTTTTTGCTAAAAATTAATATTTAACCACTTGTACCAAATCTCACTTACTAAATGTTGTGTACCAAATCTCATATCGATCGGTTTTCGAGAAATGAAGACTGTATTATTAATAAGACAACCTGTACCTTGAAAACCAGACATTTTCAGACCCATGTTTATGTAAACTTTTTTCTTATTTTTAAACATAGAACATGTCCCTAAATGTTCTTAACATCATTCTGTAACACCCTGTATACGTACAATAATGTATTTTTGTGAATATCTTCATATTCAAATCTTTCAGTATGTCAAATTCTTCAGATATTGTCCACTGGTGGGAAGATTAAATAAATCATAATTATCTTCCTTCGGGTACTTTCTGAAAAAATATAATATTATTCTTCTTTTCAGGATAAACCTCACAAATGTAACCTATGCAGTAAATCCTTCCCCACGCCAGGAGACCTGCGATCTCATATGTACGTTCATTCTGGGTCTTGGCCTTTCAAATGCCACATCTGCTCAAGGGGATTCTCGAAGCACACCAATCTCAAAAACCATTTGTTCCTCCACACAGGTGAGTTCTAAAAAATTTTTGAAATTTTTTGTACAATATATTTTATTCGATAATCAAGGATATTAAAATGAATATTTGTGTTTAAATGAACCTCAATAAAATACTAGATAATTATACATCAGAAAACAAAAAGGTGTCTTACGCCAGATTTGTTAATAAATTTGCGAACGCATGACGATAAAAGCTGAATATTACTATTCAAAGTACTCTTTTTGAGAATTTAAGTTCCAATATTAGACATTGCCCATGTGTTTGGAGCTACGCAATTTTGGAGTAAATTTCATGGCAACTGTCGTATCAATATTATCAGTGTAATGGAAATGGCTTCCTCTTTCTTTTGACTTCAATAAAAGTCCTTGGATTTTATATAATGAATAGAGGGATACTTCACAACAAATGTTTATTTGGAGCAGATACATTGCTTCCATTTAAAACGATCGAATCTCTTTTTATTATAGGTACATATCTTTCATATGAACTCTTTAGTATTTGCAAATAGTGAACTTGAAAATGTATATAATTCTTGAAAATACGAAACAAAAAATCTCAGCAAATCATAATCTTGAAATACAACAGTACAGTTGCTGATACTATATTGTTTAGGAGATAATTTTAAGCTAGTACTTGAATACACTCATACTGCTACCAAATTTATGTGAAAGATGTTCTTAGTGCTTAGTGCCAGTATAAGAATATAACTATCCCAGGACAGTAGCTAGAAAATAATTGCTACAATATTAAAAAATTACACATGGCACTATCGTATCTTATGGTCATATATATATATATATAGTTTACACATAAGCCAGATATAATTTAATAACAGAAATGTTCTGCTTTATTATTTAAATGCATTTAATTAATAAATTTCATTTTCGATGTTATACATATAAATATGTAGGTAATATCAAAAAGGAATAATATATCAACAATGAAATTTTTACATTACACAACTTGGTCATGTCTTTGACAGGATTTCTAGTATTTTCAGCATTCTATCTATTCATCAAAATAAAATGCCTTTTTTAGCAGCGAAAATATTTTAATATACATTGTGATTGATTATAAATGTCATTTCCAGTTAACAGTTATTTTTGATTTTAAAGAAAATTGTTATATCATTATGCAGTATAATCAGAACTAAATTTAATAAAAGATTGCTTGATATTATGTATATATATCAAAACATAAAGTTTATAAAAAGATTCAATTAAATCTTTATACCTCTAACTCTGGATGATGTGTATAAAATCATAACATTGAAATCAGAATATATACATATCGCGAATTGAATAAATTATTCCAAAAATTATGGAACATGCAATGAATCTAAACAAATACGATAGCGTACAATTAAACACTACTACTGTGCTTTACTAGTATACAATTTTTTTTTGGTGTTCCCAAGGGTTCAATTCCAAGTCTCTTACGTAATGCTTGGTTTCCAGGGTACAGTGAACTCCAAGCCTCTGCCGATGATATTCAATTATTTATATTTTCAGTTTTGATATTAATGAGTTTAGTCAAGTAAATGAATATAGTTGATTTAAATTTAAATTGTAATAAATTGAAAGTAATATTTTTTGGAAGGAAGAAAATAATTCAAACTTTAAGACACAATTTTAATATTGCAATTATTTCTGCAAGTTGCAAGTCTCTTACACGTAGACATGCGCACTCACGATTTTTTGACCAGTTGCTGCAATTTTTATTGCCGTTGCAGATAATAGGTTTTGACCAATTTTAATGCAGTTTTTCTGCAATTCTGCCTTTTTTCCCTTTTACTTGTTAATTGTTTGATTGTCGAACTTGCAGAATATGTTATGCTGTTTGCTATTGTCCTACTTGTTAAATTTGCACAAATAATTTGTTTCTAGTGTCTATTCAGATTCAGGTATTGGCATCACTTCTACTGCAATTTGACGACATATAACAAACTGCAAGTCAGAATTTTGGGTTGCTGCAAGCTATTGCATAAAGAATTGCGGACTGTAAAGTAAAAAATGTTATGTAAATCATTTATTCTTTCTCATTTTATTAATGTCATTATGACTATGTACCAACAGCAAGAAATCAAAGAGCAAGAAAATTTCTGAGTTAACCCGTGGTGGCCTTTGTAAACAATCACCCTGTACGTTCTTTTAGATCAAAGCAACTGTTTATTTTAATTAAAAATTAAATATTGTTATAGCAAAACGCGATTCCTTGAGAGATTAATTGTTGCTGATGTTTAATACGTCGTGGCTTGGTGGTCTAATGCAGCAAGACTATCGCCATCGACATTACTTTAGACTGATAAAAAATCCAATCAGAGTCCTATCAAACAATAAAGATATCTGGTTCAATTATCGATCGGTCGGCTACCTAGCCTATCATCCCATCTAAAATCTTGTCTGATAACCGGCATTATTATGAGAGAAAATCGTTCTTGAGGTAGTGAGTGAAGTTGCTATTAATTGGCCTCTGCTGCAAACTGAACGGTAGCAGAAGAGGGTACTGCCCAAGGCACACAGTGGCCATGATTACTGGGTTCGCTATCGAACTACTGTCCGCGAGTAATTATACGTTCTCCTTCAATCTAACCGACCAGCATCCAATCTATACTCTTTCTTCTTTTGTTTTCAGCATTTTGGCTACTTCAGTATTTTAATTTACTCAGATGCAAATTATAGAGCCTATGCGGGCAGTGAAGTGCGCAATCGTCTTTGGAAAGGTGCCACTGCACGTAGCGGAGTACCTAAATCGTGTTGATAAATAACTATTTACGAAATATCAATATACAGAGTGTGTATTTTTACAAAATGTCAATAGACAGGGTGCGGTATCTTTAATGCAGACAAAATAAAATACAGATTCCTAGGAATATTCGGAATAAAGAAGTCTTATATCAAAAAGTTCTATATCCAGGTTTATCCAAAAAAAATTAACTTCAGTTTTGTAGTGAAATGTAAATTCTAATACGGCCCTGGTCAAAATATTACAGCTATTATTAACAGCTATGAACCTAGCGGTTGCCTATCTAAAAGCCGATTTTGCAGGTACTTTAAGACACAATTTTAATTATTTCGGTAAACTACAACGCTGTTGCACGTAGGCATATGCATTGACAAATTTTCGACCAGTTACGGTAATTTTTATTGCCGTTGCAGATAATAGGTTGGGAGCAATTTTAGTGCAGCTTTTTTGAAATTTTGGAGAATAATTCAATGATTTGTATGGTTACCACCAAACGTAAAAATTCCTAAGCTTACCTGTCAAATTCAAACTGCCTCCTTTAGCTTCTACTTGATCATAGTTTGATTGTTGAGCTTGCAAAATACGTTAACTGAAGCCTTTGTTTTATATGTTATCTTGTTTGTTATTGTTAAATTTGGTTAAATAGTTTAGTGTTTAGTGTCCATTCGGTATTAGTAAGTATGCAATTGCAAATTGACGACTTTAAAACAAATTGCAAGTCAGAGGTTAAGGTTGCTGCAAGCCATTGCAGAAAGAATTGCGGACTGTAAAATGATTTGAAAGAACAAATAAATGTATATTATATTATGTACCTAAGTCATTCATTCTTTGTCACTTTATTATTATGACTATGAACCAACAGCAAGAAATTAAAGAGTTCAAAATTTCTGAATTAACTCGATGTGACATTTGTAAACAATCACCCTGTACGATCTTTTAGATCAAAGCAACAATATAAGCATTTTTTTCATCAACAAACCTAAATTCCTGTAACAAAGTTCAAAATCAGTATAAATAGGTACATTAATTAATAACGTTAGGCAGTTTAATATACCCTCTGTTTTAATAAAAACAAATAAACTATAAAAGTGAATTGGTTACTTCTCTCTAAACGGCAACATGTGATCCGAGATGGATGTAGAAACATAATGCAGGGTAGTACAGAAAAGACAACTATTATTTTAGCATGTGATAGGCAGAATTTCTACAAACAAAATTAAGTGCAAATTTACGGCTTTTATACTAAATGTTCAAAATGTTATTCGTTAGTACGGAGATAGACCTGGCAGTGAAGCATTAAATTAAAGCGAACAAATAACATGTGAGATTAATTATTTTTTACTTAATGTAATTTACAATAACACTGTTATACATTCTTCTGTTGCTCAAATCAAAACAGCAAAACAAACACAACACAGTGCAAATCCATAAATACAATAACGTAAGACACCGATATTTTTTTTATATATTTTCAGGTATTAACAATATTGTGTGAAACTAACTACTCTGTGGACTAAAGCCCCAATCAGCGTTGAATTATACCCACAATATCTACCCATATATTCTTTATTATTAGCTTTTGTAACATTTTTTACTGTATTAGAAAGGTATTTTAAGCAAATATATATAAAATCTCCTACAATTCATATCAATGAAGTCATATGTATGCTCCCTGATACCAAACATCTAGGTATGCTAATGAACAATTCCACAGACAAAGCTCTATTCAATAATTATCTAAAAAAAATAATCCAGCTAAATTTACTAACCTGGTTTAATAAAAACATTCTATGAATATCTAAGTTCACTTTTGAAAATGTGGGAACTCGAAAATTCAACCACAATAGATGAGATCTGACCTATTTCTGCATTTTTAGGATTGCTTCTTCAGATGGCCTCCTTTAAGTTGAGTCAAATATCTAACTATAAAAATTATTATAGCAATATCGTTAATACCTAAAAAAATATATATATAAAAGAAACGATTACATAAAGGGTAAAAATTTTGTTTTTAATTAAGTAGGTCGTTATCATGTTTAAATTCATTGACAGGTTAATCACTTTTGACACTGTCGATATTTAATTTCAAATAATTTTAATATATTGGTATTGGAATTTTTGACCTGTCTTTGTTTTGCTTGGGCTAGATTTTGTGGAGGTGCACTTGTTCAGATCAGAATGCTTGAATCCGTCAATATATTTATTTCGACATCTATAGCTGGTTATAAAGCTGCTACGCTTGAAACCTGAAGAGAGGTTTTGACTGTATCAGTCTTAGAACAATAAGAAACCAATTCAGTATATGAACAGGCTTAGACAAGGGCAGGTCAAAGATTTCCAGCTAAGGCTAAGGAAGAACATCCTGTGATTGACCACATGAGTTAATAATTCTTTTTAGACCTATGTGTGATGGACAAACAAAAAGTCGTTATAATTTAAACAAAATATGATACTGATTTGCGATGGAGACTTTTATGTTACGAGTTATATTAAACAAGATATAATAAAAAAAATAGATTATCTCATTAATTGCGACAATTTAAAGCCAAATCGTCACGGTATTATTGGAAATGTTGCCTAAAAACAAACACAGGGGGAACTGGAGGAAGATGTTAGTACGTACGCACATTGACAATGTCTCCCAATGTCGTAGCATAAACTTTTATTTTCAATATTGTAGTACTCTATATAATTCTAGATCTCTTCTCTTTCGAGATATTTAAATTTTTGAAAGTCATTGCACTGTTAGATATAATAGAGGAAAAATAATTTACCCAGATTTAAATGTCCTCTCTGATTTTATCCAAAGTTTCTTTGAACATAGGTCTAGCCAGATTTATAAGTTTTGCTCAAACAAAATATTTTTAACCAATATCTTATTAGATGTTATAATTATTAATGGTAAATACAACCAATAAATTTGACATTGAAATACTGCATAAATGTAACAGTTAATTAATTGTTTGATAAAACACACTTGACAGATTGACACTTGCTTCATTACTAAATAAACATATATTCTATAATTTTCAACTATTATAATCATTAACTCAATCTGCTACAGTAACAATCACGCTGTTTGATTAGTACACAAGGCAATTATCTTATTGATATAATCGTATGTGTTTAGTATACAAGTATAATTCTCGCCCTCGCATTAACACTTGTAATCTTTGAATGGAAATAACTACGTGACAATAACAAATGACAATGTGACCTTAAAAATATTTAAACTAATTGCATATAAATACCCTTATTAGGTAAATTTATTCCTGTAGAACAATATTAATAAATATAAACATATTCTTAAGATAGCTGAAATAGTTCTCCTAAGACTTACGCAACTCAGGGCTTGGGTTCAGTTGAATTAGATATTAGAGAATATTAAACATGAGGTCTGAATTCACTGTTTAGATCATTTTATTTACTGTTTTTAATATACATAGTTTCTTCGTTATAATTCTGTATACTAATTTTTTTAATGTTTTAACATTTTTCTGCGTTTATGCAAAAAACAAAACTATTGAACTATATTTAGTAGAAAAAGTGTTTTTTATTACACTAGTACAATAAAATGTTTATTGCATTCATCTGTCATTCTACTACAGCGTTTTGTCATCATGACAAACATAAACCTTCAAATCGACGTCTACATTTGTTTCCATATTCTCTTGTTTGACGTGTGTAAACACTTTGGCGAATGTAACAACAAAATTAAACAAATAAATAAAACTTGATTAATGTCTCAATAAAATAGTGACAACTTTCAAATCCCCATTAAAAATAATAATAAAATAATTCCTCGCCTGCGCTTCTGGATAATTTTCAAAATGTTGATGACCTCGGAAAAAAATTCAGAAATAATTTAAGCACAATTTATTTGCATCAGTGTGTTGATTAGGTATTTTAATAAATATTCTTCGCTCGGTCAACATCGGCGTTTTTACGTACCTATATACGACTGACAATTGCATTTTAACCGCAAAGAATTTAAATTACCTACGCCATTGGTTTCCTCCAACATCCTGCCCTGAGGTTCCTTTTATTTTCAGTATTTTTGGCTACTTCAGTATTTCAATTTACTTTGGAACAAATTAGAAGGTGCGCCTCACGCCCTTGGTTTCTTGTCCTTTAACATCATCGAGTTGAGATTAAAGTTAATAGAGAATACGAGGATGGAGAGAGCGGCCGAGTAGAAGTGAATTTAAAAAGTGGTATTAGGAACACCCACAAATGCTTCATTTAATTTGGTGATGTGATGAAGTTTGTGGGTTGTATGGAAGAACCTGACTTACTCGACGATTATTATTAATGGTTGAGTGTCCACAAAAAACTTTTTCAATTAGAACGAGAACCATTTATTTTCGCGTCCTCATTTACAAAAATATGTTATTAACAGTTTAAATTACGAAGATATTAATTTATATTTGGTACGCGATAAAAATACGGTTATTTAAACGATTCTAGTTAAATTATGGTAATTATTTTTGGAAAATTATGGAGAAGATTAGTAAAAAAATTGTTAACTAACTTGTACACTATAAATACTGTGAATAAATTAATTACAATACACAAATAAGTTTTAAAATTGAATGTACATATACTAGTAGAATTTCTAGAAAATTAAAAATTACTTCAACAAATCGATATAATTATTGCAAACACGGAATTCCAGGAAACAACTACTCTGCGGGCTAATGCCCCGACCAGTAGAGATGAGTCGAATCCGTATGATTCGTTTAAATTATTCGAATCAAGACACTGATTCGTATGATACGAATTCTCTATACTAAAATGATTCGTACCAGTCGTACCACATAACTGCACTTCCGATAGAAAACCGACACCAAATTTTATCTGAACGGAACCGTACCATGTATATGAACCGTACCTACGTGACGCGACTGTTGATTCACATTCACATAACAAATAATTATACAGTTCACAGTTCGGTTCGAAATACGAGCACGGACCGGGCTATTTGTTAGTACTTGCCGTATGACACGGTAGAAAATTATATATAAACTTTTGCACAGAATTATATAAGCATTTTTTTATATATTTAGTACTAATAATAATTATTGTTATTATAACCAATAACCAGTAAATGAAGCAAACATAGGAAAGATATGGGAAAGATGCACTGGATGTTATATTATTGTTCACATAAAAATGTATTTAAAATTTTATATAAATTTTAATTTTCAGTTTTATATATATAGAAAACTGTACATTTTGCTTGTATGATACCGGACGAACCACTTTAATTATAATATCAAATAAAAAGCTATGTGAAGTATTACACCGTGTCATACGGCCTTTACTTTACATTCAGTTATATTTTATCTAGGATTCAATTTGTGTTATGATGATACGAATCTTTGGTACGAATCTTATGGTACGAATCATTTTGTAAAATTATTCGAACGATACGGATCTTGAAAAAGATTCGAATCGCCCATCTCTACCGACCAGCATTGAATTACACCTGGAAAACCTATAGCAACAGCTAGAGTCATTCGTCAGACGCCCACCAGACATATACCGGTTTCGAGCTTATTAGCTCTCATCAGTATGCCATAGGTGAGGTATCCGACAAATAATCCTAGCTGCTTTCGTCTGCCTAACCCGACAGAAGGGACCATGAGTACGCGGTGTAGAACTAACTACATCTATCGGCCGTTCGCTACTCCATGCCGGACTGAAAACGTCACCGGCACGAAGCGTTCTACATGCAGTAGACACCATTGAAAGCTGTCGACCTTTATCGCGATCGGCGAGAAACGATATTTTGCAAACACGGAATTCCAGGAAACAACTACTCTGCGGGCTAATGCCCCGACCAGCATTGAATTACACCTGGAAAACCTATAGCAACAGCTAGAGGCATTCGTCAGACGCCCACCAGACATATACCGGTTTCGAGCTTATTAGCTCTCATCAGTATGCCATAGGTGAGGTATCCGACAAATAATCCTAGCTGCTTTCGTCTGTCTAACCCGACAGAAGGGACCATGAGTACGCGGTGTAGAACTAACTACATCTATCGGCCGTTCGCTACTCCATGCCGGACTGAAAACGTCACAGGCACGAAGCGTTCTACATGCAGTAGACACCATTGAAAGCGATATAATTATTATTCTAGAACTTACCTAATACGAATAACAAAATGTTTTTTCATTATGAAAATTTAATATTCAGAAATGATTATCAAATAAATATATTTGCTTTAATTTCTCTAAACAATTTTTTCAAATCTATATAAAAATAATGATTTCAAATAAAAAAACGTTTTTTGATTGAAATGAATGTACTTACATTTCGAATCAATTAATTATTTTAATTAAAAAATACATAATTTTAATTGAGGGATGTGTAAAAGGAAAATATGTAATCTTTTAATTATTTTTGTTAAGTTTTTAAAATCAGATTTACTAGGTTATATAATTTTTAAAAAACCGTAAATTAAAAAAACTCAATTTCCTATTATACTCATATCGTTGATAAAAAGTATTTATTTGAAAGGAAATTTCGAATTGTTTTCTATAAACAAAGAATAATTGCCAATAAGTGACCGCTAGATGTAGTTGTGCTATATTTCGCGTATTTAGGGATGTAGGGTTTGAGGGACATGCACAGCCAGGGTTCATCGTCACATCAGTTAATTCACCACACCTGTGGGGTACTGATGAGAGCTAATAAGCTAGGAATTGGAATATGTTGACTATTTGCTATAGATTTTTCAGTCGCAATTCAATGTTATGCGGGTTGCAATGTTATGCCCGCAGTTGTTTCCTGAGCAAAAAGTTGTTGGCCTAAATAAGAAGTTGTTTAATTTGAAAAAGATTTTTTGCAATATACGTTGTTTTATCATAGAATATAATTAAATCAAAACCAGAAGTGTATCATTTTAAAGGAAATAACGTTTTTTAATGGAAACAAATGCTTTATTAACACAATAAATGTATTTTTGCTTTTTCATAAAAAATATTTGGTATTAAGAAACACATATTTGATTGGCTCTATACAAACAAATAATTTTTTTCCATGAAACAATTTTTTTTACAAGCACCGATTTTTTTTTTAGTGTATCTAACAAAATCTAACTGGAAGATACTATGGTCTTAGTTACCTTAACATACCTATTAAAAAATCAACAAAATCTCTAATATAATATAGGCAATTTTTATTCTAGCTTCTCTGTATGAAAACATAAACTATTAAATCTGAATTTTCAAATTAACTTTCTGTGCTTACTTTTACGCTGTACCTGTTTTAAGTGATATAAGATTGATTTTTATTTATTTTTGTAAAATTTGAATATCTTTTCATGTTTTTTCCTAATTAGTACGATATAACTTATAATTTAAAAAATCAGAGATAACTTGTTGATCTAAAACTATTAGTAATTTTAGTATTCTGTACCTACTCAAAATAATACATTTTAATTAAACGAATAGGTATTGTCTTGTACATTACTGAGTATCTTTTTATTTTATACAATTTGTATATATGATGTAGTTTAAATATGTTCATCAGATGCAATATTTATTTTTTTAAATACGCTTTTTTGCAAAGCTAAATTTTATTAAAACAAATATTGTGTTTGCCAAAATTTTATGTTGTGTTTTGTAATAAATAAAAATTAATTTGATTCATTTTCGTTGGTTTTAGGGAAGCCAAATGGGACGCGCAAGGGCTGAAAACTATCCATAAATTATACAAAAATTTTACAAATTGTTGTAAGTGATTCTAGTTAAGTTAATTTATGTTATTTGTTATCGAAATCTTACTATTTATATAGATGAATATATTTTTGTATTACGTACTATGTCATATGTAAAAATTGTATATAAATAAAAAGCTTTCAATTAAAATTCTTTTTGTTTTCAAAATGTGTTAAACTACGCACTTAAAAAGTTTCTTTGTAATAAAAGCACACTGTTGGTAGGAAAATTTAAATGATTTCATAATTTTTTTAGAGAAACCTTGGTAGGGTTTACGTTTTTCACAATGTTTCCGTCTTTGGATATCATATTCATAAAATATATTTGGGTGTATTCTTAGTTATATATTTCAGTTTATTGAGTATTAATGGCCAAAACAAATTTGTACCTACATATTCAGTGATATAGATCGGTGCTTCAATTCACGAATCACGTGCTGTAAAATTCAAGATGTCTAATGTAGGGATCATCAACAATCTGTTTACAATTGCCGCAAATATTATAAAGGTTTTAGTTGCCAGATATGTTGTGTTCTATGTTGCAATTCTTTGTATTAAAGTAATTTTTGAAGTGAAAGTGTATTTTAGAACTTATAAAAATGATTATTTTAACTTTAATGTAAGACAAATTTCTAGTGCATACAGGGTTAACTATGACTAAGAACAAATATTTTAACCACGTGCACAGGAAGACCTAAAAGACAATAAAAACATTATTCCAGAATTTTAGCTCGATATTTAAGAAATGGGGCAAACCCCTCTTTTCCTAAGGTAAGTCGGCGCCTATGATACGTACGACTGAGATGGCTTAGATCCATAGAGAAAACTTACATCTCTCAACAATATCTACTACCATGCGGTCGGTTTTTTTTTGCAGCATTTCTAAATGCAGAAACGACAAAAATTAACATTCTTATTAGTAATAATACCTAATAGATACGTAGGTAGCAGTTAATCCGTTAGCTGCACTATTTTGCATTCGTTTCTCATTATTTCCTTACAAACTGGCAAAACTACAACATTTGCATTCATTATAATCACTCACTACCGATAAAACACATTTACAGCTAGTTAAAATATCTATTTATTATATCGAACGAAAGAAGAAAACATTAAAATATACCCGCGGCAGTCTTGTGCCATAACCTAGAAAACAAACCAGCGAACTATATTGTGGGAAAGATCGTTTAAAAATTAAAAAGGGCACTAAAAACTGAAGAAGAACACAAAACTACAACGTAAATGCATGGTAAATTATGACTTGACTGGAAATTCATTAAACGCGTGACGGACAAGTCGCATAGGCGGCGTTTAATAAGGATATAATATAATTTCGAAAAAAAATGTTTTTTGCTTTATAAATAAGTTTAGAATTTTTTTGAAGGGTGATTCGGTTAATTCTTAATTTTCTCTATCCCCTCTTAAAATATTTGTACTTAGTCATAGTTAACCCTGTATATGTATACTGTGAATTTCTAGTATGCTCGTAACCTTTTATATTCAGATATAATGGCTCGGTTCGAGATATCTTGAACTGTTTGGGGGATCGTGTGCAATCTCTAAAATAAGGCGAGGGGCATAATTTTGTCTGAGGTAGAACGCGAAAAGGCCCATATTGTTTAGTTCATCTGATAATATATCCATCTTTTATTAAATGGAGAAAATTGGCAGTGTAATATATAATACAGATTTAAAAATATCCTTAAATAATTCACAACATAGGTAACCTTGTTATAATTATCTGACATAAAATCCTCTATAAGAAAAAGTTTGATACATACACTTTCATGTGTTTAGTTATCGGTTTTTCGCATTTTAGTACATTATTTACAACTAAATATCGTTCGAACTCAATAAAGTTTACAAAATTACTAAAAAATTTCCACTATACCTACATATACAAAATTGTTTGAATGTTGGCCACCTCCGCACTGAATTCATTACAACAATTTATCAACAGATGTCAGATGCTGCTCTTGCTCGTGGCGTATGTAGACAAAACACAAGATCGGTTGGCCTCACCTGTGGTATATGTCCGATGGTACCGCTGACGACTAACCGTGGCTGTTTGCTATAAGCTTTTTAGGTAGGACTTGGCTAAACCGTTCAGTTTGATGCTTCGAATCAGCAGAGTTAATTCTCTTGCTGGTATCGAATTCTTAAACTCGTTCACGACTTCGCTAATGGTGTAAGTGCACAAGTCGTAAATGAGGAATAATGGAATCGGAATGGTAGTTGTTATGCCTACGTGTGTTCAAAGGACAACACAATACACGACTTAAAATGTAGCAAGCTATCAAAGAAAAATATTGTTTCTTGCATTTGCAATTGGTGAAATTTACAGATCTTCTTCGGTGTCTTATAATGTTTCCTGCGACGAGATGACTCGTAACTCTGTTGAAATCTTATTAATATTCTGAAGTGATAGAAAGGCTTCCAACCTTACCTTACAGTCATGTAACTTTACAAATTTAATGTCTGAAAAATGTGAATGCCACAGAACTATTATAAAGTTGTTCCAAACAACCAAATCCCGTATGACTATTCTGTCATTGATCGTTATCTCTCCAATTGTCAATGGATCATTGCAATAGCCCAAAATCTAATTATTTGGCCTGATTAATTGATTATTTGAACCCGTTTGGTTAACATTCCTCCATTGCGTGACATTACTGTAAATAGGAATATTACCTTATTTTTCACCATTTTCTAAGGTGTAGTCCGTATAAAGTTACATATTTTATGCAATAAATTTTGCAGCAGTTCCGAGTTTTGAATGTTACAGCTTCAGCTATTTTATCATACCACTGAAAGACTATTCTATAAACTATAACACATCCAGGTATTTATTGTTAAATCTTTGATTTCATAGTAACTGATTTAGATAGGTAATTGTTTGACTGTTTACTACTGAATGCTGTAGAATTGATATTATTAAGTCTTTAGTTATTTAGGCTTCCATCCAGTAAATAAAAATAATAAATTACAGATTACTGGCTGATATGGGAAAAAACATGATAAAATGATTGAACAATTTAGGACCGAGTATAATTAATAATTCCTACTTACAAGGTAGTGAGATATGAGTAAAAAGTCAACAATTCGTTTATATGGATATGAAAGTGTAGATTCATTAATGCTTAAACTAGAAAACGTTTCTCTTTTAATGAGAAGAGATAGTTGATGACATGCATTATTAGATTTTATCTACACAGATGATAGGTAATAGGAGAAGTTATGTTTTTATAATATTATTATATTTAATAAAAAGGCGTGACATGTGAATTGTCAACTACAGTCTAAAAATTATTGTTTTTTGTTTTTACTGTTAACATACAGCAATTTAACTATTTTAACAAACTCCAAATTCCCAACAATCCAATGACATTAATTATATCTATATTTTACTTTGTAATTCTTCTATAATGGCTCTCATAGTTTATCTTAACAGAAATAAGTAAGTACATATACAGGGTGTCCGAAAATGATGAGCAAAACATTCATGGGATAATTCTAGACCGAAAATAAATGCAACCTCTTTCTATAACTTTTTTTCCAAAACTTATTATTAACAGAGTTACAGGGTCTTAAAGTTAAAATTTTATTTTTGATATTTGTAAAATAACTTCTTAACAAATCCAATTATTTCGGAGGTTTTTGCGGACGAGAAATTCAAATATGTTTCTAATTTTGACGTCACTAGTAGAGGGCGCTACTTGTGGCACATCATGTTTCTTTTAAATGGCAGAACTTCCGACCTGAAAAAATATACCTTGCTGAAGTAGTTAGGAGTAACAGTTTTTGATCAAATGCGTTGAATTGTGTGCGGATTTTCAAAATCCCAAATATGAGTATTATGAAAATTATATACATCCCATTCCATGTAAAAATAGCTTCATCTGTAATTAACACGTTAGCTGAAAATCTTGGATTTTTAGCATCTTTGTAATTTGTAAGGAATACTCTCTTACTATTAATGCTTGGACACGCTGTACATTGTACGGATATAATAGAGCCCCGTGTATGAAACGCTACACTGTTGATTGCGATATTCCTTGTACTTGTTGAGCAATTTGACGGGTACTTATTGAAGGATTCTCTTCGACACTCCCTATAATATCTGCCTCAGCTGTTGCAATACCTCGTGGACGTGCTGGACCTCCATCTCTCGATTGAAAATTTCCTGTGTCATGCCCACGTTGTACTACCACGGCAAAACACTTGAAAAACTAATGTCAACACTATCACAAAAATGTTAAAACTAAAATCGGATTTCAGTATTCGAAATCGCCCGGGATTATTTGTGGAGAGAGAGCCCACTGCGTACAACGCTTAGACTACGGTAGCCCAGAGATGTATGGGTTGAAAATACTTAACATCAATATTTTTTTTCTCGGAAACTACTAAGGATTTTACAATTTCTTTTTGCGATATTAACTCCATTTTTCGTGACCTAAATATTTTTGAATAAATTATGAATCACCCTGTATTGATTGAGGTACCTAAACGAGGCTAGAGAAAATTTCACAGTTTTCTTTCGAATGCTACCACAATCAGTCTCAATCTTATTGCTCAATAAAAACTAAGAACACTTGGTTCTTTCTCAAACTTCCATTTAGAAAAAGACAATACAAATATCTCAATATAACATTTTCTCTCGATTTTAAAACAAATATCAGCAAATGTTAAAAACATACTAAATTTATAGCAAAGCTACGTATAGCGGCCATTTGCTGTTCCATGCCAGACTGACCAGTTACAAACACACAATTCCAGGAAACAACTACTTTGCGGGCTAATACCCCGACCAGCATTGAATTACACCTGGAAAACCTATATCAAACAGCTAAAGTCATTCGTTAGTAGCCCACCAGTCATACACCGGTTTCGAGCTTATTTGCTTTCATCAGTATGACATAGGTGAGGTAATTGACAAATAACTTTAGTTGTTTTAAGTCTGTCTAACCCGACACTAGGGACCATGAATATAGCAAAGTAGCAAAACAATATCTAGCGGGCATTCGCTACTCCATGCCAGACTGACCAGTGAAATGCGACGAAATGATTCGCAGCCCTCAGGTCTTGTAACCAATTGTGTATGATGTTAATATGAGTTTAAAACAGATCCATACTACATGCAAACATAAGTACTAGTTCTGTTGAAATCTTTTTAATATTCTGCAGTGACAGAAAGACTTTCAACTGTGAAAAAATAGTAAGCTCCCTTACTCCAACAGATCACATCCTAAAAGAAAGGTTTTCTTAAATTTGGATTGGCATCTTCGTGAAACCGGAAAGTTTATGGATCAGAAGTTTGGAATTTGCAGTCTACATAGAAAATTAGGGCCTTGACAAAATGAACAAATTTTAGCACTGGTAGAAGAAGAACCAAGCACAAGTACACAGATTGTTTCTCGACAAATAGAAAATTGTACAAAAATGGATGTTCATCGGACTTTAAAAACCCAACTTCTGCACCCATATCACATCCAACTCGTACAAAATCCCCAAAAATTTGCTTCTAGGATGCAATTTAGTCGTTGGTTTACAAAAATTGATTGACAACCATGCCTAACAGCCACGTATGGACGGATTTGAATCCCCATGCAACCATTGTAGCACACCATCAATTTACATTCATGGTTAATGTGTGGATCCCCTTTTCATACCAAATAATTTAAATTCAGCATCATTTTTAAACTTTCTACAAAATGAATTCCGATATGTTTTACATGATTTATCTGATATCGTACGTGACCGTATGTAGATGCAACTTGACGGTGCTCCACCCCATTATGTTGGAAAATCCGGCAGTATTTAAATACCTGTTTATTTATTAATCGTTGGATTGGTCGAGGACAAGACGCACTTATTCAATGGCCACCACGATCCCTTGACCGTAATCCATTGTTTTTTTCAGGGGTTATATGAAAGGTATAGTTTATACTGCAGAAATAAACGACATTAACCATCTCAGAAAAAGAATAGTAATGCCAGTTGATGAACTTACGCAAAAGGAAAATATCTTTCAAAATATAAGGTTTTCACTACTTAAAAGGGTACTTACATACATATGTTAATGATGAGGGTGGGAAGTAGAACGTTTGCTAAATTAGTAGTAATTAATGAATTATTTTATTTAATGTTATTTAGGTAAAAAGTTATTATGTTGATCTTTCATTATTACTATTACTAAATGAGACTTTTATTTTTTTAGTTGATAAGAGAACTGTATTGCAGATTTTAATGCCATATTATTTTTTCAATTCATCGGTATTCCTCTTTTTATAACATTTAGAATTAACCGTTTTGTTTCAAATAGCAAATATTCATTTAGTAAGTATTGCGATTTGCTAAATTGCCAAGGCATTGCAATGATAGCTATATCCATAAAATTTCAGTTTCACTTGAAAATGATAGTGAATTATAGATTTATGGGCACTACAAATTGTCGTTTTTCTCCAGAACAGAGCATTTAAACAAAAAAATATAATTTTTTCACCAAATTTACATGATAAGTATGCCGGAATAAGATAAAAGTACGTGCAAAATTTCAAGTCTGTATCTTACAAAACATGGAATGAAATTAATAACAAAATAGCTATTTATGATATACGTGTTCAAAGTAAGATTTGTCACTCACAAAATAAAATCACTTTTAACACGTACCTATATCATACACTATTTTTTCTACAAAACAATCGGAAGAACTTTAAACTCAATAAAAATAAGAAATCAAACCACACAGACCGCAATGTTTATGTACCAAAATTTTCGTAGCAACCAGTTACGTTTAACACTAGTGTTAAAACTAGTGTTAAATTAGTGTTAAAAGTGTTTTAACACGCGTGTCAAAAAATGACATTTTTAACATCAAAAATGACAATTAAAAAGGCCACTTTTAACAGTTTTTTAGAAAAATAGTTTTTTAAAATACAACTTAAACACCCTGTATATTGAAACAGGGACGTTCAAATAAAAAATGGCACAAGGAAAGTCGCATTATTTTTGTCCAAAGAATATGTGGTTAATGGTATGGCCTTCTATTTTGGGACACCCTGTATATGTTCTACTGAGACTTGTTATGAAACTATTAGTAGATTTATTTAGTAGCATAATTCATATGACTGTTATCTACAATTTGTACCCACGTTATCTTATCAAATCAATATTCAGAATTATTTACTAGTCAAATAATAAATCTATCTACCTAGTACAAGTGTAGGCTGGCAGCGGGAAAACTTACATTTCACAAAATTTCGCAAAAAGACCAAGGCTACAGACATATTACAGATAAATTAGTAACGATTGGTAATTCGATCTCAATCGATAGGTAGCAGCTCGGTCTAAATCGAATCCTTCAAAAATTAATGATATATTAGAACCCAAGAGTGCTACTAGTATGTAAAATAGCTTTATAATCTATATGGAGCGATGTATATTATTTAGCCTTAAGCCAGAGTTGCCTCGGCTCACTATCAGACTAGAGCGCGATGCAGATTTCCAAAACGAGGCGCGTCCCGTGGGGTGCTTCTTCGTGCAGATTGTGGCAAAAGTTCTGAATATTAGAGTGCCTACGCGAAGTGTGTCCATAATGATATATGCGGGGTATTAAGAATGCGCAGAGGCGGTGGCAAGATGGCGGCTAGCCGCGAGCAAACTATAACATGCTTGCAAGATACACTTATTATTATTGGCTTGTTTCAAACCAACGTATACTTTTAATAGCCAGACTCTCATTTACAAATCAAATTAAACAGACCGTTGCTTATGAATACTGAAATTGTTATGGATAATTGACCTCTATTACCGTCATTATTTTTATAATGGACATTTTTTGTCATGTGGGTCCATAAGCTTAATCGTAACGGATTATTGGGTTGAACAGATGCACTAGGTCGTCACGAGATGGGAAAATATTCTTTTATTATTTGGGGGACAGAACATGTTCCTTTGGTCTGATATTATTATTTGTAAATGGTGTGCAGACATGATTTACCTACTTAACTCTTTACAACTGTTTTTCAAGTAACGGACAGAGAGCTGGCTACAAAAAAATAATTTGCATCCGATATAATTGATATTGCGAGAGGATCACTACTCACTTAGCGATTATGATTACAAAAACAACTCATTAGGCATGTTTTAAAATAAGTTGTCTTGTCTTTAGACACTGACTAATTTTTATCTATAAATGAATCTATAAATGATAATACTGCAGGTAACAACTACCAGCATTGAATGACATCTGCGGTATATCTGTGTGAACCCTTATCGGCCACACCACCAGACATAGACTGGTTTCGGGCTTGTTAGCCCTCATCAGTATGCCATAGGTGAGATGACCGACAATTGACTGGCTGGTCCTTCACCTATATCTCGCCATGACAATTTTTGTTCTACCATTGCCCATGCAATTTTCCATTTTTATGTTCCTACAAGCAGCCAACATGTTAATCTAAAGTTGTTCCTTGTTTCTGATGGTTGGATTCCTACATATATCTCAATTATGCTATTTATGGGAAAAGAGTGTTGTGACATGAAAAAGATTTTACAATTTGAAATACCTTTAACTGAAAGTTTGTTATGGAAAATTTATAAGTAATAATAATAATATCTCTACCCCTTATTCTAATCACGAGGATTAGCCCAGATGTCGAAGACTTGTGCGGGAGAGGGGGTGGCATATTATTATTAAACGGGTCACATTTCCGCCCAGGAACGACTTACGTTGGTAGGCCTTAACCACCATTCAGTGAAGGAATGAGGGAAACCTGGAAAACCTCATTAATTAGGGGGGTAGTCAAATGTCAACCGGTATCAATCTCTCACATTGACCCAAGCCAACATTCTTCCACCCTACCATACCCGCAGAGAGGGTGCCAATCTCTCCACGAATATAGCTTATATACGGTCTACCGGCTGCGGGGTTGAACCCATAACGATTTAGTCACCTCGATTCAAGTACTGACGCCTTAAATCGCGCGACCACTGACCGATCCAAGTAAAGTAAATACGTTTATCTAATATCATCGAGGTTTTACCATAACAACGCAATCCCGTAGCTTAAAGCGGGCGCGGGCGGTCAAATGTGTAAAATTTGTGTAGGTATTAAAAATGTTACAATATACATGAATTATAATTACAAAACCAGCGTTTACTTATATTGGTAGAATTCAAGAACTTGGGGTTTCACACATACCTATGCACTTGATAAATAAGTACCTACTATTACAGAAATTTGCTTGATGACTTTATCATAGTTTTTTGCATTTTCTTCGAAAATGATGTATATCTAACTTTACTAAGAGCATCTTTTTTGTGTAAAATTAAATTTTACATAATATACCAAGGGGAAAGCATAGGAAAACCCAACCTAAAAAAAATTAGAGAATAAAATGTCCGCGGAAATACCAGCAACTAGCAGTCTCTACTTTGTACAAAAAAACTAATAACACCAACGTGTTTGACAATATCAAAAACGTAGGTACATGTGTCAAATTTTTAATCAAATCTGATGGTCTTCAAAGTGGTGGTACTCAAAAAAATTATCTCCAAAATTTCATTATTTAAAATTATATTACACTCTCAAAAATGAGTGGCTATAGGATATATCTACGTCTATTAACAAACTTCACTTATTTTTCATTTTCATGTTCTATTGCCTCTACTAATATTGCTATGTCTCTTTGACGCACCCTGTATTACCTTCACTTATAGCTCTTTATTCTAACAATAAGATAAACTTTTAACTACAGAGCCCTAAAGATATTTGAGAAGAGAGGTAGCATTTAGGCAAATGTGAGTAATTGGAGATTTCGATGATCAGTGAAACAAGAAACGTCTGTTCATATTGCTGAAACGGATGACGCGAATAGCATGCTATACAGCATGTTTTCAAAAGACGTTTATTTATACCTCCTAATTCTATTAAAAACAGAAACCTTTTACCACAGAGCCCTGAAGAAGGATTTAATATTAGCCAAAACGTTGGCAGCAAGTAGATAATTGTTTTTCTTCTATTATTTTTCATATTTGAGAAGGGAGATACAATTTAGGTAAATACAAGTAATTGGAGATTTCGATGATCAGTCACACAAGAAACGTCTGCTCATATTGCTGAAACGGATGACGCGAATAACATGCTAGGGTGTCCCAAAATTAGCCAGACAAAAATTAACTGTGGATTCTATGATCAAAAATAAGAAAAAAAGTTATATAAACATAGCTTGGTAAACGTCCCCTGACGGAGCTATATCCCCTTAAAAGGGGACCCCAAGGCTAATTTTGGGACACCCTGTATAGTGTTTTTTTATTTAAGAAAGTGCCACAAATGGTACCAGGGAATGTACAGCTAAAAAGATTACGTTTGCATAAAAATTATCTCAGTAAAATGTTTACCTCATAGGAGATAACAGTTTCCAGATAAATATGGAATAGCGACTGTAATTTGAAAACCAAAAATAGTATAATATTCAAATTTTACACAATGTTTTTATTAATGGATGTAGAATTTTTCAAAAATTTTTCGAAAGTTCGTCCCCTTGAAAATGGTTAAAATAAGCATTCCCTAAAATACGGGACAGCCCGGATTATTTTAAAACCTTTACCTCTCTTGATTTTTTGCTTCGAAACTAACCATTTAGATATAAAAAAAAAAAAATAAAATTCATTACCATTCGCATTACAACTCACACGATTGCAACCAAGAAATATTTAAGTAGGCGGCTGTCATGCTAGTTTCTGTCATAAGACCTTTTGTGACTTTTCTTTTTACTGTACGTTCCACAAAATTTCGCACTGAACATATTGGTACATTTTAAAAATTCTGTGATTTTGTAATGTTAAACAATATAAAGCTGTGCACACATTGCCCTTCGGGGAATGTTTTACATTACAAATACCTAATTGATCTGATAATCTGAATAAATATAATTACTAAATTGACTGAGTTAAATTTCTGAGTAATTTTTCATTTAGGCTTGAGCACTTTTTCTTCATTTACAGCAATACTTATAAAAATATGCATTTTAAAAGTTTATGGAGAACAAACTTGCATACAGAAACTCCAAACTAAGCACAAACTTGACAGCCTCAGTGGTTCAGTGTATATAGTGTACCGTAACGTATTACCTATGTATAATAATTAAACAAACCTCACGCTTGATTCCACAAACAAGACACATAATATGCAATTTTATTGAAACACATACAGTGACTCACTGGTATTGACAATGCTAACTTACATAAGTGCTCTAATTAGTAAAAGTAAATGTGCGGTGTTGTGCATAAAATTATGCACTATATTAATTTTAATTATTCATTACACTGGAATTTTTGTTTTAATAAGAAAATATAGGCATATTTAATTGTTATGTGTCCGTTTGAGTGTTATCCTTGGGCCACTCATCAATAATCTTATTACAATGCATAAATGTGCTAATCATTTTTTTCCGTGAAGTATTATTTTCATGGGCGCGAATGATTACAATCCAGTAATTATGGTTTGTTAATGATTATTTTAATAATCGTGAATATAGATGTAGGTAATTAGCAATCCGTTTATGTTGAATTTAACTAAGTAATCACTTGTATAAAGGAACTATCTGAATTACTATTATAAATTCAAAGATTCAAATTAATACACAGAAGACGTATAATACACGGTGCGGCAATAAAGTCTTCAATCAATCCGCATTCAGAAAAGATGGCAGATCATCTATAAAACATAGAAATATCAAAGGTCCTAATATAGATCCTTGCGGAACCCCTAAATTAATTTCCCGTTCTGAGGATTTAATCTGATTTACCCTGACAACAATCTTGCGATGTTCAAGGTACCTCATAAACCAAGTGAGTATTCTTCCACGAAATCTTATGGCGTGACGCTTGACTTCAACAAATTTCAAATTCAAACAATCAAATGCCCTAGTAAGATCGAAAAAGAGAGCCCCAATATGCTCCTTATTATCGAGATGGCTATAAAGATACCCTGCAAAATCAGTAACTCCACTCTCCTTCAATCTTGCAGGCAGAAACCGTTTTGACATGGTGTTATTTATTAACCTATACTTTTCTAAATAAGCGATAATTCTGTTATACATACACTTTCCAATAATTTTTGCAAAATCATTAGAAACACTTATCTGTCTATAATTAGCAAAGAACAAGGAGTCATCTTTTTTAAAAATTGGTGTTACAAGTCCTAATTTAAGTTCCTCAGGATAGTTTCCTTGCTCAACAGATAGATTTATTAATCCAGACAGTGGCTCAGCAACACAAAATGCTATACTTTTGACAATCTTTGTAGATATGCAGTCAACTCCCACTGCATTAGTATTTTTTAAGTTATTAATTACGTCTACCACTTCTTGTGTGGTTACAGGACTGAAATAAAAAGAACCGCTGCTACTTTCTAAACATCCTCTATAGTTCAAATCAACACCAACAAAATTCATATCACCTAGTATTTCAACAAAGCAATCTGGAACAAGCCGTTGATCTGTAATGATATCTTCTCCAATTTTTACTTTGAGTTCGGATGTTTTGTGTACTTTACCAGTTTTTTCCTGATAGTACGTTTTATTTATCAAAATTTAACTTGTTTTGATAAAATTTTGTTCTACATTTAACCAGTCGGTTAGCATAGATAGGAATAAATGATGTTTTTCTAGAATTCGTATGAGTAACCCACTTTATAGTTATTTATGCAACAAGTGCAAAAAGTAAGTGTTTATTGCACGTGACGTGAAATTCTTCAACGAGTTGCATACAATATTTTTTCTACGTTCATGCAAAAAGAAAAAAATGTTATTCAGATGACATTAAGTCTAGAAAAATGTGACGTCGACTTGAACGTTTATGTTTGTCATGATGTAGTAGAATGACAAATGAATGCAATAAACACTTTACTGGACTAGTGAAATAAAAAACCACTTTTTCCACTAAATATAGTTCAATAAAGTATTGTGTTTTGCATGAACGTAGAAAAAAATAATTGTTTAACTGGCCTTAAGTCACTCTCGACTTCAAAATAATAATAAAATATTAATTTTGTCTGTCTGTCATTGAGTTTTCAGTAATAAATCACAATAGATCAATTAATTCCATCATTATCCTTTAACCGAAGATCAATAGAAAAATATTTAAAAGTTTTATTAATTCGCGCTCCTCCAATCCATTTTTCATTCATACAATACCTAGTCTCGGCCCGATTCCTTTTACATTCGTAGCACCCAACCGTTCACAGTAATTATCAATGTTATGATATCAATAAAAGAATCAGTGCGATTCCAGAACGGGATACAATGTGATTTTATTGCCATTGTATTCTATTGGGTCCAGATGGTCAATATTAACGTCAGACCGAACAGTAGGTGGATTCAGTGTTCGGGAAACGATGTAGGTATGGTGTTGAATACGACTGACTTTGAAAGGATAAATGTGGTTAGAATTACTAGTATACAGAGTGTAGTGGAGTAGCTTAAAGTATTAATCAAGAGGAGAAAACAGTTTTTTCGACCATTTGCGTTCTTAAAGGATGGGCTGCACATTAAAGGTTTTATATATTTTTAGGAAAAGTTCAGTCAATCAGTATTTTCAAATTTAATATTCTATTATAAATTTTATACAGAAGGCTCAAATTAACATACACTGTAAAAGGTGCAGGTAAATTCTCAGAACAAAATTTCTAAAAGTTGGAAATATCACATAAACTGGTACTTTAAAATTACATTAAATATGAAATATTGCTAAATTAAAGAAAATTTACGCCAGATGTTACATGAAAGTAAAATTCAGATAAAAATATTAAATATTTCCTATAAAATATAGGGAGTTTTAGGTGTGGGGTTGTTAGATTAGAAATAAGTCCACGGTTTGTAACACGTTAAATATATTAATAAAGACATAACAACGGGGAAAGAATGTTCCACCAATACAGAAGTCTGGACGGATGTTACGCGAAAGACGGGCGACAAGTAACTACCGTGGTTCTTCACCGGACCTCTCGAGGAGGGTCTCGGGGACTGGTTAATCTCTGACCATCTCTTTATTTGATTATAATTGGGCTCAGGTCAGAGGGTACTTTAATGGTTTAATTGGAATTGATTTGTTTATTACTTTAATGCGAATGTCATTAAATTGTAATTGTAGGGATCACAGATGTAGGTTGGTGACCGGTGTCGGTGACCGCTACATTAGGTTTTACTTATGAACATTACTGAATCTTGGGAATATTCCTATACGGAAATAGGAAATATATTCCCACCTAGTTTGACTGCGTGCGCTTCCGATTACAAAGGACAGACGACAGACGTATGCATTAGGTATGTGTACAGTATGTAGGGCTCTGTGTTGTGGGTTTGTATAGTAAATAAGAACAACAATGGTAAGTGATGGTAACATTTATTATATTAATGCCACCCAGTTTCAAATTATACTTTTGACTATAAAAATATACTTATTTGCAAAACTCAATAAGCAGTGCAAATGTAAATGGCTAACACTTGAAGTATCTACCATAGCACGTGCTTTCTCGGTTTTTTTGTCACCCATTTATATTGTAAAATTTATTTAAAATTCTGTTGCCACTTTATTGACAGTTTGTATAGTATTTATTTTATTGTCTTGGGTTTTGTGATAATTATGTGTCTCACATAAGCCTTGTCTAGTATTTTATAATGAAGTGTATAAAATATTCCATTTTTAAAGTACAAAAATAAATATTTTTTTAACACTACATCCATTTTCAAAATTTGATGGTTTACATTCTGCCCCTAAAAGTGCTGTTTTTGAGTATCAAAAAAGAAGTTCAGTTAAGTAACGAGTTAGTTTACATCATTCATTTCATTTTTGTTCCACCTAGGTAAGGTATATGTTTTGAGGATTAAAAATGTATTTTTCAAATTTGTTTTTGTTAATATGTGTTCTTTTATATTACAGTAGGCAATAAATTTAGTTTTGTACAATTTGAATTGTTAATTTAATATCCCTATGCTTTTGATACCTATAGTATCTACTACTTTAAATAATTAAAAAGAAAATGAAGTAAATGCCTAATTTGCAAAGTAGCAGAGTGTTATTAGATTACGAATTTAAAAACGCTTTCAAAAATTGAGCGTCAATAAAAATATTATGTAGCAGGCATATAATTACCAGTTTTGAGGAGAAGGTTAAAGTGTCAAAATATGTACCTTTTAGAGTATATTCCAAATGATATATTTGATCTGGTGTTGACAGAAAGACATCTTTTTTAAACACAAGTAACGAGCTTTACCTCTAGTTTTGTTACTTCGCGATACTCATGGTCGCTACTGTCGAGTTAAACAGCCTTAAGATACCTAAGGTTATCCGTCGGTTACCTCACCTGTGGCATACTGATGAGAGCTAATAAGCCCGGTATATGTGTGGTGGTCTGTTAGTTGACGAGTGACTTAGCTGTTTGCTATAGGTTTTCTAGATGTAATTCAATGTTGGTCGGGCATTAACCAGTAGGGTAGTTGTTTCCTGGAATTCCGTGTTTGCAACTCCTGATTTATTTTCTGGAACAAGTGGCTCTGTAACTCTTTACACCACAGGCAGCTGCAAGATCGCGCTTATTTCAGAAATATTCAACAATTCATTTGCAATCTACTCTTCCATAGAAATCAACGCTACCAATTGATACATCATGACAACACTATAAGGAAACTGTGTGACATATATCAGGTTTAAAATATCATATCTCCAATGGTTCTTTATCAATTGGTAATTGAAGCCTTGTGAATCTACAATCTCATAGTTTATATGCAATTGATACATTGATTAGTGCATATAATAATTGAATACAAAAATATACTATTACCACATACGTGATTAGTTATAAACGCATGCTTTGAAATGCGATTGTAAGATCCTGCCATTCATTTAAAAAATTCTTGAACGGTCTCTAAACAGTAACAAAGTCAGGTGCACACAGCAGGCCTCGGTATATCGCCAGTCAGCAGCCGACTCTGTCAGAACAGAGGAAAGGTACAGGTAGCTCACCTGCGGCTAGCAGCGGGAATGGGGAAAGTAACGTTTGATGCCAGCCGCCGACTTCTTTATTGTTCAACGGGGTTAACCTGATTTAGTGGGATCATATAGGATGTGCTCATATGACATAATGAAATAAATTAATTACATTCCTTTACGGCATTAACATCTTAATAATTATTTATGTATGTATACTCAAAAATAAAGTATTTATCTAGGTACGGTTATTGGTTCTGTTAAATTTTGCGGCTGCAAAAATAATAAAATATCTCGAGAGCCATATAAAACGTGTCACCTTGGTTTCTTCGTATTTATGCAAAAAATTAAAATATACTCAGACCCATCAACTTTTGTTTTGAGGGGGACACATCATTGTAAAAATCATTCCACTATCTTCTCAACGTTATTTATTTTTTAATTTTGGATGATACGGTAGACGGCATCTACTTTAACTCATCTTGTTTGTTTTACTGATTGTATTTCTAATGCGTTGGATAGCAGTGGATAGGTTGACAAGGCCTACATAGATATGTCAAAGGTTTTTGATAGACTGGATCACGGTATTCTTCTTCGTAAGCTGTCTAACTTTGGTTGGTCTATAAACTTTTTAAAATTCTTTGAATCTTACCTTTCAACAGATTTTTTTACTTCAATTGATATCACTACTATCTCAGGGTTCAGTTCTTGACCCTCTAGTGTTCAATATGTTCATTAATGCTATCTGTGACAGTCTTCGAGCCAATGTTCTTTTATATGCGTATGAATTTAAATTGTATACATCTGTTTCATCTGATTGTATGTTATATGATGATTGTATTTTACTTCAAAATGATTTGACTGTAGTTAATGAATGGTGCCTTCCAAGCACGTTGCCTTTGAATATTTCTAAATGTTTCATTGTGACTCACACAAGGAAATTTAATTCTATTGCTTACATGTACAAAATTCTCGCTGCACTAAATTTAAAGATCTGGGAGTTACTTCTGACGCTAAATTAACCTTTGTTCTGCATAATAATATTATATTGTACAATGCAAATAAAAATCTTCAGGTCAAAACTTGAGTATGCGACTATTATTTGAAATACTACATATGTTACTCATTCTCAACATCTGGAAACAGTTCAGAGACGATTTCTTAAATATCTACAGGGTTAACTATGACTAAGTACATACATTTTAACCACGTGCTCAGGGAGGCCTTAAAAACAATAAAAACATTATTTCAGAATTTTAGCATGATATTTAAAAAATGGGGCAAAACCCTCTCTTCCTACTGACAGTCGGCGTCTATGATAAGTATGTCGACTGAGATGGCTTAGATCCATGGATAAAACTTACATCTGTCAACAGAATCTACTACACTACTATCATGCGGTCGACTTTTTGCAGCATTTCTAAATGCAGAAGTGACAATAATTAACATTCTTATTAGTAATCCAGTTAGCTCCAGTATTTTGCATTCGTTTTTCATTATTTTGTTACAAACTGGCAAAACTACAACATTTTCATTCATTATAATCACGCCTGCTTATATTTTTTAATTAATAATTTTGGATAATTAGGATGTTCCGCGTTTTTACCTATTATTATTTTTTGCGCGAAAAATGAGAATAACTTCACCCCACTACATTCGCGTAGCGTGAGTCGAAGGAAGAAGACTGAAATCTACCGCTGAACCGTCGACACGTGATCGCAAAATTATCGTTGTGTGTTTTTCCGATAAGCTGAAATTAAAATATAGTCTTTTCTCCACCCAGAACTTCATCCATCGCTGGAATAAAGGTGAGTGAAGTTTTCTCCCGCATTTTGATTAAGCTAATTTTTATTTACCGCAATTAAAACTTATATATATATAAATTCACAAAAAACTACAGTCCATTAACAAATTAAACAACATTTTTTTTGGTCCTTGACGAGCCGCGGATATTTTTTTTATTCATTTCATTACTTCTTGTTCAATCGTTAATTATATACATTCCTAATTAGCCAAAATAGTTTGCTTTATATTCTATATTTCACAGTCGATAGTTAAATTGATATCAGTAACCTTTTTGCTAATCCTTTTTTTGCGTCTTATTTGTGCCTTGTTGAGAACTCTGTTTACAGGTCAGAGCCGGAATCAAATATTTGTAGTAATTCATTTTAATTGAAATGGCAAGTGCTGATAAAATTAGAAAAAGCAAAGCGTTACGTCATAGTGAAATTACGCGAATTAAAGAACTTTTCAATATAGCTGAGCGCGCATTAGAAAATGAATCAAATCATTCTGTATTTATTCAAAGATTCAAAAACATAAATACGATTTTTGAAAACTTTAATAAACAACAAGAATCTATTATTTTACTTGTTTCCAGTCTTGAGGATGGTGATATAATTGCTGAGGAACAGATTCGCTCTGAATTTGAGCATTATTTCTATAGTATTCAGGGCATTCATTATGATTTGTTTGAGAAAACTGATAAGCCGCCAAAGAATTCTTCCACTAAAACTAATCCTAAAAACTTCCGGAGTTGAAATTAGCAACGTTTAACGGTGACATAAAATTCTTTAAAACATTCATTGACATTTTTAACGTTCTTATTCATAATAATGACAGTTTAACTAACATAGAAAAATTTTCTCATTTACATTCTTGTTTAGATGGTCCGCCAAAATTATTAGTTCAGCGTACGCCTTTGATAGCAGATAACTATTTAATTGCTTACAATAATCTATTAAAAAGATATACTAATGCCAGGGCATTAGCCTGTGGTTATTGGGATGAAATTCATGATAGTCCTCGTTTAACTTCAGACAATCCTGAAAATCTCAAAAAATTACTGGACATATTTGCTCAAAATCTAGATGCTCTTTCTAGTTTAAATTACCCGGTAAAAGAATGGGATTTTATTTTAGTTAATTTGCTTTTGAGAAAACTAGATGCTGATACTATTTCCCGCTTTGAACTTGCATACGGTTCAACTGAAATGCCATCTTATGAACGCTTAACTGAGTTTTTGGAAAAACAATGTAACTCTTTAGACAGTATATTACGCACACTTCATTCTTCCCGTACGCAACAAACAAAGAAAACTTCTAATTTTACTCCTAAAAATTCGTTAAAATCACCCAACCGCAAAACATCGTCTTTCTTAACTAATACTACAAATCGTCTCTGTTTTATGTGTAAAGGAGATCATGTTCTTTACAAATGTCCTTTATTTAGTTCAAAAACCCCGCGTGAAAGATACAATATTGTTAAACAAAATAATTGCTGTGTTAACTGTTTAAGCACCTCTCATGTATTCAGAAATTGTAATTCTGAATCAACTTGTCGCGTTTGCCATTTGAGGCATCATTCTATGTTACATTTTAATACACCGCAGCCTGAAAATAATGGTAATTTTGATAGTCACAGAAATTTACCAACCGCTAGTCCGAGCCCGGTCCTAGCACTACTTTACTTGCCACATCAAACAATATTCAGTCTTTAAATTTACAAACCGCTTTAACTAATGTATTGTTAAGTACAATTCAATTAGAAATTTTAGATTCGCGAGGCAACTTTCAAAAAATGCGTGCTTTGTTAGACGGTGGCTCTCAAGCCAATTTTATAACTCAAAGGGCAGTAAATAAATTAGGATTATCCCGTTTTAAATTATCGTTAGCTATACATGCGTTAAATGATACAAATGTCACATCAGTTTCAGGCGGAGTAAATTGTACGATAAAACCGCTAAATAATTCGTCTTTAAATTACACTTTAGATGCAATCATTATTGATAAAATATGCTCCAATTTGCCAAACCGATTTATTAATATTCAAAACTGGACCCATATTAATGATGTAAATTTGGCAGATCCTAATTTCAATTCTCCCGCTTGCGTAGACTTGCTACTTGGTGCTGATATTTTCAGTAAAATTATTAAAAACGGTCGTATTTCTGGTGATGTGCATACCCCTTCTGCTATAAATACAACATTTGGTTGGATTTTAATGGGAAATATTAATGATAATAATTTGCAGTATATTAATTCTATGTTAGGTCTCTGTCATGATTATTCTTTAGATAATAATCTTAAAAGGTTATGGGAAGTGGAAGAAGTACCTAAAATGATTACCTTTTCACCTGATGATTTACTTTGTGAGAAAAACTTTGTCGAAACCCACTGTAGGGACTTTTCTGGACGATATAGTGTATCTCTTCCCTTTAAAAATTCCGATCCATTATTTGCCGATTCGAAGTCAAATGCTTTACGCCGCTTTTATTCTTTAGAACGACGTTTGTTTAAGGATGATTTTCTTTATAATTCTTATTCGGAATTTATGAAAGATTATCTACAGAGTGGACATATGGAACTGGTCACTTCTCCCCTTTGCATGAAGGTAAAATATTTTATATTCCCCATCATTCTGTTATAAATCCTAATAGCAGTACTTCACCATTACGAGTTGTCTTTGATGCATCTGCAAAGTCAGTAAATGGCACTTCTCTTAATGATTGCCTTTTGGTTGGCCCTAAACTTCAAAAGATATTATGACCTTATTGTTACACTTTCGTTTATACCCGCTTGTTTTGACTGCTGATATCAAGCAGATGTATAGGCAGATAAATATTCATCCGCATCATAGAGATTACCAAAGAATACTTTGGAGATTTTCATCAAATGACCCTGTCCAAGAGTACAGACTAAAAACCGTTACATACGGTATTTCCTCGGCACCTTTTCTTGCTCTCAGAACGATTCAACAACTTGCTAGTGATGAGTTCAATTCATTCCCTTTAGCTTCACAAATAATTCAGTCTGATATATATGTTGATGATATAATCACTGGTTGCTCTAAACTCGAAGAGGCCCTCACATTAAAGGAAGAAATTATTTCTTTGTTACGTAGGGAGGTTTCTCACTTAGAAAATGGGCCAGTAATAATATTCATTTTTTAAATACTATTCCCGAAAATCTGAGACAAAATCAGTCTCTTTCTTTCTCTGACGAAGATAGTTCTATGAAAATTCTCGGTTTAAACTGGTTACCTTCTTCAGATGTTTGTTGTTATTCAATAGAAACTTTAAATCGTCCATGTACAAAACGTACAGTCTTATCAGAATTATCAAGGATTTTTGATCCTCTTGGTTTCTTATCACCAATTACTTTTTTCGCAAAATATTTGATGCAACATCTTTGGACTTTAGGTTTAAGTTGGGATCAAACCCCTCCTCAAGAGGTGTTAATTCGTTGGGATAAATATAAATCCGAACTTTCTTCTCTTATTCACTTATCCATCCCTCGTTGCTGCGTGCCATTAAAGATTACCAACTGCCAAATTCATGGTTTCTGCGATGGTTCCGAACGTGGTTATGCCGCAGTTATTTATTTTAGATTTGAAACTTCCGATGGAAACATTTCCATTCATCTTATTTGTAGTAAATCAAAAATAGCTCCTCTTAAACGCATTTCTATACCACGATTAGAATTGTGTGCCGCTTACCTGTTGTCAAAACTTCTAAAATTTGTCTTGAATACTTACCGCGATAAAATTAATATAAATGAAATATTTGCTTGGAGCGACTCTACAGTAGTCTTACATTGGGTTAAAGCATCAGCTCATAAATGGAAAACTTTTGTCAGTAATCGTGTGACTTTAATACAAGAAAGTATTCCACCATCTAGTTGGTTTTACGTTCAGTCTGAGCACAATCCCGCTGACTGTGCCTCCAGAGGATTGCTTCCCTCCGAGTTTCTTAACCATGCTAGATGGTGGGTGGGTCCACCATGGTTAAAATTATCTAACAATGAGTGGCCTGTTCTTAGTTTTGTAACCCCTGATTCTGATATAAGATCAGAAGAAAGAAAAATTATTCTAACTACTCGCGTATCTTTAGATCACATTGGTTCTCTTATAGATAAATATTCTTCGTTAGAAAAATTAAAACGAATTGTAGCTTATATTCTTCGCTTTATTCACAACATAAAACCCGCATCCGAAAAATTAAGTGGCGTCCTTACACTTAATGAATTAAATAATGCCTTAATGTTATTAATAAAATATATTCAGTTTCAATTTTTCGCAGAAGATATAGAAAAAATTAATAAAAAGCAACTTCTTTCTAAATCTATGCGAAAATTAAGTCCTTTTATAGACCAAAACTCTATTGTAAGAGTTGGAGGTAGGCTACAGAACTCCTCAATTGCTTTTAATAGAAAACACCCTATACTTTTGCCTAGATGCCGCTTTACCGATTTACTTATTGAAAGTACACATGTATGTTTTTAAATAATGGTTCTCAGAAACTAAAATACAATTTATTACAAAATTTTTTTATACTCACAAAGCGAACAGCTAATCGCAAAATTGTTTCAAACTGTCACAAATGTTGGCGTCTAAATCCAAAACCGCTACAACCCCTATGGGAAATTTACCTGTTACTAGGTTTTCTCATGTTTTAACATTTTAAATCTTAGGCGTTGATTTTGGTGGTCCATATTTTATAACTTTAAACAAGATAAGGGTGCAAAAACGCACAAAGCTTACATTTGTTTATTCATTTGTTTTAATACTAAAGCCATCCACTTAGAATTGGCTACGGATCTTTCTACAGAATGTTTTCTTGCCGCATTACGGCGATTTATTGCACGTCGTGGACGCTGCTCGCAAATTTTTAGTGACTGCGGAACAAATTTTCAGGGTGCAAGTAAATATCTGACAAATCTAATGATGAATGCTTCTAATACAGAAAAAATTCGGTGGCAATTCAACCCACCATCCGCACCTCACTTTGGAGGTCTTTGGGAAGCGGGTATAAAATCGGTAAAAACCCATCTTTCTCGTGTCATTGGCCAGCAAATTCTTACTTATGAAGAATTTTATACAGTACTTACACAAATTGAAGCCTTGTTAAATTCGCGCCCTTTATGCCCGCTCAGCTCTGATCCTAATGACTTCACCGCTCTGACACCCGGTCATTTTCTAACGCTAGAACCTCTATCTGCAATTCCGGACGAAGACCTACAGCAAATCCCCTTAAATCGTCTTAATCGTTGGCAACTTCTACAACGTTTACATGCTGACTTTTGGTCTCGTTGGCACAATGAATATCTACATACTCTATTTCAAAAAGGTAAATGGTTAAATTCGGAAAAACCTTTAGCTCCCGGAGCATTAGTATTGATCAAAAATGAAAAGGTACCGCCGCTACAGTGGCAACTAGCCAGAGTTGTAGAGGTTCATTGTGGTGCGGATGGGGTGGCTAGAGTTGCAACAGTGCGTACTCAGCATGGCATATTTAAGCGTCCATTGGTTAAACTATGCCCCTTACCTAATAATTAATTTCCCGCACATTTGCTTAACTTTTGTTATTTTTTTTTTTATTTTTATTTAAATTTTCAATTTATATACAATTTATTTTTGTTTACACAAAAAGGTGGGTGGGAATGTTTACGCCTGCTTATATTTTTTAATTAATAATTTTGGATAATTAGGATGTTCCGCGTTTTTACCTATTATTATTTTTTGCGCGAAAAATGAGAATAACTCTACATTCGCGTAGCGTGAGTCGAAGGAAGAAGACTGAAATCTACCGCTGAACCGTCGACACGTGATCGCAAAATTATCGTTGTGTGTTTTTCCGATAAGCTGAAATTAAAATATAGTCTTTTCTCCACCCAGAACTTCATCCATCGCTGGAATAAAGGTGAGTGAAGTTTTCTCCCGCATTTTGATTATGCTATTTTTTCTTTTGCGCATGTAAATGTTTTCTATATGTAAATTCACAAAAAACTACAGTCCATTAACAAATTAAACAACAACCACTCAGTACCAATATTACACACTTCCTGTATGTACAGCTAGATATCTATTTATTATAACAAAATCGAACGAAAGAAATAGATAATAGAATGTATGCGCGGCAATCTTGTCCCATAACCTAGAAAACCAAACCGGCGAAATGTATGTATGTAAAGTTACATAATAGTTTTGTAAGTGAAATAAGTACACTGTATACAGAAATAAACATGGTTAACATTTCATACTATGTGATTTACAAGCGTATTATGCTCAATTTTATCGTTAAATTCCGACACCATAATTTGTGTTGATTTATGCATTCTAATTTTTATGTTAGAATTGTAAAATATGTAATTTTACTGAGTATTTTTATTTTATTATATATATATACTTATTATATATTGTATATACTTACTTTTATAAGTACGAGTACAAATGGAACATATGCATAGAGAAAACGTTTTCAATAATAAACATTATTTCACTTATACCTAAGACAGAAAATCAATGTGTAAAAAAATTAATAATGAACAATATGCATATGTTAAAAAAATATACTAAAGAGTTCATCAATCAATTAAAACATTCTCATTTTATTTAACCTGAATATTATTACAGAGGAAAGTTCAAACGTGTATTAATATTATTTTTGTAGCCATATAAAGATATAATTTTATCTAAGGAACATCCTAATTGGCAAAAATGGAGTAATTTTTGTAATCGGCCATCAAATATAATTAAATTCTACATGTCCATTGGGTCACGAAAATCTTTTTTCAACTGACAACAGTCCCCAATTTTTAAAACCAAAATGAAAACAATCATGTATTTACTTGCTTCTACCAAAAATGTACATTTCTGCAGGTTTACTTTAGCCACAAACAATAATTGCAATGCTAATATCCATTTTAAGTTGTGTTATTTTATTTGTAATATAATGTGCAAGGGGCAACGTGGATCATATATCATGTAGATTAAATTTCTGAACTGGTTATGGATACCATATGCACCACCAAGAGCAGCGTATTACAATATTTTAAAACACCTGTCTATAAAAACAACTTGTGGCTTAATTATGAATTGTATCTAGTGTTTAACGTTAGTAGTTGATTAGTCGTTATTTCGATTTAAAAATGATAATTATAATTTATTAAAATTGGTTTTTAAATTCATTGAAATATAAATTCGTATCCAAATGTACTTACCTTTCGGGATTACAATCCATAAGGGTGGTCTAAAAATTAGCAATTTTCTTATACCAAATAAGAACTTTGATTCCTACTGATTTCGGCGTTATTGCTCTTTAATTATATGCTACCAATAACAAGACATCAAAAAGACATCAAGCAGATGGTACTACCATTATAAGGAGAGACATTTTTAAAATATAACAATGCACATTTATCGATTGTTGGATTAATTTAAAAAAAATATGTATATTATTTATACAGGTTTACAAATGCAAACGTTTTCTCTGGTGTATAGTAAGAAAGAAATAAATAAACTCTTGTATTAAGGCAGTCAAACAGAAAAAACACAGCCAACGTTACTAGACTGTGGAAATGTATGTTTCTTGGATATTATTTTATTCGTTCATTTTCCGTGATTGACACATAAACAGAAACCAAACAAAATATTATACAGCATTTCTTAAGTAGAGGTCAAAACTTCAGGGGCGTATTTTGTGGTCAAAAATAAGGGTTTTTATTATATAAATGTGGTGTCCTAGGACAGCCATTGTCCAGCTGCAGCGTGATAAAAAATCGGGTTTTAATTATTTATTTCTAAACCGCTTGAGATAATTTAACCAAATTCAGTGTGTATATTTAGTATCCCAACTAGCAAAATAAATTTTATAAAGGTTGTATAAATTGCAATAATATAAATATTATAGGAGCTTCAAATTCATATAACGTAGTTAAATGCCTTTATACGATACTTATAGAATCGAAAAGGGCCCACTTTTATAAAACACTTTGGTAATGTAACAGTTCTATAAAAAATGTATACAACACTTTTAAAACAATTTTATACAGCAACTATAAAAACGTTTTGTAGTCTGTATTTTGGTATTATTTAAAGAAACATATTTTTTAGTGAAGAATATTAGAACCAAATCATTTTAAGATTGGTGTATAACGCAGATTCATAATTATTTGTACTTATATTTAAAAACGGGGTCACTCAATGGCGATCATTTGTGTAAATGGTAGATAAGTATAATACTTACAATATTATCATGTCAACAATCAGTGTTTCAACAACGAAAATTTTATTGCGCCGTAAATTTTATTGATAAACTATATATATGTTTGCGACAAAAAAATTATGCGCTTTAGTTTAGACCACATTTGCTTTAAAATTATAAAAAAATAAATTTAAAAAATATTAAAATTATGCTTTCTTTCTTTAATTTATAATATCGTTGTGTAATTATATTTAATGATCTTGTTATAAAATAGTCTTCCAAAAATAGCAAAATTATGTTTTAGATATAATTTTAATAAGGCTTTCAACTAATTTTCCATAATGGCGGCAGTCGCTGATCCAACAAATATTCATTTAAAAATGGCGACTTATAATACAATGATTTTATTCCACATAAAACCTTAACAAAATATTTTAGTATAAATTAGAACTTCATACGATAAAATGTTTTATAGTCTTAAATATATTTTAAAATGTGCGCAAGTAGATAATGTTTGCATCGAAAGAAGTTGCCAAGTTTTATAAAAAAAAATAGAAATTTTGAAATATTATGTACTAACATTACCTATATTAATATTGTTAGTTATTAGCTAAGTATTATTAGTTAATTATAATAATAGGTCTTTAATTATTTAAAACTAACTAATTATTGCATTACCAAAAATTACATCAAAGTTACTTTCTCGTAGTGGTTTTCGTATTTTTCGTAGCCATGAAGCGGTTTTAATGCGAGTTCTCGAACATGGACACCATCATTATTGATATAATAAAACCTATAAGTAAATTGAACGTTGGCACGTTTGACTGGAAACGTTACTTTCAAGAATTTGTTTGTATTCTTTCTTGATTAGTGCTTGGATACACTATACCTTAGGGGTTTAAAAATTAAGGATAGGTTTGGAATTTTATTACGTGGAATATACAATAATTTTGTTTTCTCAAGCTACAATTTTGTTCTATAACATATTTATAAAAGAGAGAATATTTTTTATATTAAACACTACTATAAAACTAAGTATTTTATAAATAAGCGCATTTCGAGGCTAATTTCCTTATAAGTATATCCTTAATAAAGCACGCTTATACAACTATTTTATAATATTATAATTAAAAGTCATTTGCCTAAGTATACAACTCTTTCGCAATATGTTTACAATCTTTATATATAATTTTTTTAAATGTTGGATAACGTATTATAATACTTTTATAAAAATTTTAAGGAACTGAAAATTATTTGTTCTATAAAACACGTTGTAAAAACTATTATAAAACAATTTTACACAATTACTTTCTTCAGGAACAAAATTATGGCAATTATTTGCTCTATAAAATCAAACTGTTCGTTAAACAACGCAATTCGATAGTTATAAAATAATTCGCTTCTTTTAAAGTTCTATTTTGCTAGTTGGGATGGCAATAAGTATGAAATAAAAACATATCTAAAGGAAACCATGCAAAACAATAATAAGAAACCGTAATCTTATTTAATATTGTGTATAGCCAAGTTAAACTTATTTATAATATTAAGTTTTAGTAATGACTTATGCATATTCAAATGCTCAATGGCCAATATGGTTTACATTTATGGCCTTGCAGATAGAAATGGTAGTGAGGCTAGGCGAATTTATATGGGAAGATTTCCAAATCATCGAACTCCGAATCCAAGAATGTTCAGAAATATTTTTCAACGTCTTTCGGAATCAGGCTCATTTCAGAAAGATCTGATTGATTCCTGGAAGACCTTTAGTTAGAAGGAGCTATTCTACAGGAAATTGAGGAAGACCCAAATACTAGAAATATTGCTGCAAATGTTAATGTGAATCAAAAATTACTTTGGTTCGTTCTGAAGCATCAACAGTTATACCCGTATAGAATACAAAGGGTTCAATTCTTACTGCCGCAAGACTATTCTGTTTGCCTACAATATTGCCACTGGATTTTGCTAAAAATTGAGCAAAATGTCGGCTTTACCGACGAAGCTAATTTTTCCAGAGATGCTATAATGAACTAATTTCCACAATAAATACGTTGATCTGATGAAAACCCCAATGCCATAATGAAATCTCAATTTCAACATCAATTTTCTTTGAATGTATGAGTGAATATTATTGAAAATTTTCTTGTTGTCTTATTTTTTGCCAAGAATCGGTGCCTTCTACAGATATTTTCTTGAAAACGTTTTACCTGAACTACTTGACGATGTTCCCTATGTGCTACAGAATGTAGTTTACGCACGACGGAACTTGGACTGCTCGTGAAGTAAAAGATTTGGTAATAACGTGATTGGATGAGGCACTCAAAAACTAAGTCAATCTTGGCCATCCAAATCTACCACCACTCGATAAATATTGAGTGTTTCATTAAAGCAGGTTAATAAATTTATATAGATTAATTTCTTTAGATAATTATTGAATACAGCTTTGTCTGTGGAATTGTTCATTAGCATACCTAGATGTTTGGTATCAGAGAACATACATATGACTTCATTGATAGGAATTGTAGGAGATTTGATTTATATTAGCTTAAGATACCTTTCTAATACAGTAAAAAATTATTATATCATGTTTATCTGCATCCAAGACAATTCCCACATTTTTCTGAACAGCCTACATAACTCAGAAATTAATAAGTTGGTCATTGTTTATACCGTCGGCTTCAGCGGCAGCAGACCGTAGGGTGTTCTCTCAGATAATTTCGATGGAGGCTTCCACAAAAATGCATAAGGCGTCATTTCTGTAATTGAAAACACTATCTCGACCGAATTTGCCATATTTCTTTGCCAGAACCCATATCGCGACTTCCATCAAATTAATATTGCAAGCCATACACTTGTATAATTTACGAATAACAATAAATACTAGCCTTGCCACAGTTAATCAGCACCAATTAAAAGGTGCGGATAATACCACCTTATTTATGAGATACTAATTATTGTTTTACGGCGTAAGTGCGAGCAGGAATAAAAAGTAGCTAATAGAAAGTCTGGAATAAATTTACTACATTTAGTTTTACCATTAAAATCCTATTTATATGAGTAATAAAGTACTGTTAAATAAGCCCATTCATAAACCTGTTGATCTTCACACTAGCAACTGTAGGCGGCATATATGTATAGAGTTAAAAATGAGTCTCAAATGTATTAGTGTAACTTAAAATAATAAATAATAAACATAATGACACACACAAATTTACACGTTTTATGGAACGCGTTAGGTTTGTTTTTATTACTGTTGTTAAAATACAATGTTGAGGAATGTTACTTAGTAATTTTATTGTATTTAGTTAATAATGGTCTCTCTATCTTCATAAAATTAGAGTTAAACATGGAATGCAATTTAGCATCAAGTTTCTATTTTCGAAATAGGAAATTTTATATTCAATAAATTAAATGATTTCGCTAAAGCGGCTTTTAAGGTTTTTACTGGGATTCATTGGCAATAACACTTATCTTTCCTGGTGATTACAATTACTTTTGAATATATTGTATATAGTTTACTAAGTTACAATTTTGCTATCTGAACTTGCTTAATATATGTTTTGTTTGTTTTTCTTACATCATACATACAACTACATCTTCCAGCAATAATACCAAACAAAGAAGAGAAATATATTGTTTTCAATGATTTATAGAAATATATAATGTAAATTTCTACATTATTGTCCTGAAAATTGTGAATTTGTTAAAAATATGCATACAGATTATTGTAAGAAGTATGTTTTATGGTCCTTAAAATAGAATTACATAAAACTGAACAAATATCTAAAAATCTATTCGTCGTTGAGAAAGAAAGCTGTACTACAGCATTGCTGAAGGTAACTGATGATATTTTATCAAGTTCTGATTGAATTTAGTGCTCTTGTCTTATTAGATTACTCAAAGGCTTTTGATCGAATTATCATCGGTTGTTTCTGGCAGTATTATATGTGTTTAAGTTAAACTGTTGTAAATTTGACAAAAAACTATTTTAGAAATAGGAAGCAACTTGTCAAACTGAAAAATGTTTAATCGGAATATAATGTAATTAATGGTGTACCTTAATGTTCAATTTTGGGCCCACTTCTTTTTTTGTTTACGCAACTAACTTAATATAGTATACAAACATGTCAGTGCATTGTTACGCTGATGACATACTTACAACTTATGTTTTCAATGCAAGTAATGTTATAAACAATAAAGAACATTGTATAATGCTTCCAAGAATCATTGTTTAACGTTGAATCCAGATAAATCTAAAAGTATTCTAGTATTCTATTTGGACCTAAGAATAAATTCGAAGTTGTAAAACATGGGCTAAATATTTGTATCGATAACACTAAAATAGATAAGGATCCAGCCAAGAACTTGAGTATTATTATGGTCCTGATTTAATTTTTTAAATACATGACACTAGAGACCACTGATTGCTTATGAAAATTGTTTATTTTCTCGTCTTCAATAATCTCTTTGAAGGAACGCATTTATTTCAGAAACACCTTGTATAGGCTACAACTTTGACTAAAGCTTGCCATTACGGTGCATAAATAATGCAAAAATTGTGTAGGTTCATTGGAATATCCATCGCCATGAACGATTCTTCATATCAAGAAGAATATTTTGTGACGGTTATTTGATTGCTTTAATTCATCTACGTCAATCAATCTGGGAATTGGTAAATATGATGTATTGTGAAACGTATACATATTTACATTACATGACATAATTTGATCGTATAGGCTTTTGTGCCAAAACAGCGTGTCAATAGTTCTTTATCATTTAGCTTGTCAGCAGCAACGGCAATTTTTGAGCCAGATTGTTCCTAATGACAAAAAATGTATGTCTTTACGATAATGTCAATAACCAAAAAGTATGACTTGGTCCTGATAGAAAGGAGACGACTCGTTAAAAGTTGGTACCCATCGGTGTAAGCTGATGTTACACACTTGATGGGACAAAGAATATGTTGTTTGCTACGAATTGGTTCTTAGGTATGTAACCATCCCTGCTTGCCAAGAACTTGTTTCGAGGGCACAATTCAAGAAAAAAGCCAAGGAATATATCTTCAAGTGACTTCGAGTTTTTTTAATATATTTTTAGGTATTAGCAACATTGTGTGAAACTACTCTGTCGACTAAAGCCCCAACCAGCGTTGAATTACACCCACAATATCTACCCATATATTCTTTATTATTAGCTTTTGTAACATTTTTTACTGTATCAGAAATGTATTTTAAGCTAATATATATCAAATCTCTACAATTCCTATCAATGAAGTCATATGTATGCTCTCTGATACCAAACATCTAGTTATTCGAGATCTCAAATAGGAAGTTTATTTTCCAGATATTGCTTCATTAGATTCCCCTCTATTTCGCTTTCTATCAAAATATGGAAGAAATATTCTTTAATAATATAATTGTTGGACCAATCGTAAACAATGAATAAGAATATATTCTTGAATAGTTTATATATTCTGTGGTACTATTACTTTATGCATTAAACTCTGTATTTACGGGTTGTCTCTAAACGGCCTGGACAAAATGCTATTACATACTTCTGAGGCCTAAATATGATGATCCATTCTATTAACTCAAAATTTGATAGTTTTTAAAGTTTATTTTAATTTTTCTGCAGTTACTAATTATAGTGGATTCATACAAGTTGGTAGAAGTTTGTTGTCATGAGATATTGAAATCTGGTTTTCAGTTTGATATAAATTACAGAAAGAGTCACTGACAGTATTTACGTACTTCTAAATTGTCACTTTGCGCCCGATGAAAGAACATGTATCCGTGAAAACTGAGGTCATTTTGAAGAATTATTCTAAACACGTTTCAAAATAGTCCAACTAGTTTGAACCAGTCCCAAGGCTGTGAATGAATTTATGACATGAAACATTTAAATCCAGATATCTCAAACACGGCTGTTAAGAAACGATATTTACCAAAATACCCTTATTTTAGAAAAAATATAAGAGAATAAGAATTTTTTAATCAAAAATCAATACGTCAGGGCACAACAAAATTTATATAAAATTCGAGAGCAGTCAATTTTATGTCAGATGTATTTGCTACAATTCATAACGAAGCTTATTGAAGACATACTAAATTGAAATTTAAATTCAGCATCTTGTATCAAACAAATTAATTCTGGATTAAGAATTAGTTTTTCATATAGTTATTGGTTTCTGAAATATGTGGTAGCATATTTTCAGATCTTTGAGTTACACTGTATAATAAGTACAGATCCCTTAATACACCTCTTTATATACTACATCAATTTAAAAAATTAAAAAGTTTTGTTTAATATCTGATTTGATTGCTCTATGAAATCCGATTTTAGGATGACTTCAATCGAGGTAGAGATACACTGACCTTCTGGTCACACTGAGTCCCCGTCATATGTTACGTAAATTTCATGTTTCAATTTGTCACACCTCAAGAAATTGTTACAAAGGAATTTATAGTTTGCCATGTCTAATTGAAAATATAATTTATTGCGATAGCTTAAAAGTAATTGCTAGTGAACCGATTCCACTGCTGACCTAACTCTTCTAGATGTTTTCCAAGATTTCGATGTTAAAATGTATAAACAACTAAGCAATAATTAAAAATAATTAATTGTTTTATATAAATAAATAATAACAATCATTTCACACACAGAAAATGTCTCTCTGCGAAATATTTCTCACTAAAGTAGGTGTAGCGAAGCTATATACCTACATATAAATTAAAGCCAACACCTGTGCTAAATCAGTGCTTCCATTTTAGCCCGTACCCACTCACCGGAGTTAACAAAGCATAGCAAAAGCAGTAACATAAAAATCAAATGTTAACCACGGAAGAGTCGTGCCCTAATGACATGTTTATGGTTTATGCTTAAACGATTACACCAGCAACACCAGCAGTGAACTGTATCAGATATTTTGTTATGCTCCATTAGTAACTCTATGGCTATTACTTCTTTCCTCTTTTAGCATAAAAATGGATTTACGAGAAACAGTTATACATGAAAAATAAGTGTTTAGATATCCGTATAAAGATGTAATACACATTTTTATTTGTACTAAATGCAACATTGTATAATTATGGAAATACTCTCTTGTAAATCTTACATGAAATACTCTGATTCAGTTACAACAGAATCAGCATAAATTAATTTCATCGAATTTGAATTACACAAGTTAAAATATAATTTATTGCATTGAAATCTATTATAGGTAAGTGTTTCTATACAGAAAAAGAATCTATAAAGCTATTGATGACTTGTGTTTCTTGAATAAATTTGAATTATTGCTCTCTAAGTCTAAAATTCAATAACGATATCGCACACAATACATACAGGGTGGCGCATCCAAAACGAAACAGAGGCATTTTCTGGCAGCTCAGTTCTCTTTTTGAAAAACGCTCAGACCCGTCGATTTTGTTTTTGAGGGGGCTACAAAATTGGCATAAAATCACGTTTACACGTTCAGCCCCTTAGGCGGGGATGGCACCACCCCTAAAATCTTAAATGGAAGGGGGATCGAATGATATATCGCTTTAAAAGCCTTTCAATTTCCTTTATAATGAAGTAAAATACCATGTACTTCAGTTCAGTAGTTTTGGAGATTTATTGATTAAAAGCTTAAAGTAGACTTTAATACATGATCATTAGTGGAGATCAAGTAATGCATTCAATTTGGCAGCAAAGTAGTTTAAAAATGAATAAATGAGAGTAGTTATAGTAATGCAGTTTTAACTTGTGCGTCACTTATGGAGTTCTTATGTTAGGCAAGGCGCGCACTGAAGTGGTGTGCAAGTGACGTGGCAGTGGCGTGGTGAGCAAGTGGCAGGTGGAACCATTAAAACCTATATATAAACACATTAGTCCAGGGAAGTTAGGGAAAATAGCGAAAATTTTTAGGCACAGCAGATATCGAGATGCGGTTTTCTGCATTGTGTTCAGGAAGGTCCCAGGAAAAAAGTCTATATCGTCTGGTTTAGCCATTTTTTGAAAAATGCCTTATGGGCCGGAAAATGCATTACACCATTATAGGAACGACTGGAAACTCGGAAAAATCGCTGGGAAATCGTTACTCGGGTGTTTTCGGGGCTGCCGAACTCGATTCTAGTATTAGAATTACCCGGCGATGCACGGGGGTGGCTCTGTGGGGGTGCGCGGGGGTTAATTTGGGGAGAAATGGCAGCGTGCATGAAAATCGCTCCAAACTCGTTACTCGGGAGTTTTCGGGCATGCCAAATTCAATTCCGGCATTTGAATTATCCGGGGCGCTCGGGGCGGCTCTGCGGGTATCCGGGGTCATTCTGGAAATTGCATAGTCCATGGAAAGCGCTCCAAACTCGTTACTCAGGGGTTTTCGGGGATGCCGAATTCAATTCTGGCATTAGACTTCCCCGGGGGCGCTTGGGGTGGCTCTGTGGGGATGGTAAAGGAGAAAGTGAAAAATTACAAATTATGAAAATAATACTTTATTCAAATAACAAATATTTATTTCCCCCAATCACCCCCAGACAACCCCACAGAGCCACCCCCGAGCGCCCCCGGGGAAATCTAATGCTAGAATTGAATTCGGCATCCCCGAAAACCCCCGAGTAACGAGTTTGGAGCGCTTCCCATGGACTATGCAGAATGACCCCGGATACCCCCGCAAAGCCGCCCCCGAGCGCCCCCAGGTAATTCAATGCCAGAATTGAATTCGGTATCCCCGAACCCCAAGTAACAAGTTTGGAGCGATTGTATGCACGCTGCCATTTTTCCCCCAATTCACCCCCCGCGCACCTTCACAGAGCCACCCCCGGGCATCCCCGGGTAATTTTAATGCCAGAATTGAGTTTGGCAGCCCCGAGAACCCCCCGAGTAACGATTTCCGAGCGATTTTTCCGAGTTTCCAGTCGTTCCTATAACGGTGTAATGCATTTTCCGGCACAGAAGGCATTTTTCAAAAAATGGCTAAACCAGACGATATAGACTTTTTTCCTGTGACCTTCCTGAACACAATGCAGAAAACCGCATCTCGATATCTGCTGTGCCTAAAAATTGCTAAAAATCAGGAGAATAATAAAAACTATTGGGTTCATCTTCTCAGGAAAAAAAATAAAATATTTTAAATTTTTAACGTTTATAAAAAGGATTTGAACTTGGATGACCAAAAATTTAAACTTTTCTATCAAATGAAGAAAGTGACATTTTGCAGGTTACTGACAAAACTACGACCTATGCTTCAAAAAAGGATACAAACTTCAGGAATGTATGGTAAATTCGTGGCCGTCTCGCATGTTTTTAGTTTTAAAATTCACAAGAAATATGCAGTTGCAATGCACAATGCCACGTCGTCACCGGCCGCTTGCCACTCGAAAATTAAACTTGTTCGAGATTAGTGGCACCAGACTGGCATCGCACCACCTGCAAAATACCACGCCACCACTACTCCGTTCTGATACTCGCGTCTTCATATGTTTACATTGGCTTTAATAGGCTTGTTTTTGCAGCAGTTCAAAACGGTTTGGAAACTGTGAGAAATATTCGACCAGTTAAGTTGAGAACGCGTTACCATTGAATTTGACGCAATAAATACTTGGACGGACATTTCTGATAGTGCTGCTGCTAAAACAAACCTAATGAATCCACCTGCCACTTGGTCACCACGTCACTGCCACGCCACTTGCTGACCACTTCAGTGCGCGCCTTGCCTTAGAGTTGATTTTAAGATTTTAAAAATTTGACTCTCAAAAAATTATAAAGTAGTGGAACATAACAAGAATGAACCCGTCAGCCAAGTAAATGTTGGAAATGACCACCTTGACTATCCATGCAGTGATAGAGATTTTGCTCAAAATGTTGCCGCACATTTTGCAATTTTTCAGGAGTAATTTGAAGGCACTCATTCACAATTCTTTGTCGCAAATCTTCTAACGATGTTTGCTGTGTAGCATAGATTTTGCTTTTTGAGTAACCCCACAGAAAGAAATACAAAGGTGATAAATCTGGCGATCTTGCGGGCCATTCAATGGCACCTAGTCTACCAATCCATCGACCTGGATACTATGTATTAGGTTGGTGCAAAAATAATGACCGTTTTCAAACAGCTACTTTCAACGAACGTAACTAAACTCAGAATAAACTTTATTAATCGAAATAAAAACCATTAGATTCAATACATTTTTGCCAACGAGAAACAAGTTTATTTATTCCGGTAGCATAAAAATCCTGCGTTCTGGAGGCGATGAAGTCGTCAAAGGCCGATTCGGCATCATCTCGGCTTTTGAAGCATTTCTCGCGCAGGAAGTTGTCGAGGCGCTTGAAAAAGTGGTAGTCGGTGGGCGAGAGGTCCGGCGAGTATGGCGGATGAGGCAGAGTCTCGTAGCCCAATTCGTTCAACTTCTGCAGAGTCGGTTGTGCGACGTGCGGACGAGCTTTGTCGTGGAGCAGAATTGGCCCCTTTCTGTTGACCAATGCCGGGCACATACGCTGCAGCTTCTGGTGCATATCGTTGATATGTTGACAGTACCTCTCTGCCGTAATCGTTTGGCCCGGATTGAGGAAGCTGTGGTGGATGAGACCGGCGGCAGACCACCAAACAGTAACCATAATCTTCTTTTGGTGCAGTTTCTGCTTCGGAAAGTGTTGTGGAGCCTCGTCGCTGTCCAATCACTGTGCAGAACGACGCCGGTTGTCGTAGATAATCCACTTCTCATCGCACGTTACGATCCGGTCGAGAAAAGGGTCGTTTTTGTTGCGCTGAAGAAGGGCTGACGACACCTCAAAACGACGATTTCTTTGATTTTCGTTCAAATCGTGAAGCACCCATTTATCGAGCTTCTTTGACTTCCCTATTTTCTTCAGATGGCGTAGGACGGTTGAGTGATCGACGTTGAGTTCTTGTGCGACTTCTCGTGTGGTTTTGCGAGGATCGGCTTCGATAAAGGCTTTCAATTCGTCATTGTTTTGTCAACCTCAAATGGGCGGCCGCGATCCTCTTCATCTTCAAGGCTGGTATCACCTGCACGAAACTTTTCAAACCATCTACGTGTGGTACGTTCGGAAGCAGTATCCTCACCCCATGCTTTATTGACATTTCGTGTCGTCTCCGCAGCAATGTGGCCAAGTTTGAACTCGTGAAGCAAAATAATGCGAATTTCCTTCTTTGAGAGCATCGTAAAAAATGATCTGAAATCAGAGACGTATGACGATAATAAAAAGATAACTAAACTAAAAGATAGAGCGAAAAACGCGCTTTAAAACGACATATAACATGACCACATTCATTAAAAAATTTATTCAGAAATTCATACATAAAAATAAACAATGTAGAAACGGCCATTATTTTTGCACCAACCTAATACAAAATTCCTATTTAAAATAAGTACGAAGCATTCCTGCCTTATCTTTCTTCAAGAAAAAAATTAACACAATACCACCTTTTTGTCACAAAAATCGCTCCAATCGCTATTTTCAACACTAAAATAAGTAACAAACCATGGATGTAGTGAACAAAGTTTAAGTAAATGCTTTTATAAATAAGTCTACTATAAGCTTTTGATCAATAAATCTCCAAAACTACTGAACTGAAGTACATGGAATTTTACATCATTATAAAATGAATTGATTTTAGGGGTGGTGACATCCCCGCCTAGGGGGCTGCATGTGTAAACGTGATTTTATGCCAATTTTGTGTCCCCTTCGAAAACAAAATCGACGGGTCTGAGCGTTTTTTTAAAAAAAAAACTGAGCTGCTAGAAAATGCCTCTGTTTCGTTTTGGATGCACCGTCCTGTATATACAGAACTGTGAGTCTCAGATAAAATCCAATCCGCGCTATTTTTGGTCTTTCATTAACAATTTGCTTAATACATCTTGTATTACAGATTCAATGATCTTCGATAATGTTGGTTTTAATGATCCTCAAACAATTGCATTAATGCATTTGCCAGTTTTTTTTCCAATCAGCTTATATTTCTTTATATTCATTTGATGCAGACTCAGACTTGAATTGTAATATTCCTATCTTAAATATTTCTGCGGTTACTGATGATGATGTTTTAAAAGCTCTTAAAAAATAAGAATAAGTTAACTACAGGCCCTGATGGCATTACATCTTTTTTTGCTGAAAGATTGTGCAATTTTGTTGGCATCTCTTGTGACTATTATTTCATTTCTGTATGGAGTAAAAGTAAGATCTGCCCTATCTTCAAAAAAAGGCGTTAAACATTTGATTGAGAACTAGATACCTATTTCAATATTGAGCAATTCTGACAAGTTGATTGAAGTTATTATTCACAATATACTTCACTTTCATGTAAATCAATCGTTGCACCAGTTGCTGATAGAGGTTAAATCTTTTTGAAGATACTGATCGTGAATGATTGGATTAACATATATTCTAGTGTCATTGGTGTCTGCCAGGAATAAATCCATCCAATTCTGCTGGTTAGGTATGATGTTTGTTGTGTATATATGACACATAAACATGAATAGACACAAAATAATATAATAAAGATGTTGTTTAAAAAGTAAGATGATAAACTATGTAAGTCAGGATAAGCATACTTGTGAAATTTTTAATGTTTTCTAATTAATTGTGGAGATAATATATTTTACCTAAAGTAATTATCACATGAAGTCATATTGCAGGAGGAAGAACATTGATAATAGGTTCTTTTGTAAATGTACTTGAAAATGTAAGAGAGCGTTCCTGCTGTTTTTTATTAGCTACACATAAGGCTTTGTTTTCGTTCTAAGCAAATTGATGGCAAATATCTAGGCATGCGAAGGAACAATTTTATAGAAAAAATTGGATTCAATAATTATCTAAAATAAAAATGAATCTAACTAAATTTACTAACAAAAAAGACATACCTAAACATGCATATTTAGGTCAGATATTATCTTTTGTTGCAGATTTTACGGTTCGTAATGTTCAAAAGTGAATTTTGGTTTTAGAAGTTTCTGAATGATACCAATTTTTTTTTTAATTTGATCATGTTTTATTAACTAGAATCCAATCTCGAATTTCAATTAAACTCAAGATTTATTAAATCCTATAATTAATTAAGTGACAAAATGGCTGTAGAAAGCTGTATTTTATTTTACATAAGTTTCACGTCTTCGCTGCACTTTCGGATATCTATAATCCTTTCCATAATGTAAAGATGCATAGCCGTTTCAGTTCAAACAGCGCCGAGTTCTAACATCCATTGTCCCGCATAAATCCCTCGCACAGAGGCAAGTAAATTCCAATAAAACGGCAATAACCACACCTGTAATTCGCGGCCAGAAAGCTACCATTTAATTATTGTTGTGGACGGGGTTCGCTGAATGCGGACCGCGGGAGCCGTGATTACGGAGGACGAGAGACGCGTGACAGGCGCACCGTCTAATTACCAGTCCATCATGCACCGGCCCAGCTATGTGTTTAGTATTTTCTGATCGCACTCCGATACTCGAGATCCAATCTGCTCCGCGCTCCGTGCAGCGGCGTGGAAGCGCGCAGCTACCGAAGGGTCGCGTGTTTCCTGCATAAAATATACAGGGTGTCCTGGAAAATGTGGGAAATCGCTCGGGTGCAGATAGAACATGAGAAAATAAGATGACGTTCCTATAATTGTTTTCCTACAGGCCCTCTACGGAGATATGTGTAGAAGGCCGCCGCTAGAAATCGGTTTTCCTTGAATAACTTTTAAATACTTACTTAATATAATTTAATAAAAATATAATGTGATGGACACTATCTAAGGACTTCTTAAAATAGTGTTTTTGAAACATATTTAGTTTACCAAGTGCTGACTAAGCTTTACAACTAAATGCTTAAACTTTTAACGCTTTGTATGATACAAACTTTAAAATAAATCTGAATAGCTTGAACCTCACACCAATATAAAGGCAGTCATGTTTAGTGTCAATAAAATGAATCGTTTACGAGAAAAGAATAAATAAATTCATGTTTTGTTTTCAATAAAAGGGTCATGATATCTATTTTTTTTTCTCGACAATAAAGTGCGATACGAAAGTCATTTAAACAGGAAAGTTTTATTTTAAAATCTTTAATCGGAAAAAATTAAGAAAACGCAGTGGTGTCCTAGAAGACATCTTAACTAATTTATTGAAAAACTTCATAAGAGGTTTCAACATGCAAACATAGGTTAGACTTTTCTCGTAAACGGTTCATTTTCTCGGTAATAAACAAGATTACCCTTTTTAGTCTAAAATTGAAGCTACCCAGATTATTATTTTAAAGTCTTTATCATACAGGGTGTTAAAACTTTAGGCAATAAGTTATAAAGCTTAGCCCGCTCCTGGTAAACTAGAGCTAAATATGTTTAAAGGATACTATTTTAAGAGGTTCTTCCTAGTGCCAATCACATTAAATTCACAAAAATAGTCAGACTATGGCTTGAAAAGCAGGCATTTAGGGAAAACTTTATGTAAGCACTTGGTTACACTGTATTTTAATCCTAGTATACAACTGAAACCAAAACGTAATGTTTGAATGTTGATATTATACCAGATGTAAGATGTGAAGAAGTTAGTAGTCACCTGTGGAATGGGGTCGTCACGAATATGCCTCTTTTCTAGGCAGACACTGACAATATTTCTCCGAAGTTTGTGTTTGATAGACGGTACTTATCTGGAATAAGGAGACCGCCAGCGAAATTGTAATCATCATCTTTACAGACAGATCAAAAATGAAGAAAGGCGCAGGATTCCAGATCCTTACATACCCGATATCAATGGCAATGGATAGACATGCTGCCGTGGTACAAACGAAATAAGCAGGTACAACTATAGCCGCCAAAGAAATTGTCCGTAGACATACAACGGGAAAAACAATTAGAATCTACATAGTAGACAATCACTACTGATCTTGCGTAATAATAAGATAACTAAATTAGAATGAGAATGCCATCAGATACTGGCAGTAGCCTCAACCGACAACGGCATATCTATATGCTGGGAAGAGACACGACCGGTGCAATGGCAATAAAGTGGCTCATAAGCTGGCTAGGAGTGCATCGGGTTTTAATATTTTTGAACCTGGTCCCTCCAGTGTGTTTCCATTGTCAGCATCTGTTGAAAGAATCAAAGAGAACATCCATAAAGAGTTTAAGAAACGGTAGGATGAAACAAATAGCTGTCAATTTGCTAAGGAGTTCCTAAAGTACCCCTGCAAGGATACAGGAAAAAATTACGTGGTCATTTATAGAATAAATCTTTGCCTAGTAACAGGTATTCAAACTTCTTGTTGATTAAGAAAGCACCTTTATTGCATGAGAAAGTGTGAAACACCTCTTTGTAGGGGCTGCGAACAGGAAGACGAAACAGTACTCCATGCACTCTGTAAGTGCACTGCCAACTCATCAATAAGATAATCCGTATTGGACGAACAATGGCCTTCTATGGTCTACATTAGAAATATACCCCTGAGCAATGTCACCACCTAATTCTCCTTATTGGGATTGGTTGCCGGCTCAGGTGGATTGATCTCCTAATGGGAGGAAGTACAAGAGGCTCAATGGGTCAATTGCAGATTCCAGGCCAACAAAGGAATAATAACCTATCATTGAGTCAGCGTAACCTTCATAAACTTTTCTTTGAGACTTATCTTCCTGATAAATAAAATTCAGAAATAAATGTGTGGAAGCTACTAGACGTTGTTATAAATTTGAATAATTAAATGCCTACTTAAAGTTATCAAAATTATTTTTTGAATACGTTTTATTTTATTGAGAATCAGTTTGAAAAATGAACCATTCAAATATACATAAAATGTTTTATTTAAAAGGTATGAAGGAGTAAAAAAGTTTTCTTTAATACCTCGACGGATCAATCAATTAAAAAAAATCACCGACATGTAGAGATTAACACTTTTAAAATTACGTATTATTGAAAGCATATTCAGTTTAAGATTTTTAAGAGGATAGCTATCCCGCTAGCACAAGTGGGCACGTCAATTTTCGAATAAAAAGTTGTTGCTCTCGATAAAACTTTTCATGTGTTTTGTTTTTTTTTATCGGGAAATGAGCGTGGGAAGTTTTGAAATAGACCTGTATATTAATAGATTACACAGGCACACAAAATTGAGTGAAAATTAATTTGAATCGCCAATTACTATTATAAATATTATTCTTGATTAAAAATAACAGACACACAAAAAAAAATGAAAGCTCTGCGCCCGAGCTCCGACCTATGGCTTCCCATGTATTTTTGGCTCCCGAAACCGATCCCGGGGTCGGTATAGCCAGACGTTTATTTTTTTTTGTCTTTATTCACTGTGCTACATGAAGACAATCCTCTTAAATCAATTCGATCCTGAATACGGTGAAATCATATGATTTTTGCTGACAATTTGAAATTTTTCCTATCCATCAACTGATTCATGTTTGGACCCTTCAATGACACGGAGATAAAACTTTGTGCTTATTTCCAGGTAATGGCCAAATTTTGGTCATTTTTTGACCTTAGCGCGCAAATATGGAACGTCTGGGATATACCGACCCCGGGATCGGTTTCGGGAGCCAAAAATACATGGGGATCCATAGGTCGGAGCTCGGCACAGAACTTTTTTTTGGTGTGTCTGTTATTTTTAATCAAGAATAATATTTAGGTATAATAGTAATTGGCGATTCAAATTAATTTTCACGCGCTGTTTAAGTCCAGGTTTTAGGTTAAGTATTTGACATTGCTTAAAAATAATAATAATAAAAAGATCAATGTACTGTTTACAAAAGTAGATATTTCCCTTAATACTAAACAAAGGATTATTTGTTAATATTTTTATATTTCAGTGACAGGAACATCCAATTAAAGAAAAAAAATAATATGAAATAATATTTACCCTTATATACAAGATAATTAAACAAACAATATGTTATTATAATAAAATCCCTTTCTGTGTAGATATAACTTAAATATTTGCCTTACGGGGGTGTAGTCGTTAGAATAAATCACCAATAGTTTGTAGCATTCCGCAGCAGTAGTGAATGGTTAATGGCTTGTCACGTCTCGTCGGCTTTAGACTTCTTGACATTTCGAGGGACGTAGCTTTGAAACTTTCAGTTGTTTAAGTATATACTTATACGTAATATTCAATGAAACAAGTTAAAAAAATAAAAATTTTGTTCAAACTGTTTCATACTGAAATAGCTTTCAATATTTATATCATGAAAAGTTGCCAGTTACTGAGTACTTTACTGTTTGATTAAGTTTGGTAGATTTACAGTTTAATTTTTAATAGCCTATGATCATTAAATATTTTATGTTAGCACCACTGCTTCCTAAGTTTGTTCTACATTTATCAAAATAAAGAAACATGATGCTTATAAAATAGGTAGCTTTGTTTTCAGTCAGCCGGCGATATGGGGGTAAGCCCACACATTTACATATATGTACTGGATTTAGAAAACCAGATGAGGATAAGTGGGACATCTTTCATTCAATTAATACAATATTACATATGTCTTGCGTATTATTTCCAAGTCTTGGTAAAATGATACAGATGCATATAATATTAATTAAAGTAAACTACTTTATTTCTACAACAGTACAGATCCGATGTTTAAAATATTAAATGGTGGTTTGTCTTTCATGGCCCACCACATTGTGAAAAAACTTATAATAGCGATTCTAGAAAATACCATCTAGCGGCATTACTTCTCAACAGAAATAGCTTTGAAATTTGGTACAGAACCACTAGTTTTAGTTATGCAACATGTAATTGTTTTTTTATGAACCCGTATAGGATCCTGAGAGTAACAGATGGAAAATAAAATTACGAACATGTCAATACTATTTTATTTTAAGAATAACTCATATGATTGGACGCCATATTGGATCTTGACAAGAATAGAGGAGAATAAAATTACGGAGTACATTTAGAAAAAAAAATGTTTTAACCAGATGGTGTAATCTCTCATAATTCTGCAATGGTCTCCTAATATTTAAAGCAAACATTTGGATTGGCACTGATGTGCCTATTACTTGCGTTCCACGGTCTCCATGTCTCAACTTATTAATTTTTTTTTTTTTTTTTTGAAGGACTGCCTGAAAGATAAAATATATTACAGTCCCTGTGAAAATAGACCTACGCGACAGAGGGTTTGCTTCTTTCTATTTCACAAATTATTCAAAACATTGCGGATAACATTATTAAAGACTGAGCTTTATGTGCATAGAAATGAACGTCAATTAAAATATTTTTGTAGTTTTTGTTTGGTTAAATATTAATTTTTTTACGTCAAGAACATCAAATTCTTTATTTAAATTATACAAAAATTTTAGACGATAATGTTTTCATTTAGTTAAATACGATTTTTTTTTATCTATCGTACTGCTACTTTACAAAGTTATTTAAATAGTGTTATTTTTTTTAAATTAAGAAATACTGTCTTGTATTACTAACTAATGTGCCAAGTTTTGTTAACCATGATCATAAAGTGAAGGCGCATATTGTAAATAACTTTATCAATTTCTTTTAATATAATAATGTATTCAATAGTCCTAATAGGTTACTTGATTTGTTAATGTCTAATATGTCGTGTGAAGTGATTCATAAAAGTGATCCACTTGTATCAGAAGATGTACATCATCTTGCATTGCTGATAAAGTTAAATGCAATTTTTTATCAAAGAACCTGAACTTTCTCCAAATATTAGCGACTTAAATGTTATAACTATAGAAAAGCTAACATTCCTAATTTATCTAACACACAATTTTGAAATATGATTGGTCTTTTTGAATGCATTTTGATGATATAAATCTAACCATGCACGAATTTTAAACACAGCTGTATAAGATTTTTGATACAAACGTACCACTATATAGATCATCCAAACACAAATATCCCCATTGGTATAATGCCGATATTATAAGAAATATTAAGAAAAAATCTAAAGCACATTTGAGATATAAAAAAGCGTGATGAATTGTTCTTAGAAGAGGTTACGTAGTTTAATTAAGCAACAAATCAGAATGGCAACCTCAAGATATTGTCAATGCGTTTGGTACCTGCTTTAAAAGTGTCTTTACTGTCTCTAATGATCAATTTTTTCCTGAAGAAAGCAATTTAAATATTCACAACATCTATTTGAATCAATAACAGAGTTAGAGATTCTTTATGCTGCTAATAAGCTTAAAAATAAATTCATAAGATACATTCGTTTCTCCTTAAAGCTTCTATATGTGTATTTGTTACTCCACTTTGTTGTTAATTGTTTTATAAATGGTAATAACAGTCTTACTACTAATGTTATTACTTACTAATTATAGAACAATTTATATCCTTTCCAATTTTGCAAAATTGTTTGAAATTGTTTTATATAACAGCATATATACTCACGACAAGAATTCAGACTACTTACGTCATACCAACAAATGAACAATTCATTATATTTTTATCAAAATATTTAAGAAACTGCAACTGATAGTAATATAACTATATACTACACTAAAAGTTTGCATTATATATTGCACTAAATTTCAAAAAACGATTGTTTTTAAAGCGACCAAATATCGAAAATTGCATTGACAATAAAAACAAATGTGTAACATCACCCGTGACGTAAGACGTCTGAATTCTTTATTCGAGTTATATCTATCCGCACATTTTCAATTATTTCAATTTCAGCAAGGCTTCTTAAGTAATAGATCAGCCCCGATAATTTTAACTGTATTTGCTCAATTTGCATTTGAAGTTTTTAATAATTAAGGATAGGTAGATGCAGTTTACACTGAATTTGGTTTGGTTTCTTTTGTCCTAGTTAAAAATGTATTTCATATTATCTAAAAGAAAGAGAACAATATGTTGAATTTAATGGCTTTAAATCTCTGACATATTTAACAAAGTCGGGGTTCCTCAGGGATCTAACCTTGGCCCTTTGCTCCTTTTGCTCTTCATAAACGATTTGCGTCATGTTTTGAATTGAATATATAGAAATATTAATAATGTTGAAGATTGTGAAGAGGCACAAGATGACCTTAACAATTTGTTGACGTGCTGTTATGATCCACCTGAATGTTTCTAAGTGTAAAATTGTTTCATGCAGATGATAGAAAGAAATGTATTTGTTATTATAATTACAAAATAGATAACATGGTCTTAGATCATATTGACTCTCATAAAAATATTGGCGCTCTGTTTGACCGTGAGCTAACATATTTCTCCGAAAATCAGTGAAGCGATGAAAATGTATGGGTTTATATTTGGAAATTGTAATACCTTTACTAACATTGATGCCCTGAAAATTTTGTACTACTCTTATGTTTGTTCCAAATTTGAGTATGATTGTGTAATTCGGTATACTTTCTATAAATGTTACACGGTTGACATTGAATCGGTACAGATAAAGTTTTTGAAAAATCTAGTATTTAAAATGAATAGCGTTTATCCTGAAAAAGATGTATCGTGTTAAGAAATTGATTCATTTTAATCATTCTAAATTTAAGACACAAATGCGGTGTACTTTCTCTCTTAATAAGCTATAATCAATAGCTAGCAATAGCAATTGATTATTGAGATCTCCAGAGTCAACTAAACTTTATTTTACATAGACCATCTATCAGACATAATGCAAAATTTTATTGTTGTGCACCTAGGACAAATTTACTGTTCAAATCGCGAATGTTTGTGTTGTGTGATAATTATAATAGGTTTAGTCACATGTGTCATATTAATGTATGTACACTAAAGAAACATACAAATAGCTGCTCTGAATTGGACAAGATTCTTTATTAAGTATCAATTTTATTTTAGATATTCTGCTTTAATTTAACTTTTTGTTTTATTTCTGTAATTGCCATGTAAATGCAATTTCTGTTGGACAATAAAGCAATTATTATTATTAATATTATAACCACAGTAATCCATTTCATCTCCATAAACCTTTATCAAAACATATTTCCTGGATCACGTTATCCCGTGCAGTGTAGACGCCACTGCCTAGCGGTTCAAACTGCCTTAGGCCTACTGTTATTATCTACTGGAAGTCTTCTGGCCTTTGCCACCGCTCCTTCATTTGCCATAACATCAAAATGACCAGAATGAAACGATCCGACAAAAATATACTGAAGGAGTATTTATTATATCTTTAAAGTATGTTATAACATTGTGATTTAGGACATATTCAGGTTTGATCGTAATTCCGACAAAGTACTTAAAGTGATCATTTGGATACATGAAATGACACACTTCACTTCTCTTCATGAACTTGCAGTTATTACAATAGCAGAGTCAGTCATTATAAACAACTAGTTTTTATATGACGAGTGAACGTATTTTCTAATCTATCTAGTAATAATTTAGTATGAAGTAATATATGGCTGTTCGTTTCCAAAATCAGTCTTATTACTTGAACCGAGGTGACTAGACGGTGTTGGTTCGAGCCCAGCTGCCGGTAGACCGTATATAAGCTATATTCGTGGAGAGGATTGGCACCCTCTCTGTGGGTATGGTAGGGTGGAATAATGTTAACTTGGGTCAATGTGAGAGATTGATGCCGGTTGATATTTGACTACCCCCCTAATTAATGAGGTTTTCCAGGTTTTCCTCATTCCTGCACTGAATAGTGGTTAGGGTCTACCAACGTAAGTCGTTCCTGGGCGCAAATGCGGCCTGCTTAATAATAATATGCCGCCCCTTCTCCCGCACAAGTCTCCGACTTCTGGGCTAATCCCTGTGATTAGAATGAGGGGTAGAGATATTATTATATTATTATTATATGTCATTTTAAGATACTGGTGTTAAAAGCAATTTACTTATAGCACTGAATGTTCAACTATAACAAATTGCAGCAACCCCCAACATTTTTTAAATGGAATAGTACGTTGATAATTTTTTTGTTTTAAAGCGTTTTCAATTGCAAATACAATTACGTACTTTTTGTTACTCTTTATATGCAATGTGTCAAAAAAAATAAATTCAAAAAATGTTTACTGAAACTTCTTTAGTGTATACATTTTTTTCTTACTTGATTAAACCTTATCACCTGCTCGATAGTTTTTTGATCAATTTAAACTAAATGTAATTGATTTGTTAGTACTTGTTTGCATTTAAAAGGGTAAATTGAAAACCAAAATTAAGAAAATGCCCTAATTAACCTATGCGCATTGTATCGAAATGTCAATGATGATCAGATATGCGGACAGAAGTCGACTGAAATCGCTGTTTGTTTGCTGAAGTTCATCCAGAAATGCCTTCAATTAATCGAAGTGCGATTAGCAAAATCGAAACTCAATATCGGAAGTTGAGCCATATGAGGGATACTTCTCGACAAAGGCCTTTAAAAATTGAAGAAGAAACCAGGTTGAACATTGCAGAAAATCCTGTTACTCCAGCTAGACAAATAGCTTTTTTGAGGGTATCAGTCACACAAGCGCTTTAAAAATCCTGACAGAAGCCAAAAAACACCTATATAAGATGCAAAACTTGCATGAGTTTAACGAAGAGAATCCTGATTCGAGTTTGGCGAACGAATTATGGCTTCTACCGATGGTGGGCTAATTGCTTTAGTATGGGTGCTGCTTTCTGATGAACGTTCGCATTACATGGGCACGTCAATCGGCATAACTACCGTTATTGGGTTGACGAAATTGTCCACTGCATCCCATACTCAAAGGCCTTAAAAACAAACGTCTGTGCTGGAATTAATGGGGATCGTATAGTAGGGCCTGCATTTTTCCTTTTTACCTCCAATATGTATTGGTTCCTCCTTTAGTGGTTTTATTCCCCAATAATTTGGATTAAGACTTATTTGACTAACGGATATGGTTTCAACAAGACGAGGCACCACCACATTTTGCTTGAAATGTACGCACCTATCTCATTGAAGTGTTTCCGAATAGATGGATTGGAAGAAGGGGCCCAATTTAATGAGCAGCAAGATCACCCGATCTTACCTCATTAGATTTTTTTATGGAAATATCTATATAACAAGGTTTATGCTACTAAACTTAACGGCATTGCGGAGCTTCAACAAAGAATCAAGGATGAAATTAGGCAAGAAACGCTGAAAGTATTACAAAATATTTGGCTTTCTATTACTGATTGGTATTGTCATCACTCATCAGCAATGTGGAAGATACTTTTAATTTTTCTTGCATTAAAGAAGTTTCAGTAAACATTTCCTTATTTTATTCTTTTCAGACACATTGCTTATAAAAAGTAACAAAGAAAATACGTAATTGTATTTGCAATTGAAGGTTTAAAATAAAAAAATAATCAATCTACCCTTGACGTGTTTCAAACATTTTACAACAAACCTTTATCTATTAAATCTGATAATTTGTTCCAGTTAAACTTACCACCTTTTATTATAAATACTTCTCTCATAATAACTATAGCTTCAATATTATCAATAGTAATTCTGTAATGCTTTAAAATTAAAATTTAATTTAAAAGCTTTTTAAATTATGTTTTTGTAACACATTTATTTCTCTCTTTCTTTATATATCTACGGAATATTTTTTTCTTGAAGAAACTCAGACAGTGGTGCGGCATGCGGGTTTATCTCTTTAATAGCAAGCAGAGTTATATGCCTATTTGCAGCACCTGAAAATTACAATGAGTAATTTTATCAATGATGCCGTTGCCTTGTCGTTCTTCAGTCAGACCCACATTGTGGAATTGTATAAAAGATATGCAGGTCATGAATGAAATAATCGTGGTCTATATATTTCAATCCTAAACGATTCATTAAGCGACTTAAAGATCTACGGGAAGTATCAAATTCAACAAAAGTTCATGTAAGCTGTCAGTAAATGTACAATTCATTTTCTTGCATGGTCATATTTTATCACTTTTCTTTCCATATCCTGTGGGTTAGTTCTTCAGAGCGTTCAGTTGTCGTACAACGAATTTTGATACAGTGTGCTTATTTAATAATAGTAACAATAATAACAATGCTTATGGTAGAATACTCTCAATTTTAATAATATTGACACAGCCTGGCAAGCGATCTTAAGTACAGTGCCTTCATAAATAATTAGGTACAAGCCACGTGACCAAGACTGTGATTCTCGAAGAACAACTCGTACGCAAATAGATTTCTTGTCTTTCTCAATTGCCGTAGTGAGGAAAAAGATATTCGCATATGAATTGCTCTGCGATTGATTTGAGAATCTCGACCTTGATCATGTTGCTCGTATCTAATGTAGTCGAAAGTTTCCGATATAAAACGGTTACCTAAAAACAAAAGAAACCATGGATAATTGTAAAATGTGTTTCTAAACAAATACTGTGGAAAAAAATTTAAAGCAACCTAATCTGACGTCGACTAGATTGCACACAGAAATTTGTCCATTCAGTTATAAAAAGAGATAGAAATAGCAAATAATAATTATGAACAAAACTTACTAAACAAAGACCATAAAGCAGTTTACAAATACACCAGAAATTCTCCATTCCACTTGTTCAAAATGATTTGGGCATAAGTTGTTCCTCCGACTGAGACTGCGTGAATACTCTAGTTACTACATTTCAAAATACATACCTACACTAAAAAAACACAGGACCCACTGAATTAGAGAGAATTTCAATTACTGAAATAGATGTGTTGAAGTACCTACCACAAAAATCTTCGGAGTGATATCTCTCCAGATCCCGATGGTTTAACAGCACCCATACTTAAACACTGTACCTCTGTTTTGGCCGCTCCATTATTTCTTATATTTAGACACTCTCTTGCAATAATGTCACTTCCTTCCGACTGGCTGACTGCATCATCTATTGCTATATTTAAGCAGGATTCTACTAATTATAGAAAGATTTACAATGCCACATCACGGATCAGCGACACTGCACAGTTCCTAGTCGATCAACGGTAACTAATTCGCTGACTAGTTTGAATCATTGTACAAGTTCCATAGACCATGGTCATCCAGTTGACGAGATCTACCTAGATTTTGTACAGACTTTTGACAAGGTGCCAAAATATAGGCTCCTCTTAAAGCTTAATAATCTTAACATTCACGGGGAATTGCTGTCATGGATTAACAGCTATTTCACCAATAGTCTTTTCTGTTCGCGTCGGTTCTGGTTATTCTTCTATGCGTGATGTCTACTCAGATGTTCCGCAAGGGTTAATTTTGGACTCAATATTATTCCTTCTATACTTGTTAGATCTTTATAATATTATAACAGTTCCTCGTTGTTTTTACGCGGACGATTCTATATGACAATCCTCGTCTAGAACAGACATGGGCAAACTTTTTAAGGGGAGGGCCAGATAAAATAAAAAATTATCTAGGCGGGCCTACAGACAATTCTACTATGCCACTACGCCTGCGTGAGGTTGAGTGCAAACTCAGTTAATTATTAGAGGCGATAATACCGTACTTAAAATGCAATAAGAAGGAAATCGTTATTATATTCTAGCTATGCAGAAAATATATTTTGTCCTATGTGTAATTGTAGGGGTTATTCAAAACCATGCCGCGGGCCGGATTGCCTAGCCTAAAGGGCCGCACCCCGCGGGCCGTAGTTTGCCCATGACTGCTCTAGAACAACGCGATGCTATTCAGGGCACCGCTCAATAATATTTAACGTTTGAAGTATTAGTGGTTTTAAGGCTTTCACGGCCAGTGCTGTAATTTGATACATGGTGATTTTCCCGGTTGTTGTGCCGTGATCTCGGTAACTGGTAGCTACTAGAAACAGAGTTAAAATGCACATCCCTAGCATTATCCGGAATTCTTTTACCTGCCCTGGTTGTTCTCGGGCTAGGCTCTGTGGGGACAGACCCGCTATCGGTGTCTCTGGGCCCGTCCATGTATTGATTTCGGTTCCTATTGTTGGCATTACGACTGCTACGGTCGGAACCGTTCCTCGGATAATGATGATCCTCCGAGGCGTTCCGTAGCCGCCGCTGTAACTGGTGGCATCCCATGCTTCCAAAATTGTGAAATTAATTATTTTAAAAATCTTTAAACATTATATTCTTGAAATTTTTGTTATGTAACAATATAATTTTTCATGATGTATGTATGTAGAATGACACGCTCTTTCAAATGGCATTGTTAAAATTGGGGTTGCTATTTAAAAATATTGTCGATTACGTCATATCTCGAACATCGATGACGTCATATCTCGAACAACGATGACGTCGCAAATATGGGTCGTATGTAAAAAAATTGCCCATATTAAAAACAAAATCGACGTGCCAGGGGATTTTTTCGAAAATTTCTTAATTTCAAAAATAATGAATTTATTCGTTACTTTTCGAAAGCACTGTATATCTAAAGTACTAAAAATATTATTTAACACAACAACAGTATTGCATGTAACCCTCATAATATTTTCCCTTAACTAACGTGTACAACTTTTTCATAACTCTTGTAATGCGACTGTCAAGATGATATTTGGCTACCTGCAAAAACAGCGGCATATTCGGCCACTTCAAAGCAGTGAGCCAACTTATTATAATACCTTTAAGGTACGGTTCAACGAAACTATCAATCGGCTAAATTGCATCCTAGCAATCTTGCAGCAAATATAACCCCAAAGGAAAGAGTTCCGCCATCCGTCAACACACACGGTAATGATGTTCGGCTCAAGCTACTGATTGATTGTCCTCTGTTCACTACTTAGCATGCGGTTGTACACGTTATTAGCGGCTATCTCTCGGCATCTACTCGCCGGTGGTCCCATCCTTCGATTGAATGTCCGTCCGTCCGCACTCAATAGTACCCACCGTTACCATTCCGTACGCTACTTTTCTGTTTTCCTCCTTTAATGGCGAATAATTGATCGACTTACTAATGGCATTTTAGTCCAGTTACGCTGTATAATATTAACCTTGACCCCTTTTCTCGTAAAATAATGGTAATGTTTCGTATAAATAAAATAATGGTAGAACCAAGATAAGGTACCCTTAGACAACACAAATCCCCAAAACAAGTTGTGCATGACATGGCCACTGAAACAAATCTGATGGTGCTTCATGTCCTACACATCAGAATTTATCTCTTCAAACATCGAACTTATGAGCTGAAACATTTAAACTTCGGACTGTATGATCTTTTCCTGTTAATACTATTACCCCATACTAACTAACTTGCATTGCTGACAAAGCTTGTTTCGGCAAAAATTATGGTTTTCTAGCCTTCTATGGAAAAGAGAGTCTATAAGGCAGATTCCCATTAAGCCTGAGAAAAACTTTGCCAAAACAGTGGGCATCCATTCAAACTCGAACAGGTAAATGACCGCACATCTTATGATGGTTTAAGTTTTCATACTCTCTTGTGTTTGAATAATTTGTATTTGTATAATTATCTAACTTTAGCTATAGCAGATCGTATTTAAGAAATAGACAACGGAAAGAGAAATTCAGAATAATCTGTTATGCACATTATAATTTTTATAGCTTACAGTTCCCAATAAATTGACAAATTTTGCTTTTATCAGGTGCATATGCAATTAATTTAATCTGAAGATGGTTTTATATAATACAGGAAACCCGAAACGAAATCGATATAAGTATTTAAATGAAACCTGGTTCAGATAATGGTATCATTAAGCCCTTGGTAGACCAATCTAAAATTCTTCTTCCCTCTCTTGATATGAATCTTGGTATGATTAGAGATGAGAGATGAAGCGTTCGTTACCACAATGAATAACAAAGACATTAGCATACCTAGATGTTTGGTATCAGAGAACATACATATGACTTCATTGATAGGAATTGTAGGAGATTTGATACATATTAGCTTAAAATACCTTTCTTAAACAGTAAAAAGACAAGGTAGTGTGGCCTAGATTTTAGTAGAAGGAGAAAAAGATAACTCTGCAGGGAATGCCAAGAATGAGAATTGTAAGTAATACCCTTAGCTGATATGCTTAGGAACTACCAGCGATTAGATTACTCAATGATTGCAAGGTGAGCTCTCTGCACTTATATTTGAATTGCTTACTACAACATTTTGGATATTAAAGTGAAGAGCTATGGCAACGATTTCATCAACATATTAAGGAAATTGAATGATGTTAACAGTTTATAAATATGATTACTGGCTTTTGTTGAATGTCACAAGTATTGTAGAAGAAAAGAATTGTAAACAATCCACAGATAATTCGATAGGAAAGTACGAAGTGATCATTTACTTTTCAATTTGCGTGCCCACTATCTTGGCTAAGTTATTCTCCAGGTTATGTGGTCATAGGGAGTTTATTTTATAGCTTTCTCGAGAAGAAAATTCTCAGCTCATTGTAATTCTTATTAAGGTGTTAAGAATGTATTTGATCACAATAACCACCTGCAAAGTGTTTCGAGATTATAGTGAGAGGAAAAAAAATATCAAAGAAGTTTGAATGTTTTAGATCATAAGACTAATGTTTGACAGTGAAGTCTACAGTTTTATTAATAGTTTAACGCACTTTTCGACTGCATTGCACTGTATTATTGTACGTTTATTAACAACTTACAACTTTATCAAATTTACGGTACATGGAAATGGTATTTATGGATGAAGTAGACGTTTAAGAAGGAAGTAGATTAGTCAAGGAGTAGATCAAACAAGATCGTAATAGAATCAGACCTCTCATCACTATTGTAAAAATTTGCAGTAGCGAAAGAATCTCATTTTAAATATACACATAAAACTGGGGGTTATTAAATAGAAATTAATTTGAAACATGTGAATCAATTGTTTCGAATAATTAATGTTTTATACACAAAAACACGTGTCACATATTTCCTAAGTAATACAAAATACTGAAAGGAATAGTAATTCTCAAAATTACCCAATAAAGAAATTTCAAAATCTTTTCAAGAACAGATTGCTAAAAATTATTATATTTTGGCGGTGTCATATTATTTTAAAAGGAAAGACAATACAGAGTATTGATTTCTTCAGTTTTGAAAAGAGAATGTCTTACAATTTCCTTATTTGAGATATAATTATACAATTAAATATTTGGGATGAATGATTTATGCATTTTAAATTCATATAACATTTTAAAATAATGTATCTAAACAGTATTGAAATTCAGAGGTTTAATTTATCTGTATGATAAGAAATTATTAGATACCCGACATATTTAGTGGTGGAACTAAGAACTTGAAAATTTGTATCTTATAGTTATTCTGTTTCCTGTCTTGTTCGTCTTGCGACTTTAAAAATCCTATAATGAAACTCGACTTAAATTATTTGCGACAGTTCTGAATTTACTGGACTAAGGCATAGGTAGAGTCTTGAATGAGATAAAGTACGTTGTGCCCTAGAGTCATAACGGTTGCAAATACGAGAATCAGAGCAGTTTAATAAAGCCCCATTTGAATCGCTAGGTCACTGTTGAGAAATAAACAGATAAAGTTTCAAATCCAATAAATCTATAAGGTTTTTACCCATTTTTAAAAATCAATACTATATAATTACCAAATTTAATAAAAAATCGTTAATTATTTTAAAGGATTTCTAATTTGGGCATAGCAGTACAGTCACTAAGTACATCTAAGAGGTTTTTTACTGTATTATAAAGGTAATTAAGCTAATATAAATCTGTTTTCCTACGATTTCTTTCATTTAAGTCATATGTATGTTCTCTGATACCAAATTTCTAGGTATGCGGAGCAATTCCATAGATATAGCTGTATTCATTAATTTATTTAAAAAAACCATACCTGGTTTAATGAAAACATTCTATAAGATTCAGTACTTAAGTTCACTTTTGAAATTATGGGAACTCGAAAATTCAACCACAATATATGAGATCTGACCTATCTGAAATTTTAGGATTGCTTCTTCAAGTGGCTTTGAGTTCAGTCATATCACCTCACTATAAAAATTGTTATATAAATGAAAATTATTTGAAATTAAATATCGACAATGTCAAAAATGATGTTGATCTAAATAATTTGGAAAATAAATTCTAATACTTTTAAATTAGTTAAAATTTCAAGTATTGTAAACTTAGACAAGTTAATAACTGTCGAAAAATAAAATTGGAAAAAATCTGTTACAACCGAAAATTTATTTAGCGACAAGAAAGTAATGCCTTTGAAATACATGTGTGAGCGCCATCTACACTTATACCTGTAAATATTGTTCCTTAATCATATATCACAATGAAATAATATTCTAGTGAATAGCTCCTGTTTGCACGGGCATTAAATACGCTAAACTTTTAAGAAATCCCCAGAAAACAGGATACATAGGGACTCATATCTGGGGATTGTCGTGACCATTGAAATTATTGATCCCTCTTCCAAATCACTTATTAAGAAAAACATTTGTTACGAACAGCGGTACTATAAGGTTCGTTCTTGCAGTAGTTGGAAACGGTTTGGAATTATCAGCAATGTTCGTCCAACTACTTCTTGCTTTAAGTTCACTGGTAATTCGTTCTCAACTTGACTGCTCAAATATTTCAAACCGGTTCCAACTGCTGCAAGAACAAACTTATAGTTAGGCGGGGCACAATTATGCATAAACCACAATCATGTTTCTTCGAGTTTGTCATTGTCTAATTAGTGATTGGAAATCATTCTGGAAAAATTCCAAATATTCGTTATATCACAAAAGTCATCGATTTGTGATAATAATATAAATTAAGGCCGCGATATATTTATCATTGTCTAGCTTTTGTTTTATGCGTTTAGCTATACAGGGTGATTCTTAACCAGTACGCATACATTTTGGAAATTATAGCTAAGGACAAATAATGGCAAACATTGAAAACATGTAGTAATAAAATATTTTTAGTTTCGGTTTACAAAACTTTATCAGGTGAAAATTTTCATTTATAAAAACTAAAAATTCAGGAAAATATGCTTGGTATTTTAGCAGTACTTTACCATCAGTTGTAGTCCTTTAATTTCTCAAACGAGAAACATGATACATACGGAGAACTCCATCAAAAATTTCACTTGATGCATTTTTGCAAACTAAAAATATTTTACTACATTTTTTATCACTATTCGTTATTATTTGACCTCAGCTATAATTTCCCAAGTGTATGCGTATATGTTAAAAATCACTCTATACAGAGTGTCCGGAATATGAGTGCCATAATTTATATATCTGGCCAAAGCAATAAAAAACTGTTATGAAAAAAAACCTAATAGTTTGTTTACAAATACATTTCAAAAATAAAAATACAGCTGCAATAATATGCAAAACTATGTTATGAAATTACAAACTAAGGTACAATTAAGGATTTTTGGATCACTATTAATGAAGTAAACAATTGAAGTTTCCGAGAAACTCGTTAAAACTGTACCGTACTGTAACGTTCGACAACGTTGCAGTGTCAGGCTGCTGCTGATCACCTAAAAGTAATATTAGTCATAATGGTGTGTATAGATAGTACGTTTCATTTTTTTCTAATTTTTCTTTGATGTGTTGTGAGTGTGCAAAAATAAAAATACAACAATTTGTAGTAATCATAACCAGCTGCATAACATGTTAATTTACGGCAAGTCTAGGTAAAACTCTCTAGCTACTAGACGTTTGTACGGTAAATGCTTCTTGGAAGGAACAGAAGTAACTTTTTAGTCAACACTTGTAATTATTATTCTGTGTTGGGAAAATAGCTCTACGAAAACCATTCGCAGTAAGTACCCATGTATACCTATTTTAATTACTATGTATAAATACATAACAATCATAGTATATGAGTGACACATATTCAAGACCTGTTTGCTGTCATAATTCTGTTACCGTTGGTCACAGTAAAAATATTGTTCGGTCAAATATGTTTTGTTTAGTACAACTTATCATATGACAAAATTAAGGCACTCATAGTCAAGCGCTAGCTATCTATTTTTTGTTTTTGTTTAAAACAATATGAGTAAAAAGATTAGGTACGTTTTTAGTATGTTAAATGAGATCTATAAATTATTATATTGCTTTAAGTTAACAATTGAACTAATTTAATAAATTATAACCTAAAAAACGGAACAGTAATCCTATTTCTAGAAAGATCGGTAGTCTAAACAAGTTTGAGAACTTTTAATCCAGAATAACTTTGTTCGAAATAACGTTTAAACCACCTATGTCAATAAATTTGTATAAATCCCGTTACAGTTACCAAATTATAGTTTTTGTGTGAATATGTGATCAGAAATGTTATTTATTGCTGTTCTGAAAAAAGGAATCACTGTTACATTTAAGATACGAAAAAAAAACATCCAGATGAGCCCACATATAAATTTTATATGCAACTCATTAGTTCATTAAATATGTGGACGCCATAAATGGTAGATTGCCTTACGTCTAATCGATTCTTCCATCGTCCTATATAAGTATATGAACTAATAGATAATGACTCGTAATAAAGAGGGTACATTATGTATTATGGATGGCTATTTTGCACGGTTACAGTGGAATGCAGATCGAACGCTCGCATAAACCAGTATTTATAGAGCAGTACCGCTAAGAAAATTATTTCATGTCATCTCTTAAGACAAAAAATTGTTATTAAGCGAATTCTGACGGAACTAGTTGATGATATTTGAAGAGAAAAATATTGACGTACTACTTCTATAAAGCACTTCATGGTACTTATTTGCACCTAGATTTTCTTTTCGATACAACTTTTTAATATCTTATTTCGTTAAGCCAGCGTAAAATTTCCTTTTAAGAGATATTAATATAAATATTATGTAGTATGACAAATTTTAAGAGGTAGATATTTTGCTACTAAAGGGTAAAGTACAAAAACAATACCAAAACCAGCACATTAAAGCCGGTGATACATACATGCAGCGCATGTTGTTAGTAGTAGTAGTATTTATTGACCATGTTAAATTACATAAAAATCTGTATGGTAAGTCAAAGAACAACTTTCTGTAGACACAGAAAACACACAAGAACCATGCACAATAATTAACATCAAAAGTAAAATTTTGAATACAGTTCAATAAAACAAAGTAAACAAGAGACAATTTAAACATATTAAAAACCTAATAGGTGCAATAAGACCATTACCACAACATATGCATATCAGAACTACTTAAAAATTCATCAATAGATTAAAAACAGTGTGATAGTAAAAGGATTTTAATTTGTTTTGAAACTAAAACATCCAACGATTTTAAATTAGTTGGCATCATATTGTACAAACTAAGATTTAAGGAATTTTTCTTTGATTTGGTAAGCCTGTATCGTGGAACTATAAGGTGATCGGAATATCTAGTTTCATAACTATGACAGTGGGAATGTGTAACATAAAGATGTTTCTGAGAATGAATCTCAAGCAGAGTGGCATATATGTAAAGACAGGGTAACGGCAGAATCTTCAGTTCTTTAAAAAGCGGGCGACAGTGTTCAGTATAAGAAGAGTTAGTTATTAAACGTACAGCTTTCTGTTGTAGTTTGAATATCTTATGGTACGTTGTACTGTTTCCCCAAAGCATTACGGCATAATTTAAATGAGAATGGAAAAATTAATAATAAGACATTCTCAAACAATCCCTACTCAAAAAGTGCTTCAATCTACGAATTAAAAAAATGGCACTAGATAGTCTGCCTCCTAAATGATCAATATGGACATTCCACGTAAGAGAGTCATCGAGGAACACACCGAGAACTCTTGCAGACCCACCATCAGTCATTCCGTTATGTGTAGAAAAATTAAATTTTGTGTTTTAGTTTCATTTAACTTAAGATTATTTGCTGAGAACCACATCTGTGCTTTTTCAATCATTTCACCCGAAAGCAAAGTAAGATCGGTCAAATTATACGCAGAGGTAAAGATGGTAGTATCATCAGCAAATAACGTACTGCGAAAAGGTTTTAAGTATTCAAATACATCATTAATATAAATAATGAAAAGTAAAGGCCCTAAAACAGAGCCCTGTGGAACTCCGTGATGCATTTGTTCATAACCTGAAGAAGAATTATTGAAACAAACAATTTGTCTACGGCTACTTAGGTAAGACTGCAAAAGATTTAACGATACACACCGGATGCCATAGAAAGATCATTTTTATAAGAATAGAATGTGAAATACAGTCAAATGCCTTTGTCAAATCACATAATGTTACTGAACAGTGTTTGCCCTCTTCAAGACTCTCAATAATATTTTCTACCATCTTACATATAGCCTTAGTTGTGGATAAATTGCTTCTAAAACCGAACTGATTCTGGTTAAAGAAGTTATGTGTTTTAAAATAATTCATTAGTCTAATTTTTAAAATACGTTCTAAAACTTTCCCAAACAATGGAATAATTGAGATTGGACGATAGTTAATACACAAACACATAGTTTATAATAATGACAGGCATTTAAAGAACATTTGCATCATCAAAATACTCCAATAAGCTTTATTTGCTATAATTTTTTATTGTATTTTTAAATTTATTAAAATGTAAGCCATGAGTTTTTATGCTCAACCTAAAGGTTCAAATCTAAGGAATTCTTCTTGGACGTTAATCTGAGTTTAGGAGGTCTGCAACTCTTGTGTTGTAATTATGTCCATTATGTAATTAACTCCATCTGCGTATTAAAATGTTTCTTATTCTTATGTATGGCTAATAATGCGTGCTAAATAAATAACGACTTGATCATGGCATACTGTTACGGAAATTATTATCGTGTGATTTGTCATTGAATTTAATTAATCTGTTAATTTCTGGCCTGAAGGACAGAAAACAGTATGTCATGTTCAATGGATTTAAATCTACGGGATACGTAGCTACATCTGGAGTGGCACAGAGAGGCAACCGGCGACCTCTATCATTTAATATTTTTATAAATGGCATAGTAAATGTAATAGATGTCCAATTCCTTCTTTATGCAGATGATTTAAAAATTTACTGTGGCATTCATGCTGAGGCCAACCGTGTCCGGTTATATGATAATTTGAAACGAGTTGAAGATTGGTGTACTTTAAATCTTCTCAAACTTAATGTCGCAAAGTGTAACGTAATGTCATATTCCCTCAAAAAAGATCCGATTTATTGTGATTACAAGTTAAATAATAGTATTATTTAAAAACTAGAAACCATATCTGATTTAGGGTTAACTTTTCGTTTCCAAATATAACCATATATATGGATATATAGCGCGTTATAGTAAGGATTTTTGAAATACTGAAACTTTAAAAATATTATATTACGCTTATATGAGGTCAAAACTAGAGCATGCCTCAGTAGTTTGGAATCCTCCCTATCAGACCCAGTCTATTAAATTGGAAACTGTTCAAAGGCGTTTCCATAAACTGTTGTCTTTTAAAATAGATGGCATTTATCCTGACATTGGTATACCTCATGATTCTTTACTTCAGAGACATGGTTTTGAAAGCTTAAGTGTTAGTAGACAGTGTCATTCAACATATTTTTGTTTAAACTAATGAACAATGTTGCCGATGATCCTGGTATTTTGCAAAAGATATGGTTAAATATTCCCAGGTTATTATCGCGCACTGTTGTTACCTTCAATCTTCCTGTTCGTCGAACTAATATGTTAATCAAGTCTCCTTTATTTCAGTGTTGCATTCGTCATAATTTAATAAGTCGCCAGCTTAATATTTAACACAACCATTGCCTGTATTAAGTGTTCATAGGTCAGTTTATTCTTGTCTTGTCTATTGTTAATTGCAGTAATTTAGTTCATTTTCATCGTTCACCTCATCTTGTAATTAGTGTAAACTGATGGATGTCGTAATTCTAAAAATAAAATAAATTTAATTATTAGTCCGTTATTACCGTTACTAATATAATCCAGGCATATGTTGTCCACATGTCTCCATCACACGGTGAGCTCTTTGCATCTAAGAAAAATTGTCCGCTTAGTGTTGTAAGCAATTTAAGAAAGACCAGACGTTATCTTCAGCGGGCACCTACATACAGGCTTCGGGAATCGGAATTGAGGATGGAGAGCTATTAGAGAATTGGCCATTATGTCGCCGCGGTGGCCGAGCTTTGCATTAATGAGACGTTGTTCCCATAGCCTTCTATCTCTGATCGGGATCTCATCAGCTGTCTCGATGCGGAGAAGTGAATTAATCTCCCAGAGATGCATACATGCTACCTACACTCAAATACACGACGTACAAAAATGATTTCGCTTACATTATCTAGAAGCCATATGACTGTTAAATCGGCCCGGTTCATTACCGTAGGCAATTGTTTATTGCTGCAGCAGCAGGAGCCTCCTTTGTTGGGTTTCTAATTATCTGACTGTTTTGGTGTAATGAATTACGCAATGGGAGAATATAATAGAGATGGACGTAAAGAGTTATCCATTTCATTTCATCACATACGTTTTTTTGTTCTAGTTGGTTCGAATTCCTTGATTTTATCTTATTTATCAGATATAAATGAACAGCGTTTGACTAATTATTCTCGTATATATTATGTTACAAAATACATCTTAAGCATTCCAATATTTAATTTTTTTACCCAGAGAAGAACATAGATGCGTAGTAAGAAGTATATTAATGCTTACTACAGCTGTAAATTGTTAACTATTATCTTAATAAAAGATCAAAAATTAATTAAATTAAAAGTAAAATTCCAAATATACCTATGCTCCGATGTCTTTGGTGGTCTACAGGATGATTCACAACTTATCCAAAAAAAATTGCGAATATATGCGTCATGAGAATTTGAATATAGTAAAAAAGTAAAATTCTTGTAGTTTCCTAGAGAAGATTTATTTAAGTTGTAGTATTTTCAACCTCTCTATCGCTGGGCTACTGTAGTCTCTAGGCGTTTCCGAATAGTCAAATTCGATTTTAGTATTAACGTTTTTCCGATAGTGTTTATATTAGGTTTTCAAAAATGGCTTCCGTGTATAACAATTCATAGTTGATGGATATTGTTTTAATTTATGGTAAAATAAGATAAAATGCTGCCAAATATATCTATCGCGGTAGTGCAACACGGGCGTGAGACGGCAGCTGACGAACATATTTTAGAGACTGTTGAAGAGAATCCTCGATTAAGTTTCAGGCAAAATGCTCAACAAATACAAGGAATATGTCATCAACATCGTGGTGTATCATACACGGCCCAATTATGCCAATAACGTACCAAGAACTAGAAACATTTGTGTTAGTTTGTAGAAACTGGGTAAGACGGTCCCAAATGTGTTTATTCGTCGGTGAACATTTTGAATAGTTGTTGTACCATTAGGTATATCAAATATTTTTATTAATTAAAACCGCAAATTAATTTTATTAATTAATAATAACGGCAAAAGCAATTAAATTTGCTGATATAAAATGGGATATTCTTTGAATTATTGGTCCGTTCATTTTTTATTACACTTTGCGACCACGCCGATTGCCGACTGCATGCTTTGACTTGCGCAAGGTCAAGTTTTACAGTGAACCAATTTCCAGTGCCGTGCAGATGTATATTTTTAAATAATTTTCAAACTGCTCTTGTTTATATTTGTTTACAAAATTGTATTTGTCCCCTATACATCCGAAAACTTTTTTTGGATAAGTTCTGAATCGCCCTGTATACAGACAGGGTTTAATTATAAATATTTTAAGAGAGCAAAATTAGAATTAAAGGAATCGTTCTTAAAAAATTTCCGAAATAATTTTAAAGCCGAATTTTTTTTTAAGCTATTAAACCCCTATTAGTTGATGCCCATAGCTGCTCGCCAGACCCAAATTTAAAGTTCCCATACGTTAAAGATATTTTTCCTATCTGGTTGCCTTACACAAACTTGAACAAAAAAGATCGTAAAATTAACGATTTTTGGACAAAAAAATATTTAAAGTCAATTACATGGCATAATTGGCATACGGTAGAAATTTAGTCGAACTGAAATTTATCTAGTAGGCGCCTGTCATGCTGACATTTTGTAATGGCAACTTAATTATTACAGTCGTGGCAAGAAATTACGCAACTGTCTTTATTATCACCATAATTTTCGATATTTGGTCGCTTTACAATCATTTTTTGTAATTTAATGCAATATATAGTGCAAACATTTAGTGTAGTGTATAGTTTTATTATTTTCAATTGCAGTTTCTTAAATATTTTAATGAAAATATAATGAACCATTCATTTGTTCATAAGTAGTCTGAATTCATGCCGCAGCTATATAATTATCTTAGTTTTTATTAAATACGTGAATAAACAAACAAATGATTATTAAAAAACTAATAGAAATCATATTAAATGTTGAAAATGACTGCTTTTAGCCATTACTTGTTTGTCTGACATGCAGTAGCTGATGACCGGTAGATGCAGCGTTGTTAAATTTCGCCTATCCTATAGAGAGTCAGAGGACAAGCTATATTCGTGGAGAGATTGGCACCCTCTCTGCGGGTATGGTAGGGTGGAAGAATGTTGGCTTGGGTCAATGTGAGAGATTGATACCGGTTGACATTTGACTACCCCCCTAATTATTGAGGTTTTCCAGGTTTCCCTCATTCCTGCACTGAATGGTGGTTAAAGCCTACCAACGTAAGTCGTTCCTGGGCGCAAATGCGGCCTGCTTAATAATAATAAGCCGCCCCCTCTCCCGCACATGTGTTCGACTTCTGGGCTTATTCTCGTGATTAGAATGAGGGGTAGAGATATTATTATTATAAACCTTACCGACGGAGTTTGCTAGGACAGAAAAGAGACTCCTAGTAGAACCGCCAGCTTCGGCCGCAAACGCAATCAAGGCTGAGTGGCAAGTCCACCTCTATAACATGAAGACGTTTGGCCTCCGGTCCTACAGCACAATAATGTAGGAGATAATCCCTCTCGTCCCCACACATCCGACCCAACATCATTCATCCTGCCAGGAATATTGGCGCGCACTATAACAAATCCCTCTAACAAATTCAAGTACCTACTTTTTGGGTTTACCATTTTTTCTGAAATTTCTAAATAATTGCGAAAGTTTTGACAACATGATTCTGAAAATTCATAGTCTTGGGTTTTTCTGGTGTGAGAATTACGAACTTGAAGCTTACTAGCTAATAATTTTGCACAAATAATAAATCATACGTACGCATAATACGGTAATATTTATTGACATGAAAATTTGACACAAGCTTACTTAGAAGAAATAATATCAAACTTTCAAATTGAAATAATTCAGGAACCGGTAAAATTAGGTGAACTAAAGAAAAGTAAATTTTTTATGTAAAATTGAACGTTCTTTTAAATTTTAAAGCATAGCCCAACAGAAAAAAAAATGTTTTGTTTACCTAACTAATACGTAGGAGCAACGTCAAAATAAAGTTCAAATTCGTAATTCCCACATCAAAAAACCCACTACAATCAATTTTCATGCTATCAAAACTTTCTCAATTATTGAGAAATTTCAGAATAAACCTTGAGCACCCTATTTCTTAAACCAGCGACATTCGTATAAGGCATGATGAGCTCATAATATTTTTATGTCTCCAGTTTAGTGTTAACCCATTCTTTCTGACTCACCCTGTATACCTAACCGTGGAAAACTGTGAATCAGTTTTTGAGTAAATTTAACAGTTTTCTTTCTCGGTGCGTGTGTTTACTTCACAAAATACACTTGGATTGTTGTTCGCTCAATAGCAGCAGTTATGACGTAACTTTTCCTGTTACCTCCATTTAGAGGTAGAAATTTGATTAATGAGTACATCCAAAAAATATGTTTCTCTCAAAAGTATAATTTTTGCATCAAAACGAAAAAAACCTGGGTGACAAGTTTTCGGGAACCTACGCTATATGCGTACATTTAACGGCTAGTAATATGAGTGTAGGTATATTTAAATGCGTCCAATATTTCTTACTTTAATTGCAAGAGAGGCAGATAGAATAATTCAGTCTTAGTTTGATGAGCTACGTTATCTTAAAAATATTATAAAATCGTTCTGATGACAACATGCACATATTTGAATAATTTATCCATATATTTATGTTTTTAAAAATATTCATGAAATCCAGTTGTAAAACATTCATTATGATAGAACAGGATATCCAAAACCATTAATATTTGTGAATGTATTTTACTTTTAATATGTACCTACTACAAATCCAAAGAGAATGTAATAAATTACGGTTTTGTAGAGAATCAACACATAATTCATTAAGTAATAAGTCACGTTGAACCAAACACCTGTAATGTATTTCCTGTATATAAATATTAAGCAATATTTAATTCGTTTGTGACCGATATAAATATATACACTGCTCCAAGTCAGTGAACTTTACTGCATAAGAGTAATATTTAGCCTGCTTTTACATTCTCTCATTCGATATTAAAAGTGTTTGATTCAAGGAATGTTGTCATTAAGTAACTAAGTATTTCATTTGTGTTATTTATAAATGACTATTAAGAATATTTAATATCAATAAACAATAAAAATTATAGAATATTTTTTTTATTTCAAGATTAATAATTACTATTTGCATTGATAATAGTCAATGCAAATAGTAATTATTCCAAAAGTATACATGGTGATTAGGAAAGCCTGCAATGGAAGCATGATGTCGCTTTCACTGCAGTGGAATACAATCGCGGAAGATCGTGTGCTACTAAATATTCTCAAAACATGATAACAAATTATATAAATATGATATTTTCATGCTTCCACTGCTAGGTCGCTAATCCTAATACTCCGTCTCAAAAATAGTCGTCTGGTTCAAGGATGAATCCAAGACATATCAGAACTTAGGACCAGGAATGCCTGGAGTGCGGCCAGGAGTGAATGAGATTTTTTTCACTTTCTATGGAAATACACCACGGGCTTTCATACTGAAAATCGTATTAAGCTAATCTGGGTTTCGGGCTACAGGTATGTTACAGTCATGACAAGGCCGACATGTTGGCCATACAAGGCTCAAGTGGTCAATTTGTGGGTCTCGAACCAGTATTAGGTATCCACAATGCTATCTTGCAAGGTCTATTGATGACTGGAACAAAGCAAGATCAATGGAATATTGGTCAGGTGGATATAGGCCAAAGACTGACGCAAACCGAAATTTTATTATGCTTAGGACAAGTAATATTAGGATTGCCAATGGTCTCCTCCTTACAGGCCAGGGACATATCCTACATATGATTGGTTTTGCAACTATGTCTGTTTAATGATAAATAGATGATCTTGGGGCGGCTTTTCTTCCTCCTCAAGACATTATAGAGATTTCAGCAGAACTAATGCTAGCCTTTGTATGCAGCACGAGCCTGTTTCAAACTATACAACCAACAGCATGCACAATGGGTCTTCACTCTTCAGAGTTAGTGAAGGGTAATCGGTGTCGTTTCTAAACAACAACAAAGCGTTGATGGAGAACGTGAAAATCAACAATTTTTGTTAAGCAACGTGGCAATATTAAGAATGACGCCTCGAATCTCTTTTTGCTTATTTAATTGTTTATTTTTAAACAGTATTTTAGGGGTTGTCGGTTAGAAAGTGTGATGAAATACATTAGTTACCATAAATGGTAATTAGATTCTTGTAAAAATTATTTCACATTGTATCCACGAGTTAATACGTGTAATGCTTCCAACAGTGTTTTTCCAGAATTTCATCGGCTGCAGCGCGGTTAAACATCGACGGCATCGATATCTCCTAATTCTGATTTAAATAAGGCATTTTAGTCTACTTCAGTAGGTGTAGTAAAAATATGCGCATTAGATTCTATTTAATTGTACTTTGAGACAATTTGATACAGAGGCGACGCTATAATGATATTGATGCGTGCAGTAGAAAGGTTGAAAAAGCTATTGCTTCATGCTGAACATTGTGATATTTTCAACTGAACATTGTTTAGCACACCTGGACAATACAAAATGTTATAAACAATCATATAAAAAATTGCTTTAGAGATTATTAGATGTATATGAGTATGGAAATGATCATGTAATAAGCCATGAACGTAAGTCCTTCCAGGGTGCAAATGCGGCCTGCTTAATGATAATATGCTGCTCCCTCTCCTGCACAAGTCTTCGACTTTTGGGTTAATTCTAATGATTAGAATGAGGGGTAGATACATTAATACTATGTGGAATATCTTGAGTAGATACACACCACCCAGTACTGATTTAATATGACTAACATAACGAGATATTAACAAACTCTTCGGAATTTGCTATAACTCAAAATCTTAAGTGTAGATGACCACATAATGTCAATATGATTTGTGAAAGATAAAGTTGGTTCAAATATGACTCAAAGATCTGTAAATTGGCTTGAATTAATATGTTATGTCAATTTACTAGAATTCTTCTTTCTAGAGCATGCAAGGATATTTGGATGCGTTCAAAGAAGTCATAATGCTGACACCAATTGCAAATAGTGTTAAGTACACTTTGCAACTTGTAATAATAACCAGCAATAATGTTAATAACACAGCTCTGGGCCTAAAAGGCCTGTAAACAGCTTTATATATATATATGTTAATTTCATATAGAGTTTAAGGTCATCTGCATACATTAGATGGTATAAGTCTCTAATAGCGTTATCTATTTTTAACTGTTTAAGAAAGGTATTTTAAGCTAATATATATCTAATCTTCTACAATTCCTATCAATGAAGTCATATGTATGTTCTCTGATACCAAAGTTATAGAAAAATATGAATCGTTCTTTTTGCTTCGAGACTGATCAATTATTATTGGTTTACTAAGAAGCAAGCTGGAAAAATGCAGGCATCTGTATTTTCTTCCACATTATTAGTTATTACAGGAGATCAAAAACGAGGTACAAAAACCATATCCTAGCGTGTAAACGTCACATAGATATGAAGTAAATAATCGTTACACCATTATATTTAGTGCTAATATAAACGTCAGGCGATTCGAGTCAACTACATCGTGATTTTTATGGTTTCTCCATGCAATATCAGACTATGCCATGGATGTTGACAAGTGGCGGCGAGACTTGATGCTCGCGTGTTATTGCCAAGGCACGCCGTGATCGGACATCAATGTGCAAAATAAAAATAACATCGGGGGTTTATTAAGTCATATTCGAGTTCATTCCAGGCGATACGACCATATTAAGTAGATTAGCCGGTTGAAAAAATCGACTGGTTACATTTATTAATATTATAGTATGGTATTATATAGCCGTGCTTCAAAAAATTTCTTAATATATGATTACATTACCGTACAGTACTTTCGTAGGAAGAATTCCTCTATATGATGACCACACCAAACCGCCTCATTTTATTCTCTTAATGTATATCCATCGATTTTGAATTTTATGGGATACGGTGTCCCAAGAATTGCGAAATTAGCCATAATATCTAGTTAGGTAACACTTAGATCGTACACAATATGCACATATTTTTCTTTATAGTTCATTACTAAGACGTAGGTTACACATGCAAAGATTGTAGACTCTCAAAACCAGTATTGAAATCACATTACCCATGCTAGTGGTTTGTTTTATACAGGGTGTTAAAAATAGAGTGTAAAATATTTCAGGAGGTAATAGTATGAACCAAAATAAGCAGAAAAGTCTTAATAAACATGGGTCCGCAAAGTAACGGTTGTGGAGATATGGACCACTAATCGTTTTTCAAACATTTTATTTTATTAGGAGTAAACCGACGAAGGAAGCTTTTAACAAACAAAAAACAAAGTTACAGAAGATGTTTAATGAAAAACGTGACTGATGTCCAGATTCTATTAGAGCATGAGGATTTTCGTCGGCCCAAATATGCGTATTATAAAAATTAAACACTCCATTTCTTGTGAACCGGGCCTCATCAGTAAAAATAATGTTTGCAAGAAAACCAGGGTCTTCAGCATCATGACGTAGAAACCAGCGGCAAAAAACCAAACGTGCTTGATGCTCATTTATTGGATTTAAGGTCTGTACTCGTTGCACATGGTATGGATAAAGCAGTAGGACCACTAATTCCTACCTCGGATGATATTCTCCGCAAACTCGTACCTGGATTCTGCTCTACCACTGCTAGAATTTCTTCTTCTGCTCTAGGAGTGGATACCGATCTTGGTCTTCCGGATAAATGGCACTATTTGCTCAAGGAAACAGTATCACGCAATCTTTGGTGAATTCTTCCAAACATACGTTGTGAAGGAATCTGGCGATTTGGATAAGCGTCAACATAAAGACGTCGCACATGAAATGCATGTCTGTTAATTCTGCGTTAGAGTAACCCATAGCGAAAGAAAACTTGTGCGCTGAGAACAACTGTGAAATACGTACTGTTTATTTCACTAAACATCAACCAACTATTATAAGAAAATACACAACGTTTTTGCAAAATAAAAAAGGGGCTAAAAACATAAAACATTATATCTCCGCAATTGTTACTTTGCGGACCCATGTTTATTGAGACTTTTCTGCTTATTTTGGTTCATACTATTACCTACACATATGTTACACTCTTTTTTTAACACCCTGTATAGCGTGCGGCGTGTCTAATATACAGGGTGATTCTTAATCCGTGTCTATAAGCTTATAGCTGACTACTATAATGAAGAATAGTAAAAAAAAATTGTAAAATATTTTTAGTTTTGGAAGTTTACAAACATTTATCAGGTTGTTTTTGTCTGAGAACGGTATTACCGTTAACGTTCGTGATGCTTATACTATTTTTTGCACTTTATCAATAAATGAAAACGAAGTTATATACATGTCGTAGCCATTGGGCGTAATTCGTCATTGGCTGTATTGCCGGCAAAGGCTGCAATCAAATGAATATTCATTTGATTTACTGAAGTAAAAGATTAAACGATTACAGCGTTTGACGGAGGATTGTTTAGTTATTTGCTGAATTGTGTTGTGTATAATTTCGCGCCGTAATAACTAATAATTGTACTTTTTTTTATTGTAAATGAATAACCATATGTATAGAGTGATCTTTATATATACAGAGTAACCACGTAAAAATAGCCCTCCATCCCTCGTTATTGTTTGAATTTGTTTTTTAAATGGAACACTATATTTTTACGCCATTGAAAATACTGCCAATTTAACTTCAGAAATATATTATACATGATACTTATCTTTTACGGTTTTCGATATATAACATGTTTATTATTAATATGCAACATCATATAACTGATATATTTTTAAAGATTTTAAAGGTATATGAAAAATAAAAGAAATAAATTTATAAGAATGATTCAATATGACCTCCTTCTTTTTGAATGCAAAGCTGATAACTTTACTAAATTTTACGTAAGTATCCTTATTTTACATTGAAACCTAATTCCCAATTAAAATGCTTAACTTTATATCTTTCATTTAAAAATAATATCATATATCATGAGTTATATGATGTTGCATATTAACAATAAACATGTAATATCTGGAAAACATTAAAAGATAATTATTATGTATAACATGTATTTGAACAGTTAAGTTGATAGTTAAGGTGTTTCCTTAAATATAATAAAAGATAAGCCTGTATAAATCTGCGAAATGCTATATTTATTTTTTCTGCTTTAAATAATATTTAAAAGTTCCTTCAACTTTTGTTTAATGTTGTCACGACTTTCTTAATTGACGATATTGACAATTCTCGAACTGGTAGCTTATGGTGTTATTTATCAATAATTGGTTGTTCTCAGATTTTATAACGCGTTGTTGCATTTACGAGATTTTAAAAAACATAGTTTTGTGAAATGATGATGTCTTCAGATGCAGAGTTAGAAGAAGAAGAGTGTTGGATGTTCTACATTAATTCCTGAGAAATCAAAAAAGCGAGGCACCTGATGACAGACATTTAATTCATGTGCTAAATATCGTTTTGCATTTTAGGTAAATTAATATTAGGAATATAGGAAGCATGTAGAAGGTAAGAGTTATGCAATATAACCACTCAGGATATTGATGATCAAGGAACATATATAGTTGTAAAATTCCGCAAACAAAATCAAATATTCAGAGAATATTTACTGTTACAAGCAAACAGGATGAAAATATCCATTATTTAGAAATTTACCGCAAGTACATCAACTTGCGGCTAACAAACACAAAATCTTCGCATGTATTTTTAAATTATCGCAATGAAGGGTGCTACAACCAGATGGTGGGAAAAGGAACAATTGGACAGTGGTGTCCGTCGAAGATAGCCTAGTATTTAAAACTACAAAATCCTACAAATTATACAGATCATTAGTATCGCAATAAACTGCAGTATGCAGATAAAATTCTTCACGATATTGACAACATATCCTGTAATACTTCTAAATCATGTGCTGAACCATTACCTGCTACTATAGCTTCTACTTCACTGGCGTCGATAGCTAATTTTATTTTAAATAGAAACATAGCTGAAACCAAAATCGAAAAAACATCTACTGTTCTAGTTTCTGTAAGTAATTGTACAAACTGCACATTTAATTTCAATATCAATAAATATAGTTGAAATACATCTTCCTTTCTACATACATCTTTCTTTTAAGGAAATTACTTACCGTTAGACTTTGCAACTAATAAGCGCATCCTACTGTCGTAGAAACAAACGTAAGTAAATTAAAAGCTGGAGTGTGCAAAATATTAATATTTTACATTATAACCGCATATTAAATTTTACAGTATGTTATTTACTACAAAATAATTTTTAAGTGGTGCAAATCTATAAACCAAGAATATTTTAATATTTATATTAAATATATTTTATTACTGAATTAATACATACAGAATCGGAAAATGCGGATCTTTACAGAGAAAGTAGAAATTGCCGCTTCATGCCAGGTAAGTTACGAAGTATATTCGGCGAGTTATTATAATTGAAAACTAAATTGTATATGTATATCTGCCCTATTCTTCTCAATGTCCTTTTATTGCATTTAAAATGCTAAAATTTATTTGGAATGAGTAATGAATAAAACACAGCATGAATAAGATCTTTAAATTTTGAATGTCCATTTAGCGCGTCTACAATCTCCGATAACGGCCGATGGTAGGCGAGAGCTAACGAGAGCCGCACAACAAAAACGGTATCCTCACAGATTACAGACCTCAGTCCGGTCACCTGATGCCAGTGATGCCAGGTCTCATCCTTTTCCATGAGATCTCATGCATTCCGATGAAATCTCATGCTCTCATATTTTGATTACAAAATCTCATGCTTTTTAATAGACACAAAAAGAAATAATAAAATTATTAAAATTACTCTTTGAAATCTACCAAAACAAAGACCTAACGAGAAATAAAGGCAAAATCGAGGGCAAAATTGAATAGAGGTAGGTATCTACAATATTTGGGTACTTGAAATGTCCTTTATTGTAGACTGCTCTCTTATTAATTAGAAATGAATACATAAACGGGTATGACAGTCTACGGATATGCGGTGTGTGTGCTGTATTCACGCTGTATTGCAGTGATTCTTAACTCTATTCCGTAATGGTACCTACATTTTCTGGAAACAACAGATTTTACGACCCGTGAGTCACCCTGCGTCACGTCAACTGCGCCTCAACGTTCGCCCGGCCTAACAATAAAATAAATTAGAAAGGTTACGTGGTTAATAACTTTTAAGTAAGTACCTGTAAGTACCTACTTACAATGTAATATGATAAAATAGCATAACATAATTGTTCCGTTTTCATTTAGTTTTTATAAATATTAGTCATTTTCATATTAGTCATATTATTCAACTTAGTTAATATTTTCTTAAATTACAATTTTCGCCTTATTAAAATACTGAAATCCGCATAGTTTTTATTTTCTTATTTTTGTAACCAATGAGATTGTTTTGCGACCTACACACCGAAGAAGAACAGATTCGATTCGCACAATTGGGTGTGAATAGTTCGCCGCATTCGCTACATATCGCTACATATCTATACTATATACCTTCGCCAATTTCCAAAGGGCAAATAATAGCTCTATAAACTTTTACATAATTAATTTTAGACTAGTGCAAATTTAGTGCAAGAGACCAAGCTACATTTTAGTGCTCCGTACTCCGAGAGGCGCCTCTCTAAATAGGAAATCAGGAGGATCACGGTGAGTCGCATTTTATATTTTCTCATTGGTAATTTATTTTCAGATTGTATTTTTCCGGTTAATATTTATTTTAATAAGGCGCCCCGCATACAGTCCATTTTCTCTAGTAAAGCTATTACTAAACATTTTGGTGCTTCGAGCACGGATTTTTTACATAATTTCCTTATTATTTGCATAAGTGTTAACCATTTAATAGTAATATAATTTCAATTAAATTATCAATCTCGCCATATTGCCTTATCTATTCGCTGGGTCAGCTATTCTTCGTGACTTCCTTTACCGTTCCGACCGGGGTGTGGTCTTGATACGCGCAGACGTTAATTAGATTTCGGAGTCGACGCTTTACCATAATTTTACAATTTTAGTTGCTGCCTTACTTTTACTGAGTTAAGAATTGATCGCACTATTGTAACCGTACTTTTCATACTTTTCAAAACATATCGAATATTTACTTCGCTTAGAAATATATTTCGCATTCGTACTTTTCTCTCGTTTTATATACTGTCATGGCTGATAAAATCAAGAAAATAAAAGCTTTACGACAAGTTGAAATTCGAAAAATTGATGAAATATCACTCGCTGCTGAACGAGCTAGCTTAGATCCCAATGAAAAAATGATTTTTAAGTCTATGTGGGATGATGTTAGAGATATAAAACGTTCATTTAGAGCTCAACATGACGCACTAATCAATATCGTGTTCAACGATGAGGAAGAATTTGAATCTGCACTTGCAGTTATGACTCGCTTTGACAAAATATTGCATAAAATAAAATTCACTTATGAAAATTTGTTTAATAATCCAAATACTAATGATGAACCTACAGTTACTCCTACTCACATTAAGTTGCCAAAAATAGAACTCATAAAGTTTAAGGAGATATTCAGTCTTTTCCCACATTTTTAGACATGTATGATTCGTTAGTACATAATAATTCATCTTTATCCACTATTCAAAAATTTAACTATTTAATTTCATCGCTTGAAGGTCCTGCACTTGGTGTAGTAAAGTGTCTGCCTATGTCTAGTGCTAATTATGAAATTGCATATAATAGTCTGGTCAAACGTTATAAAAATAAAAGGTTGCTTTCACAAGTACATTGGTCGGCCATAGAAAACGCTGCTAAATTAAATTCAGAAGACCCTCATGCTTTACGCAACTTGTTAGATATATTTTCAGAAAATCTAGAAGCACTAAGAATTTTAAATCATCCTGTAGATGAATGGGATTTTATACTAACTAATATGCTCTTGAAAAAAATTGATCACGCTACCGCGACAAGATTTGAATTACATCATAGTCATTCGAGTGATATACCCAAGTACAAAAATCTTTTTATTTTTTTGGAAAATAATTGCAACGCTCTTTTTAACTTAAATGCTCCCAATACTAAATCGAAATTCAAGAAAAATGATTTTACCAAATTTTCCAATGTTACTTCCCGCGCTTCCACATCGTTTTTAGGAACTAATAATAGTAATTCCTCGCCGGTGTATCACTGTATATTGTGCTCACATAATCACGCCTTGTATAAATGTCCTGATTTTCATAATAAGACTATTCAGGAACGCTTTCACTTTGCTAAAGATAAAAATTTATGCGTTAATTGTTTAAGTAACGTACATAAAACCTTAAATTGCAAGTCTACTAAATCCTGCCGCATTTGCAAAAAAAGACACCACACTCTTCTACACATAGAACGCCGTGAAGAATCTTTTAATTCAAATAATATCAATTCACCAAGTACTTCTTCATCTAACGTAAATGAGACTTCTTCTCAACCAGAGCCTCAGGCTCAAACGCTAGCTGGTTTATCGCAAGCCTCAACTTCAGTTTTACTTTCAACTTCTCTTATTGAAATTCTTGATGTCCGTGGACATTATCAAAAATTTAGGGCATTAATTGATACCGGTTCCCAAACTAGCTTTATATCGCAAAAATGTGCGAACCGTTTAGGATTGCCTAAAAGAAAATATTACTCTGAAATCCAAGGAATTGGAGAAGCTCAAATAAACTCTAACCTTGGTTCAATGTCTCTTACTGTCCGACCCATTAATACAAATAACCAATCTATACAGGTACATACAATAATTTTACCCCGAATCTGCTCAGAAATGCCTACTACACAATTACCTATACAAAGATGGGCTTATATTAAAAATTTAAATCTCGCCGATCCATATTTTTACAAACCAGGATCAATTGACTTATTATTAGGAGCTGATGTATTTCCTTTAATTATACAGAGTGGTAAAATTATCGGTGACCAACATGAACCTGCAGCTATTAACACAATATTTGGTTATATTTTAATGGGACCATACAAAAATAATATTTCGCAGTCAAATATTAAATCGTTCTTATCATATTCTTCAACTCAACCTTTAAATAATATTTTACGCAAATTTTGGGAAATAGAAAATGTTCCGCATAAAAATATAACTTCGCCAGAAGACGTTCTCTGTGAAACAAAATTTATACAATCGGTTTATAGAAATTCTGAAGGTAGATATACAGTTGCATTACCGTTTCGTGATGCCCAAGAACCGACTTTTCCGCGTAGTAGAGAAATCGCCTTAAATCAATTTTCTCGCTAGAAAAACGCTTAATAAAAATCCTACTTTATACGCTGAATATTCTAAAATTATACAAGAATATTTAAATCTTAATCACATGGAATTATTATCGACGCCAACGGATACTAACAAATCTTATTATATACCGCATCATTGTGTAATAAAACCGGACAGCGTTTCTACTCCTGTTCGCATAGTTTTTAACGCTTCTAATAAAATAAATAATATATCGCTCAATGACACTCTTTTAACAGGTCCAAAATTACAAAAAGATATTGTGCAAATTTTATTAAATTTAAGATTACCTGCCGTAGTTCTTACAGCTGATATAACAAAAATGTATCGTCAAATACTAATCGCACCTGGTCATCAAGACTATCAGCGTATTTTATGGCGATTTGATGAAAAACACTTTGTTCAAGACTATCGCTTGCGAACCGTTACTTACGGGATATCATCCGCTCCTTATTTAGCCCTGCGCGTTTCATCAAAATTAGCCGATGATGAAAAATTAAAATTTCCTAGAGCAGCAATGTTTTAAAAACGATACTTACGTGGACGATATTGTTACTGGTTGTTCTTCTATTGAAGATGCCAAAACTTTGCAACGAGAACTTACCGCTTTACTAAAATCGGCTGGCTTTGAACTGCATAAATGGGCTTCGAATAAATCTGAAGTTTTATCTCATTTGCCTTCATCATTAATAAATCCTGCTGCGCTTTCGCTTGACCGCGATGAAGTTACTAAAGTTTTAGGTTTATGCTGGCAACCAGCGTCCGACAATTTCACTTACAATGTAAAACCTCTAGAAAAATCTTGCACTAAACGTACTATCCTCTCTGAACTGGCAAGAATTTTTGACCCGTTAGGTTTTAGCTCCGGTAACCTTTTCAATAAAATATTTAATTCAGCAGCTGTGGATACTCGGTCTTTCTTGGGATGATACTCCTCCTGAAAATATTATTCGCGCATGGACTAGATATAAACAAGAATTAGCGCTTCTTTCAAATTTTAATTTACCTCGCCATATTGAACTCAAATATTCTAAAAATTCATGTATTGAACTTCATGGATTTTGTGACGCCAGGAACGCGGTTACGCTGCTGTAACATATTTTCGAATTTTTCACTTAAACGATTATACTACTAATTTTATTTGTGCAAAATCGCGTGTAGCTCCTTTGAGAACTATGTCCATACCAAGATTGGAATTGTGCGCTGCCGTTTTGTTATCGGACTTGGTGGATTTTGTTGTTAAAAGTTATGCAACTATTTCTTTTGAAAAAATATACGCCTGGACAGACTCTTCTGTTGCGCTTGCCTGGATAAAATCTCATCCTCACAGGTGGAAACCGTTTATTAGTAACCGTGTGAGTTATGTTCAAGAAAAATTCATCCCGAAAATTGGCACCACGTTATATCTTCTCAGAATCCCGCAGATATAGCATCTCGAGGAAGTTTTCCTTCGGAACTTTTAAACAATTCTTTATGGTGGGCCGCGCCCGATTTTCTTATAAAATTTAATGAGCAATGGCCTCCGTCAAAATTTAATGTTATAAGTGATCACGCAGTATTTTCTGAAGAAAAAAAAGAAAATTGTTTTAACCGCTGCAAAACCAATGGAAACTAATTTTTAAATACTTTATTAAATAATAATTCGTCATTAAATTCTATACAACGCATTATCGCTTACATTTTACGTTTTACCAATAATTGTCGCTTTCCGAAAAATAATATAATTGGCCATCTTTCATTTCAAGAACTTCACACTTCGCTACTTGTTTTAGTTAAACAACAACAATTAATTTTCTTTGCGGATGAAATTATTAAAATCAATAATAATCTAAAGCTACCTAAACATTTTCAGAAATTAAGTGTTTTTATGGACGAACAAAAGTTCTTAGAGTTGGGGATCGATTGCAACATTCTTCTCTTAGCTATGAAAGTAAGTTTCCTGCTTTATTACCTAAACAAAGCCGCTTAACTACACTACTTATTGAACAAATACATAAATACTTTCACGCCGGACTTCAAACCGTTCATTATTTACTTTTTCAAAACTTTTGGCTTTTTCTCCTAAGCGTACTATACGTCATGTACTATCGCGATGCACAAGGTGTTTTAGAGTGAATCTTAAAACTTATCAACCCGTCATGGGTAATTTACCCGCCGCTCGTGTTTCAACTAGTAAAGCATTTTTCCACTCAGGCGTGGACTATGCAGGTCCTTTTTTTATAACTTTAAGTAAATCTCGTGGTTCAAAAACTCACAAGGCATACATTTGTTTATTTATTTGTATGTCTACCAAAGCTATCCACATTGAGCTGGTGTCGGATTTAACCGCAGATTGTTTTTTAGCCGCTTTGCGCAGATTTATTGCTCGTCGTGGCCGTGTTTGTCACTTATATAGCGATAACGGCACTTGTTTCGTTAAAGCGAATAAAGAACTTATAAATTTAGCTCGCTCCGCAGCGTCAAGTGAAGCTATTTCTTGGCATTTTATTCCACCGTCCGCTCCAAATTTTGGAGGTCTTTGGGAAGCAGGTGTGAAAAGTATGAAAAGTCATTTAATGCGTGTAATTGGTCAACAAATATTAACTTACGAAGAATTGTACACTATCTTATGTCAAGTAGAATCAATTCTTAATTCGCGCCTATTAACACAAACTAGTTCTGATCCAAATGATTTTTCTGCATTAACGCCTGGCCATTTTCTCACTTTACAACCACTTACCGCTATTCCAGATTTAGATTTACGCGATGAAAATTTAAATCGCCTAACTCGCTGGCAGCTGCTCCAAAGAATTCAACAAGATCTCTGGAGTCGCTGGCAAAAAGAGTATTTGAATACCTTGCAGCAGAAAACCAAATGGTTAACTTCGACTAATAAACCCGAAGTTGGATTGATTGTGCTTATCAAAGACGATAATATTCCTCCATTGCAATGGCGCCTTGGCCGCATTTCCCGTTTATATACAGGGAGTGATGGAGTTGCGAGGGTGGCTGACATACGATTGGCTAATGGCATGATTAAAAGACCGCTCAGTAAGTTATGTCCTTTACCTGTTTCGCCTTCAGAAAATGCATAAGCATTTTGGTGGGCCGAAATGTTCCGTTTTCATTTAGTTTTTATAAATATTAGTCATTTTCATTGTCATATTATTCAACTTAGTTAATTTTTTTCTTAAATTACATTTTTCGCCTTATTAAAATACTGAAATCAGCATAGTTTTTATTTTCTAATTTTTTGTAACGAATGAGATTGTTTTTGCTACCTACACACCGAAGAAGAACAGATTCGATTCGAACAATTGGGTGTGAATAGTTCGCCGCATTCGCTACATATCGCTACATATCTATACTATATACCTTCGCCAATTTCCAAAGGGCAAATAATAGCTCTATAAACTTTTACATAATTAATTTTAGACTAGTGCAAATTTAGTGCAAGAGACCAAGCTACATTTTAGTGCTCCGTACTCCGAGAGGCCTCTCTAAATAGGAAATCAGGAGGATCACGGTGAGTCGCATTTTATATTTTCTCATTGGTAATTTATTTTCAGATTGTATTTTTCCGGTTAATATTTATTTTAATAAGGCGCCCCCGCATACAGTCCATTTTCTCTAGTAAAGCTATTACTAAACAATAATGCTTTTAATGAAATAAAAATGGCATTACAAAATTAATTAAAAATTAAGCTGTGTCAAGAGGTGTTTTTTGATAAATTAAGCCATCTCATGCTTTTTTCTCCAAACGTTTTGAAATTATTATCATGCACTGAATTTTTCCCACCTGGCAACACTGCCTTATGCGAACAGTGGAAGCACGCTGTGGTGGAAGTATGCGTGTAGCATGACACAAATACACGCAAGTGGCAAAACACAATTCACCATCAAGATCCTCATTTTCCAAATGTGTATACACTGGGAGCAAGTTTCAAATTGTAAGTATATTATTATATTTTAATCCAGATTAGATTTTTCCGTGTTATAGACTATGTGCTTTTCTAGTTTTATCACGACTTATACTTTCAGTAATCAATAATAAATCGATATGCTGCACTAGTCTGACATAATTCTAGTTTTACTTGACATCGGTAGCAAACGATTTGAACATATAAAAAATCAGTGTTACCGATACGATCAGGCCTTCAAATTCACCTGTGTCTCGCGAACGGGTTACTGACCTTGTTCAAAGTACAATTACCGATAAAGTATGCTAATGTTTCTAAAAATTACGTGTTTTGCAAATTGCAACGGGTAATTGCGCTATTTATTGACAAAAATGACAGCTGTTAATCGAGAGTGAAAAGCTAGCGTGATACCAAAGCACGCGTATTACGTACGCCTCTTTGTACGCACGGAACAAAATGGGCAAAAAAGAGGGTAATAGAGCAATTAAATTTTGGGTAACAAACGCGAGTACCTGTATCAAAACATGCCAATATAATTAAAAATAATAGCGCTATTTGAAGCTTCCCTGGATTGTCTGAAGGCACACCCAAGTATTTTTAAGTCATCTTGCATAATTACTGCCCCTGGCGCGTATTATTTTTTCTACTTAATATGTAAATGCTAATCGCTTTGTATCATTAAATCTTCTAGAAGTGTGAACCACATTTTGGTATGAATAAACAAATGTTTCCGAAGCGATTTAAATACTGTTCCGCTAAAGAAGCATAAACTGAAAAATAATTAATTGCTTAACACGCAAATACATAAGGTGTTTATTAAAAACGTAGTATTCAAAATACAGGGCGTTCGAAATATGAGCGCCTTTATTTTTCTGTATGATAAACTGTTCCAAACAAAATACATTTTACTTAACAATTTGTTTTCTTTTACCAAGGGTAATAGAATTATTATGATACCAAACAGGTCTTGAATACGTGACAACGTCGCACATTTACCATAATAATTACAAATACAACTAAATGTACTTACTGTAAATGGTTTTCCCAGATTTCTGTTCAGAACACACAATAAAACATATCATGAAACTAGTTATGGCTACTATAAATTATTTAATTTGTGTTTACATACACAAATATCAAGCAAACACTAAGCACAGAAAAATCAAACACGTTTGTCACAATATTACAAGTAATATTATATTGAGGTTAACAGCAGTAGGTAATGGATTACAATGTCGTCGTGCGTTACAACTTCTATTGTTTACTTCATTAATACTAACAAAAAAAAAACAAATTACAAAAAAAAATCCGTTACAGCAGCTTTTATTTAACGTTAGTAGTAGGTATCTTAGTTTGTAATAGGGAAGTTAAATGTAAACAAACCATGTAAGCGAAAACGCACGGTGTGACGTCATATGACGTTCATCGCGGCCATAGTGTTTCCGTAAGCACATGTGCAGTGGTGTTACGGTAAACAGATGTTTATTTTTTGCGTTTTTATGGCATTTTGGGTCATAGATGGTGTTTCAGTTTCCAAATATATAACATGTCATCTAACTTCACATTAAACTACTTTTTTCAATTTGAAAAATAATAAATAAAAGTAATGATATTTAACATTTATTATTAACCCTTCTGTCCTTTCTGTCCTGATTCTACGAGTCTATTTTGTATTTTTATTCAACCGGTGTCTATTTAACACAATAACACTTAATAGTGTCACAAACGACAAATTAAGTATTATACACGTATATACGTTGTCCAAAATAATGGAAATCTCATACAGATATAAAGTACAATACTGTATTAATACGCGTCACAGTCTTCTATACCTAGACGGCTATATGTCCGCGAACGGCATTTGACGTCATATCGTTCTGAGGGCGTGACCAGACCAAAATTTTAAATACCATTTTAGGCTTATTTTTCCCAAAAATTTTCTAGAATAAACGCCGCTTGGATTAAAATACATTCTTTCTTCTTCACGTATTTAGAAAAATCATGTAAATTGCCCATTTCGTAACACACGCATTTTATTGCAGTTGTATCTTTATTTTGAAACGTATTTGGAGAAAAACTGTTCGCTTTAGATATTTTTTCTTAAGACTTTTTTGCTTGTGATCAGATATACAAGCCCATTTACTATCAGCACTTACATTCCGAACACCCTGTATACAGGTTTGGCAAGTACACCGATATGAAGAAAATAAACTATCATGTTCAGGCAATCAGACAGAGAAATAAACATTTCCAACATTGTCACACGGTGAAAATATCTGTTTATTTAATATTGTTTTGTTCGCTATATCCCCGTTATTAACGTAAATAGAAATCAACAAATAGTATAGATACAGTTTTGAAATACAAGTGACAGTGTACACACAGTGCAACAATAATCTAATAATTAGAATCACTCTCTTCTTTCTGCCTACTCGCTCAATAGCCGGCTTGCCGGTAATTCGTTGCATCAGCTTGTGTGCCCCGCAATGGGCGTGGAAGTTTGATTTTGGTAGGAAAAATTTGGGCATTCATTTAGATCGTGAAGATTGCTTATATTGGCAATATAATTATTGACAATAGAGCCATTGACAATATAGTCATTGGCAATATAGTCATTGGCATTGTCTATTGCACATATGTCTATTGATTTTGCAGACACAGAATTCCAGGTAACAACTACTCTGTGAGCCAATGCCCCGACCAGCATTGAATTACACCTGAAAAACATAATTCGTCGGTGGCTCACCAAACATATACCGTTTATTAGCTCGAGCTTTAATCAGTATGTCATAGATGAGGTGACCGACGAACAACCCATTGAAAGCTAGCGATTTCTATTGCGAAACGGCGATAACTCTATGTTGCAAACACTGAAAACACATGCCGGCACGTCGGTCACCTCGCCTATGGCATACTGATAAGAGCTTATAAGCTCTAAACAGGGCCACTGATTAATTACTTTAGCTGTTGCTAGAGGTTTTTCAGGTGTAATTCAATGCTGGTCGGGGCATTAGCCTGTAGAGTACCTAGTTGTTTTCTGGAATTCCCCTATCAAAGGTTTCTACGACTATGTAAAACGCTTCTTGCCTGTGGCTTTCAATTCAGCATGGAGTAGCAAATGGCCGGTAAAGGTAGCTCTACTATTGATCGTTACTCTATTGATTTTTGTTCCTCTTACGTAGAAACAATAGAAAGACCTAAACTTTCCAAAACTGTATTTCTTCTTAAATTCGGTAACAGTTATCTACCAGGCAAGCATGAGTTTTTATTAAAACAAATTAATACTTAAGATTGTTGAAATACTGATTAAGACATGTGTAAGATAACACTCCGTAGTCGATAGTGTACCGAGTACTTTATTATCCTAGAATATCCATATTTCCTTAAACGTTCAAAGCTGCCCACGGCATCGGCATTTCCAACCGATACATTTGATATGTGTCAGCGCAGTTTGATGTTTCAGAGATACAAAAAAAATGTGCAGAGAGAAAAAATGATCACAATGCATTGGAACATATGATATCCAATTTTGTTCTCATGATTATACAGGGTGATATTCTTTTTCTTGTGAAAAAAGTCGTCATAGCGATAACTCCGCTACTGGTACCTTACGTAAGCTGCAAATTTTATATTTTATACCTATCAGCATACGAAGAAATTATGCCAAATTGTTCAACCATATCTCAAGGGGTTTAGAAGTTATGAATTTTAAATTGTTTTTTTTTAATCAAATTTGAATACTCTATATCTCGGAAACGACGTCCTTGGGACCTTATGATTATTTCCAATATTATGTTAATTTTAACCATAGAGTACGCCCTTAGATTTTAATAAAGATTATTTTAATAATAACATTTTCTTGTGAATCTACAAATAAAAAAGGTTTCTTCTGTATTCCTTTATGCATTATTCTTCTCCTAGGTATGCACCATTTTTACAAAGAACTATATACTAAACAAATCTATTAAATAAGTTTAAACAATTTTTGTTTGCAGCGAATTTCATTTGTGTGTCATATATGCTTTTTACCTTCAAGTCACATTACACAGTATTTATCACACAGAGGACAGCTTGCATACTCTTTCCTTGTTCTGTTTTATTTTGTGAATACTGAACTGAAAGTAATGATGTATTCGATGGGGCAGACATTATAGGATCATAAATCTTATAGGCAACAATTATTTTAATTTATGGTTCTGCATAAAATGTAACTAATAAGAAAATAAGTATAGTTCGACCCTCACTTAAGCTCCCACAATGCTAATATAAATACCTATGAACATCTAACATACACTGCTAAAGATCTAGATATAAAGACCTTAAGAAATTCATTTGTTCGATTTAACCAATGTAAAATAAGCCGCTAAATATACAGGGTGTTCGAAAATAATGGGACCCAGCTTAAACATAGCTTCCTGTGATCAAATAGATCCGATTTAGACAAACTGAGCTTAGTCCAAAAGTGCCTCGTTTCAAGTCATGTACTTATACAGGGTGTGGCTTTATAATGTATAAATATTATAGGATAGAAACGAATGCAAAATACTGCAGTCAACCATATTTCCTGTTACCTAGCAGATATTATTATTGATAAAAATGTTAGGTAATTTCCGTTGTTTCTACATTTGAAAACGTTGTAAAAAAACCAGCGCATGGTAGTTGACAGAACTAAGATATCTCGAAATAGGCAATCATTTTTAATATCTACCAGAGTACTCAAAGTATGAGTGCTAATATTCAAATGGTTTCTATATACAGGGTAATCGGAAACAGAAAATTTCGGAGGTGATACTACTCGAAAAATTGACTCAATATTAACGAAGATACATAAGCTCAAAGTAAATTTGTTTTTTGGGTCTAACTTATTTAATATAATTTTTTTAAAATTTGGTATATTTGTTAATTTTATAGAGATTTATCTAAAAATTTGATACTTTTGTTTGAAGTCGAAAAGAACAGTGATTTGCGAGGTAGTCGGCATTAAAAGTGTACTTTGAAAACAATTGAATGATAGCTGTCATAGTATTGCTTTGACGGTAATTTCAAACCTTCGTTCACACAAAGTAAAAGCAGGAATTCCGCCTTTTATAAGAAAATAGACATTTATTTTAAGATTGGTAGAACAATGTTTGGACTGGTACTGACGTCATCGGTTTATCTTACTTTCTTCCCCAGAAGTAACTTTGGAAATTTATTCTAACCTTATCATCGGAAATTGTTCTACCAAGGTTAAAATAAATTAGTTAAATGTTTATGATCTCATATAAAATAAGTTGCGTTTCTGATTTTATCTTGTATGAACGCAGCATAAGGTTTGAATTACCGTCAAAGCAATACTATATAGAGCTATCATTCAGTTGTTTTCAAAGTACACTCTACTTATACGCAAAAGCAATGAGATTTACCAGTATGTCCATAAAAATTAAATGATCTTCGCAAACGATTGGTTTCTTCAACGTCATACAAGAGTATTACATGTTTAGATAAATCATATTTTTTAAAGGAAATACCATCAAAATTTCAATAAAATTAAAGACAAAAGTTATGATCATTTCTTACCTACCACGTGCCCTTTATACCATTTAGGACGCAGCAATTTTAGAAATATTTAACCTTCAACTGCAATCTCTATACAAATAACAAATGTGTAAAGTTTGAAAAAAAAATCGTTAAAGTATTAAAAAAGTTATGGTAAAAAAATAAATTTCATAAAAATTACTTTGAGGTTACGTATCTCCATTAATATTGACCTTTCGACAAAATGTTGCATGAATTTAACACATTATTTTTTCGGGTAGTATCACCCTTTAAATTTTCTACGCGGAGTTTCCGAACACCCTGTCTATCCAAAAAGGACAAAAAAACTCGTTAAACAAATACCTTAAAACAAGTAGCTTTTTTTAATAAATACATTTTAAAAATAAAACTGCTGTAAAAGTAACTGCATTATAACTAAAGTAGAATTACGACTGAGACAAAAACCCTTTTAATGTAATTAATATTAATGAAATAGAAACAAAAGCTTTCCTACAAATAGTATCGTACTGTACTGTACGACAACACTGTAACTCATTACCTGTAGCTGTTAATCTCAAATTAATTGTGCATCGTTCTTCGTCCCGTTACGTCGTAGTACCTAGTGTTTGCTAGATGTTTGTGAGCGTACATAAGAAAAAGTGAATCCTTTTAGTAACCATGGGCTGCATGACACGGCAAAACTGGATAGAATGCTCTAGGTGAGCGTTTTTTGCAAGTAATAGCAGTCATTTCGAACACATACCTATTTAAAACTTTCTTCTGTGTTGTGAGAAAAGCTATAAAAACATTCACGATAAGTATGTTTAGGAGCATTTGTACAAAGTTGTAGAAGGGCCATATCAAGATTTTTATTTAATTCAGACTTTAAACTCAGAATTCAAAGTTTAAACTGAATTCAAACTTTCATCCCTGGACTTATGAATATGTTTTATAAATAATGCATTCGCCGATGTGCCATACTATAGTGAGTCGCTTTCTGCTTGTGGCTAGATTGAGGCCTAGCATTGAACAGCTAAGGTTTCTCATCGTTGGTTTCGCCTGTGGCATATTAATGAGAGCTAACAAGCTCCTTATCGGTATGTGTCTGATGGCATCGCTTACTACTAACCGTGGCTATCTGCTATAGATTTTCAAGTATAATTCAATGCTGGCCAGGGCATTAGCTCACAGAACAGTTATTCTCTAAAATTCCGCTGTTACAAATATTATCTAATAATTTAATTTGCAGTGTAAGTTCAGAGATTAAAGTCATATTTTCTAACACTATCATACGCATACATTTTTAGAAGTATCTACGTGCAACAATGGCCATAGCGCCGCTACCGATACAGTGGCGGCCTATCCAATTACCTCTTCAAATTTTCGGGCCGCATTCCACGACGCGAACAAAGGACTCGCGTGATGCCCGTTTCGCCTGAGGTTGTCACTTTTTCCCGGAATTCTCGATTTCGTTCTCGTGCTGTTATTGGTATAATTTAGAGTGCTCGTTTCGCCGGGCCAACGAATTCCGCCGAACACTATGTTATGCTCGCACAGGATGTATAATGAGCTGGATTAACTGCAGCAGATTAGTTCGAAGTAATGCACCAAATGTTTTCATAATTCTAGGAAAATAATATTCATTCTCCCAATGGCGTTACAATTCTTGAGGGGACTTTATGTAATTAGAAGTCTGGAAATAGGTAGTTAATCCGTCATAGGCATCCCGCTCAAAAGTTTTCCAAGCCATTCAAAAGTAAGGTTATACATCACAGATTATCAAAGATATCAATATTGCTACTGAGAATATGACAATTCCAAGTTGTGGAAGACAAGGGGAACCAATTAACGTTGATCTTCGATTTAACCTTCAACTTATGTTCCAAGGTTGTCATGATAACGTTTGTATTTAACGGAAAGTCATGTTTTTCATTCAAGAATCAGACACAGCGTTGATTATTGATCGAAGTCCTTATCAAAATTGGAAGATCATATTCATTCTTACAGAATTTTCTGTTAAAACAAGAGTTGAACTACAAATGACTTTGGAAGAAAGGTTCACGGTCAAATTTAAGGTCAGGATTGGTTACTCTTCACTGTCCTCAACAACTATCATGAAAGTAATTTTCTCAGTATTTGGCATATATGACGGGTTATAAACTTGGAAATGTTGAAAAAACCGATTGATATTTTTGTTATGACCTTTCTTTTGGCCGGCATAGGTAGCTTTTGGGCCTGATGAATAATGACTTTTGTTAAGGGTGTTCAGAACTACCTATTTTCAAACTTTCATAAAACCTAAACTCAAATTACTAAAGTTTGGGCAAGTGAAATGTTTGTGTATGAGTGCTACAACTTACTGAATATCATAGAAACAAGACTATCTGTGCCTAATAAGATATTCTGATAGATTCTGATAATCTACTACGATGTTTACATTGAAAGTGTTTTTATTGATTGAATAGAAGTAAAGGGAACTATTTAATTAGTATTCACTATTAGTTTATGCTTATGCTAATCGATAGAGGGTGCTAGATAAACCTAGGTGGAAGATTAAATTTGATTGTTCTTTGCACTTTAATAAAACACACCGCATATACATAAAAACTGATATTTTTTATGATAAAAACGGTTTTCTTTTTAAATATAGACATTTGAATTTTGAAGTATAGTTCAAACATGACATCAATTCCTAATATGTGCTTAGTAATATAAAAAGAACACATAAATGATTGCAGCATCTATACCAGAGTTTCAAAATAGTAGCGTGACTAATTCACAGCACATAGATGAGTATGGAAGCTGAGGGTTGCAAGAGACAAGATTCTATAGGCATGTCACATGAGAAGGGTCTAAAAAACACAAAATTACCAAAAGTTAACGTTGAGCGAACATAGTTTACTTCAAAAAGCTTAAAAACTCACCCGTAACTGTCTGTTGGACGACGATGGTCCACTATCACGGTCTATTAACTGCACCGTCGGTGTCATCAGCAGGCAACCAATAAAAACTGAGGACTTTTGTAACGAATGACACAGTCTATCTCGGTCCATCTTTCGAGAAAGACTATATTTTGTCCTCATTTATGGGAATTTTGTGACGTTACCTGGCTCCAATGGCCCTGACCGAATAGTTAATAGACCGTGGTTCACTACTACTCTCACTTACACCTACCTGATGCTCACTTCGATACACTACACACACACACTATACACTATTGGTTACTAGTACAGTCACTAAAACGGTTAATCATTAACACTTATCGTCGGCTATGATAGAGATAGGGATTCTGTTTCAAAAATCCTTCTGTAATTTCAATATGCGCGTTATTAATTCTGCCACCCTTTATCATTGTATGACCTTCATTTATCTATGTTTTCTCAGTGTAACATATTTTTCGATTCTGATTTCGGCTTTATAGTATCTGTCTTTGCTAGTTTCTTCGCCATATCACTATTTTCTCTTTTTGTATCAGCATACTCTTCCGTTATACACAGCAATTCATGCATAATCCATAAAAGCGCTCTTCTAGATATTCTGGGCAAAGTTTCATCCTGTAGATAGCAACCTGATTTTTTTTTATCAGAATGAATTGTCGCATCGCATATTTTGTGTCGTCATCAACCTTCATCTTCTTTCTTCCACGAGTTTCCAATATTACTAATAATGCATTTATAATAATGCATTAATAATGCAATTATGCCACTCTTTATTGCACGATATACACTAGGTACTCACAGACACAAATGCACTACAAATTTCAACCTCATTACTTACCCACATATTTTGGTTTCGCGCCCTAATCCCTTCATACAAATTTTTTAACATCCAACATTCCTCATTTGTTAGATTAGGACGCTTGCGATTTTGAAAAAGAAGTAGAGATTGAACTATTATTCTCCATTCTTAAGGACATAAACACAAAATCACAAATTAATTAGCAATAGAAATCGAGAATGCATATTTGCTACAGCTGTGAAATCGGATATGCTTTGCCAGGTATGTGAAATATACAGTTTTATTATATGAACAGCATGTATTTCTCTTGTGTTGATTGCTATAACTTGCTACCAAAGCCTTTACTAATAATTAAAATTAAATGCAATAGATTTATTTTATTCTAAAGATGCGTTAGAAATCAAAACTATTAAATACCAAAGGAAAAACAATCAATTCAAACTAATACAGCACATGGATATATCAACCAACAAGTTCAGTAATAAAATAACTTTCATATAACGTTACTTAATATATTCCAAATTTTTCTAGTCTCTTCTCGTGTTCCTAAATTAAATTTGGTATTGTTTATTTTCAATACACAGTAAAACGAATAATAATAGTTTTCATCTCGAAAACTGGGATTCTTACCTTTGAATTTTTATTCAGAATGAAAAAAATGTTCATTCTTTTTATCCGACTTGTTCATATTTGATGATAAAATAATTCATTAATTCCTTCAGCACATTGTAGAGATTTATCTGCGAATATTGACAATAAAATCCTCAAATGACACCAACAAACATCCTTTGATTGGATTTGATAAAATCAACTGTTTTGGCTTACATTGGCTTCTTGTAATTTACTTAATATTGACACAATGACTTTAAACAATGTTATACTAATAATATTCATAATATAATAGCGGGACATTGTAATTTAATTAAGAGCCAATAATGATTGAATCTCAAAAATATATTTTTTACACAGATGAATTGATATCGTTATGCCAATATGTCTAACCAATAAAAACGAGCAGCTATTTTTATCAATATAATGGTCTAATATTGGTTTCATGTCGTTCTTGAAATATTGGTTCACTAAATGAAATCATTAATAAAATACCAATAATGGCAAATTCTTATCAATATTGGGCTGCTGTATAATTACTTTACCAATATTGGCTACTATTTCAGTTTGACGCTATGTATAAACACTCTGTATATTCATAACTGCATCAAAAGAAATCAGTTTTTAAATTAGCGATACTTATATGTCCATTATAACTCACTAGGTAAACAAATCATAGTTAAAATAAAATAAAAAACTCTCCGTTTTCCAATCTTTAATGAAAGAGACACAAAAATCCAAAGTAATTGATTGATCAATCAGCCCTCTAAGCTATTAGCTGCTATAAAAGAATCTTTATAGCCGAACGCTTTGCATATTCTTTCAGAATTGATACCATACAATATAGTTCTGCTCGTTAGCGAATTTATTTGGCTGCCCGTACTAAAAATCCTTTTAGTGTAATAAAAGCTACTCACGCGAACTTCAATTAAGACCTTAATGTTTGTTCTATGTAAATTAGGCTTGTAGTCTAGAGATTTATTTACATTGTTCCAGTTTTGTTTTAATCCGATCTCTTACCTCTATCGCTGGGAAATATGTGTGTATCACAACTTAATTTTATCCTATCCTCGGTACTGCCGCGTAATATATACGGATTGTCTCACATTACCATCGATATCTTGAGCTGGGAAACGTGCATGTCGATATTATTTATTAATTGCATGAGTCAGAGTGGTAAGGCAAGAATTCATTAAAATGAATTAAACTCTTTTGTACATGTTATTTAAGTTTGAATTTATTTCTACTCTGTACAGTGTGTTTCTTAAGCAGAGGTCAAAAATTCAGGGGCCTATTGCACATAAGTACTGACTGATGTCAAAATTGTTTATTTTCTGTCATTTAAAAGCGAACTATGTTTCAAGTTTCATATATGTTAATTGAGATTTAGCATGCCCAGATATTAAAATTCATTTTTATCGAAAACTGTTGCCGACATCAAATTTCAACAAAAATAGCTTTTTTATGCAAACATTCTTAGAGTTTTCATTTTTGCTATAAAATTATCAAAAAAATATACACAAAAAAGTGTGAGTATTGTTGAAACACTAGTTTTATCCGCTAATGAACAAATTACGTGCCAAGTTTTATTAATTTATATTTACGCGTTTAGGACATACTGTTTAACCGCATCAAGAACTAACTTTTCACGTCCTGTAAGTTGAAAAAGAATTGTTTTAGGATATATGTTTATATGGACTTTTCACCTTATTTCTAAGTCTACAAAACGCAATTAACTTTATGATGCTACCTTTAGAATCACTTTATACACAGTGTGTCAAAAGAAGAGCGACGATCTAATATTTTGCGAAATTTACATCGGATCGAAAAACTGAAAAACATGTGTTAAATATTTGAAAAAAAATCTATCGAATGACACCAAACACGACGAAATCTTAAATGGAAAACCCCATTTTTTATTGCAGATCTGGATTCCTCATGAAAAAATAAGTAACTTTTATTAGCGACATTTTTCTAGAATTTGAATAGATGGCGCTATAATCAGAAAAAAACGATGTATCCTAATACCCTAGGAAAATTATGGAAACGGTCTAATATCTCAAGAAATACGCGTAGCGTAGCATAGCCGCCGCTGTAACTGGTCGCATCCCATGCTTCCAAACATTTCGCCGCTCTTCAATGTCGGCATCTTCAGTGGTGACTCCGCAAAAGCTCCGCCGCGACTGAGGCTGTCAAGCTTCGGTTCCGACCGCATCAGTCGTAATACCAACAATAGCAACTGAAATCAATATATGGGCGGACCCAGAGAGATCGATAGCGGGTCTGTCCCCACAGAGCCTAGTCCGAGAATAACCAGGATAGGTAAAAGAATCCCGGCTAATGCTAGGGATGATATAGCACCGGCCGTGAAAGCCTAAAAACCGTCATAATAGTTTTCACCACGTTAAGAAATAAAGACATACTGAAATTTTAGTAGTTTTTCCAGGTGAAAAAATTTAGTGCGCCCATTCAAGCGAACCGTAAAAATCTGATGAATAAAATAGGATTTTATGTAGCAAAGATTTTGAATTCATTACAGTTTAATAATTTCACTGATGACTTTAGAAAGCGACGAGGAATAAATTACTGAATTTATGGTGCGTGTATCGGTAATAAAACTGCAATGTGCTGGAACCATATCGGGTAGATGTAGCCTTTTCGTGGTTTTACTACCGGTATAAAAAATATTAAATGGAAAATATGAACATATCATCCCATGTGATGTGAATTTTTAAAGTGTTACCAAAAATTTACACTTTGTAAAATAGGTGGTAAACTTTTCAGAATTTTTACGACGGCCGTCTCGAAAATGGCTTATTTATGCATGGATTGTAATTGAGTCGGTACTATAATCTCCGAATTCTTTTTTGATATCCAGACCATCTGTTTTTATAGGTTACTTAATTAAAATTTTTATAATGATGTCAGCATTTATGACAAATATTAAATAATTACTTTTAAGATTAGTATTACGAATGTTGCTTTTCAACTTTGTACTTTTATAATTGAGATATTTTATAAATTTTTATTGCATTTGTAATAAAAATTTAAAAAATCAGTATGGGGCCCATGTTTTACATATTTAAATTTAAGTAAAGGTGATAATCGTCTTGGTATGTTATTAGGTAGACATATTATTATATTAATGAAAAATGGTATATATTTTTTTAATTGAGATAAATACATTTTAATTTGAATACTGAAATAAAATACGTAAATAATAACAACCATATACAACCGTAGTCAACCATATACAGGACCCCCTATAATTGAAAAACCGAATAATATTTCAAAATTCGCCGAGACCCGTCGATTTTTGTTCTTGGGGGAAGCTTTTTTGACAGTCAAGCCAACTAGATATGTTCATCCCCCTAATGCCTAGCAACCCCAACTAAAAAATTTCAAATGCAACTTACCCCACTTGTGACACATCATTTTAAAGCCATTTTCATTGCGAATACAGTGACGTTTTTAGAAATCGGTTGAGATTTGACAAAATTATTGGTTACAAACGAAAAGATGACAAACCAACTTACGCGTAGTAATTTCTACACAAATGCCCACCACTAATAAGTTTTTCATCTACTACACATGACCGCATTACCTAATTGTTATTGATGTGTCTATCAGTTTACAAAAAAGTCAGAAATGAAAAAAAAAGCTATTCGCTAAAAAATACTAATTCGATTGGGTTACGTTCACAGTGATAAGGTGGTAACCGTTATTTGGCGATTTGTTGCCATTTCATCGATGACATATTTTTTTTTATCTTTATTAAGATTGACAAGTGTCAAAAGTTCCTTTTTCACCATATTTGTTTAAAAAGAAATGTTTTTACCGGATAACCATTGAATTATATCGGCTTTCCTCCAAGCAGTCGTAGGCGGTCTGCTCGGTCTGCCATGAATTGTAACTGGCATTATCCATGACAAATACAGACCGCGGAGGAATAATATCCAACATCTGTGTAAAGTACCCTTCGAAAACATCTGCGTTCATGTCTTCGTAATAGTCACCTGTAGATTAGACTCAAATAAAAGTAAACCGCCATCTACAAAATCACTGGCACTACTTATATGTGTCACCTGTTGAAAGTTCATCCAAAAATGCTTGTCGAAAACTTTTTACATTTTTATTTTGCCATACTTTTGTTGCAGTATATCCCTCGTTGACCCAAGTTTCGAGTAGATAATAAATATTCCTCCCTTCGTCACGAAATTTTCTAATTGATCTTAAGTAGGATCTTCGCCAACAAATAATTTCATCTTTATCGATAAGAACTGGCTTCCTGTTCTGCTTTTCCCAGCAAAAATTCAACTCTCGTAAGGCGGCCCATAATTGGCTTCTACTGATTTTTGGCAAATCGTTGTCCTCTGAAAGATCACTTAAAATTTTGTTAAGCGTTGGTATTTCTTTTTTAAAATAAAATGAGTGTACTTTTCTGCGAATTACATTTTTGAAGAAATCATCTATAACGACTTTTGACCTCCCTTTTGGCGATTTACAGTATCTTGTTAACTTTTTGTTTCCTCTAAAAGTCTGTAGATAGTCGATTTTCCAATCCCTCTCATCTTGGAACACTTTTCCACGATGTCGTCAACACTGTTGGTAGGATTTTGGTATTTCAGTGCATTAAATACATTTAATATAATAATTGTCTCATTCTGAGACAGCGCACATCCTTTCACGCGTTCAGCAGGTAAGTAATCTGATAAGCTCGACATTTTACCCAAACAATATTATATCCACTGGCACAATAGTCACTAAACACAAGTCGAATTTGACTCTACTGCACTAGCACGTCTTCGTATATTCAGCTCTAAGACTAGATTGATCTGTCACAATACACTGGCTCCTGCCCTATGATGTATCCTGTAAAATATACTAATGCACACCCATTACCTGTTAGCATTAGTGTTACCCGATAATTACCTGAAACAAAATATTACCACGCACATGGGCACATTATCTCGGGGTTTTATTACTCACTTTCATTTCTAAACAGACTATAAAAGTCAAATTAACTGTTCCATCTAATTTACCTAGATACCAAAATTCTCCTTAAAAGTAAAAATAGAAATTTCTCCTAATGTCTGAAGATATTTTTTTCAAATTTGGTACAGGACCAATGCTAATAAATAGCCATGTTTTGAAGTGAATCTCAAAAAAATACATTGACGGGATGGGATAATGTAGGGGCAGTCGCTCTTTGTTTCACCCTGAAGTTTTTTAAACTCCATATTTTGATGGCTTGTGCATTATCGTTGGATAGGTAATTTAATATTAAAAACTTCTCTCTTATGAAATTTTTTGTTGCAACTAATATTAAACGAGAATATTTGATTGTATGGACTATTTTAAAGTAAAAAAACGAACGACAAATAAGGTACCTACTATTAAATGTATTACGTCTTATTATTAGTAATTTATTAAATAACAATTTCATCAAAATTTACCTTTAAAAAATACTAATTACTTATTTTCAAAATGCCTGTCTTCTGTCTCAAGGCAAGCATGAAGTCTTCGTCAAAAATTTTTTTCGAATTAAAATGTTATTGCGAAGTTTATTTAGTGCATTTAATATACAAACCTGGAGGTTTTCCAAATTAGGTACTGGTGTAGAATACACTAGGCCTTTAAGGTGACTCCAAAGGTAAAAATCGCACGGATTAAGATTAGGAAAACGCGGTGGCCAAGCAATTGGTAAATTTTCACCACGATCTATTCCTTCTTGTGGGAAAATTTTGGTGCAACCACTGACGTACATTTAATACTTTGCCTTGTCTGCAGTAAAACTTCATTAAAAATGTCGTTTAAATTATTTCCTAAAAAAATTGAGATAATTTTCTTCTCTTAGGCGACGCAGAGTAATCTCCTATAATACTTGTTCATATATTCAGACTGAATGTATGCTGGAGGGGGAATTCGCACATATCGTGAGGATTGCCTTTACTCCAGATATGCATATTATGGGTATTAAAAACACTATGTCTTGAAAAATTGCTTCGTCTGTAAATAATACAGAATTAGAGAAACTACGATTTCTGTTTAACATTTGCAACATTCTTCTGCAAAAAGAAACGCTTTTAGGGAAGTCTTCAGGCAGTAAATCTTATTCCTTTTGAGTACGGCTTTAACTGTTGCACTTGTAATACTCGCCACACTACAGATTGTGATACATTGCCTTGTAGGCGTCGAAAAATTTGTCTTGTGTTCACGGTGTATTGCAGCAGCCGAGGAACACATTTTAGAGATTGTTGAAGAGAATCCTCGAATGAATACCCGGCAAATCGCTCAGCAAGTACGAGGAATGCTCAATCAACAGTGTGGCGTATTATACACGAGTCTCAATTGTATCCGTACCATGTGCAAAGTATCCAAGCATTGATCCCCTACGCATTAGATTTTGTGAATGGTTGCTGCAAAATGGCCAAAATCCCAGATTTACAACTGATGTGTTAGATACAGATGAAGCTATTTTTCATTCATAATACCCATAATTCAACGAGATCATTTCCAGCAACTCTTTTTCTTAAATGTTTGGGCAGGAATTGTCGATGATCGCTTGCTTCGATCATTCATATTACCAAATTGAATGGATAGGGTTCAGTCTCTCGAGTTTGTTCGAAATGATCTGCCTAAGGCGTACTTACTCTGCTCTATCACGTGGCCTCAGCTAGTAGTGTACTGGAGCATCATTTACTTGGGTTGTTAAAGTTTATGAACGGTACTACAGATTTGTTGTTTTATGTGCGTATAACATAACCTCAAATCTCTGTGCTTTTCGTTTTTACGTCAAAAAATATAAAATTTTATTAAGTACATCAAATAATTGGATTGCCAGTTTCGAGCTACATTATGACCACCAAAAATAAAATAGTTGCTAGGCACAGTCGTTCAAGAACTTGTGCAGGATGATAGTGATCATGATAAAACTGACATCATGTTCATCCAAATTTGAGATCATTTTCTCCATCATCAACATATTCCATTAAAACAAAAATTGAACAATAAAATAGCTGAGTATATTATTGCAGTATGTTATATTTACCATAACAGGTTGGTAAACCTCATTCATATGTTTTCTGACAATAGATTCTCAGTTATTAAAGTCGCAATTTTTGCATCTTGTAAGATTTTCTTCTATCATATTTGCAAATAAATAAATATTTATCTGACCTGAAAATATTCTTCTGGGTTTAATTTACCCTGCTGTTGAGGAGAGTTAGAAAGAGGTAACTCGAGTAAGAAACCGAGTTCGTAAATCTAAAGAAACCAAACGCGGATAAATATAACTGGGTTAGCAAACGAACACCTTTTTCTGTGATAAACTTAACTCGGGTAGGTTTCAGAAAACGCATCTAGACCTCTGGAAGATGTGTCCTTAACTGTCCGACTCTAAATGTGGTTCTTGCACGACGGTACTCCTCTTCATATTCGTTAAATCTTCGGGAGTACCTTAATGAAGTTCGAAGGGTACGATTTATTAGACGAGAAGAATCGATACCATGGTTGCCACGATCCTGACTTAAATGTAATGCACCGAAGTGTATACTATAGATGGTTTATTCGAACGTATCATATTGCTGCCATTAACTTACGAATTCAAAACGGACAAGAAGCAGAAACATTTGTGTTGTTTTCGTAGAAACGAACGGGGTGAGACGGGCCCAAATGTGTTTACACGTCTGTTTTGAACAGTTGTAACATCAGGTATATCAAATTATTTTATTAATTACAGTACAATGCAATGCAATGTAGGTATGTTATACATATATTTTGATAATTTATTTTACTGTGCACCTGATTCCGAGTAAAATCGTGGTGTGCTAGAACAGCGTTACATAATGTACTATTGTTGTTGTTAAGGGTTACCTGTGTGAACTTGAACACAATAAAAATAATTTAATAAAACAAAAATTAAATTAAATCAAGGATAAACCGAGCGATTCACTAGAAAGTCGTCTTTATAACAGTGTAATAGTTTACACAAACAAACTAAAATCTTTTTTCGAGAACAAATTATAGTTGTTTATATTTATTATTGAAATTCGAATAATATTATATATTTTTTTGCCAGTGAAATTTATGTGTGTCTTATATAGGGTTCAAAATGGAGTAAGGTTTTGATGAATCCTATGCCTAGTTAGTTGTGAATGTTTTATGATGTTTTTCATAGTATTATTTTTATAAATACATTTTTTACATTAATAATATATAATTCCAAACTAACTGCACCTGAATCAAGAAAAAGCACATCTGTAGGATATATTTTCATTTGATAGTAGAAGTAGAAGATAATTTTGAGTATCTATTTTTACTTAACTTAATTTTCTAGTTGCCTGTTTTAAGATCCTCCCCACACAATTATTCCATATGTCAGTAAAGATTCAACTAGTGATTTATAGGTTCATTTTAATGTGCGATAAGGTAAAACTTTACGTAATTTATATAAAACATGTACAAGTTTTTTTAAGTTTTGTATTAAGATAATCTGCATGATTAAATTTTGATTTAATATTATTCCCAAATATTTAATTTCAGAGGTTTTTTTATTTCATTTGTACATGCACAGTTTATTAAGTTAGATCTAGCATGAAATATAACTTATATGTGGCCGACTTTTTAAACTGTTTGTAAATGATATAAATTTTGTTATTGAGTAACTAAGACTTATAATCCAGCCAACACTTAATTTGGTATAACCAAACTACCAGTTTAAACCACAAATTAATGTAATTAATTAATAATAACAATAGCGGCAAAAACAGTTGAATTTGCTGATATAAAATAGGTGTTCTAAAATTTTATCTATGTCTTTCCTTGGGAAATTCTCTCAATCTTTTTTCCGTAAATTTTTATTATTACACTCTTCAGCCGTGGTGCCGTGCATAAGCATATTTTAAATCATGTTCGAACGGCCTTTTTTGATTAAAAAAAAATGTATTTGTAAGAGTGATTCACCCTGTATATGACTTTTACACAGATTACTTGTGTCTTTAACTATGGTTAAAATAGTTGTTTTTCATTGTTTCAAACATCAGTATTGTATCATTTTCTAATTCCTATAACTCTAGAATGTTCTCAATGACTTCTTCACAAATCAGGCTAACGGCTTCGATGGCTCAAGAATTTCCATATATTAACTGAAAGTAGAAGACAGCTTTGAAATACGTTAAAATGACCTTTAAATGTTTAGAAGCCTCTGCATTAACCGAAAGTGTTGGCGCAGGTGGATTTACGATATGGATATCCCGCGTTTAGTAGGTAAAAGGACAGAGATGTACTAAACATATTTCGGAAAACCAAACTGTTTCATATTGTAAAGTTATCTATTTTTAAATATCTAATCTATAATATTTTTCGAAAAAACAATTCTTAAAATTCAGAAATATATTAATTAACATAGGTTAGATACTTTACCAATGTTTCTTTAAAGCAATTAGAGAGAAAAAATAATGAAATTAAATTGTATTCAAATAGTTAAATATAAATGAAGGATTAATTAATATTTTATTTAGATTACACAGCCCCACAAAAAAAACTTTCTCAGATCTGGAGGTCTGGCATGTTTTTGGGGTCACTTAATTCGAATCCGGGGTCCGTTTAATCCCATCATATTAGGGTTTTATCATAACCTCGAGAAAAACCAATAATTTATATTTTTCAGCACTATTAAACGCATATAGCTTTATAACTCAAACTTTAAGCACAAAACTCAAGCTCATTTATCTTATCAAACGTTCTTTTAAGGGCAATACGATGTACAATCTACTGCGATTTTTTTAAAACTACTGACGTATTCGTAATGAAATCTACTTTCAACTTTTAACATTAGCTCTTAGTGGCTCCAACCACCAATAGAGATGTAATGAAATTTCTACTCAGAAGTTCAAAAACTGTTTTGAGGGAGTGCCATTATTATTGCAAAAGCTTGTATAAAATCTGCTCGCTCAACCTCCTCGTGGTGTACATTGAGTAACTCTAATGCCGTCGGTTTCATTTCGTTTGTCTTATTGTTTATGTGGTTATGGGGTCGTGGGGTTATGAGGTTGTTGGGTTGTAGGGTTATTGGATTATAAGTTTGTGGCGCAGGATATATTTTCTTTAAGGAGCATTGCCAAGTCGCGTGATGAAAGATAAGTTCATGTATTAAGTAACGTGCAGATTCAGCGACTCCAAATGGTGACGATTATTATTTGCTAATTAGTCGTAGTTTCGAAACTTCTACTGTTTTATTTAAGTTATTAGCAAGCCTGGAGTCATTTCATTATAAATTATAGGATATTTGACATCACTTTATGAAAGTTTTGGATTAGTTTAAGTGCTTGAGTTAGCAAATACCCCAAATAAAAGTAAATTATAAATATTCAATGTCACAAACCGTTTTTCAATTTGTTCAATGTCAATAACAAAACAATGTTTAAAGATCATAAATAATGATTTTTTAAACAGTTTTTATAATGAAATATGGCTTATCTAATACGTTCTTTACCTTTTTAAAAAATGTTATGTCAGAGAATGTGTATGCAATTTGCTGTTTACATTTTCGCAAAATTAATTTAGTTTCTTATACATACCTACATAATTTTATCATGAAAATATTACGAAATAATATAGTGTAAAAAAGTTTCTATGAATACTGCAAACAAGCAATATTAATTGAATGCAAAATAAATATTAGAATACCGAAATATTATATTAGTGGAGTAAAATGGCGTCGTTTATTTCTGGTTGATATTTTAAAAGGATATTTCTAAATGAAACGTTTACCTTCTTTTTACCATTGTAGAGCATAACTTTATCCACCTAAATTGGACTTCAACTTTTTCAGTTGTAATGAACTTTATAAACTCAAATTTTCGATGTTTCGGACGTTAGTTGTCAATTCACATCGCGTTTGTAAGTAAATGATTTAACGTACATTTTTGTTTTCTTCTGTTAGGGAAAATTTGGTTAGGATAACGTTGTCGATGTAATTGTAAAGCCGTTACACTATTTTTTCTACATTGATAATAAACCTGCAGCATAACTTCTTCATTAAAAACTATAATTCTGTTATAAATTAAACTTGAGCGGTGACAACAAACAAACTGATATGAGACAGATAGCAATATGCAAAATTATTTTTCCAGCGCTCAAAAATGATGTTTTTTTCTAAAACATTCTTTATGCAAGGGCACACAAAATTTATATGGTTGGAAAATAATTTAAAAGTCTATGACATCAAATATACAATATCATTTAAGACTCTTCTACAGTGTGAATAAAAACATTGTGCGCGAGTACAAAGGAAAAAACATCTCATTTAAAAATATTTTACAGGGTATTTAAAAATGAGTAATCGTATAGGGAAATCGGTAAATGGGATTGTATAAATCTAGTCCGTCGGACAGACCACTTTTTTGTGGAGTTGTGTAATTAAATAAAATGCAAAATTCAGAACTTGCAACATAATGAAAATAGGCTAGTTGTCATGAATAAAACAAATTTAGTTATATTTCCTTCCTTGTAATTTAGTTATAGTACTTAGGATACGAGATATACAAGGTGTCTGGAATATGAGTGCCGTAATTTTAAGGGCTTATACATCTGACTAAAAGCAATAAAAAACCCTTATGAAAAAAATGTCTTAAACAAATAATTTATCTACAAATACATTTCAAAAATAAAAATACAACTGAGATAATATGCAAAACTATGTTACGAAATTACAAATTGAGGCACAATTAAAGTTAAGTAAAAGCTTGTAACGTAATTTGTTCATAATTTGATTTTTTGATCTGTATTAATGAAGTAAACAATTGAAGTTTCCAAGAAACCCGTTAAAACTGTACCGTACTGTAACGTTCGACAACATTGCAGTGACAGGCTGCTGGTGATAACCTAAAAGTAATATTAGTCATAATGGTGCGCACAGCTAGTACAATTCATTTTGGTCTAGTTTTTATTTGATGTTTGTCAGTGTACATAAATAAAAATTGAACAATTTATAGTAACCATAACCAGCTGCATGGCATGTTAATTTACGGCGAATCTAGGCAAAACTGTCTGGCGTAAGAGACGTTTGTACGGTAAACACTTCATGCAAGAAACATAAGTCATTTTAAACACTTGTAACTATTATTCTGTGTCCTAAAAAGAGCTCTTAGAAAACCATTGACAATAAATATAAATACACAATCCTTAGTATGTGAGCGACGTTGTCACATATCCAACACCGGTTTGCTGTCATAATTCTGTTACCGTTGGTCAGAGAAAAAAAACTGTTAAATCAAATATATTTTGTTTAGTACAACTCATCATATGGCAAAATTAAGACACTCATATTTCGGACATCCTGTATAAACATAGCCATATCATCCCGGACATTCATAATGCCCGCTGTCATAGCAGTGGGTAAAAATATATCTTTTCACGCCCGCTTCCATGAGAACCCGAAAATAATAACGCTTGGGTTGTTATGGATATGTTTGAATATATCTAGATACATCTTTAGGCCACTTGTAACCTGTCGCCTGCAGGCATAATCATCCCTGCATCTCGCTTGATACATAAATAACTATTATGTATTTATAAAACGTTGACAAATAATAATTTAACCCACCATTTACCATCATCAGATTTAAAGTACAGAACCATAATGATATTTTCATAACACTTTTACAAAGCGCCGCATAGGTGCGAACTGCAGCGTCTCAACAGCATTACAATGACGAAGGATTGTTATCATACGATAGAAATTTAAATGTCATGGGTTCCACCGACATACTTAGTTTTCATGTTTAAGTTTACTTGTAGTGAACTTAATAATAATTACAAATATCAGGAGAATCTTGTAAAAGTATCGAAAACGCAGAGTTTTTTCACCTCAGTAATGGTGAAATGTCCAGACAATTTCTATTCGACGCAGAAACAAATACACCCAAATCACTCCTGTTGGACCACCCCTACGTCGGGCGGTAGCAAGGGAGCATTTGTTACATTTTGAAAGTTTACACCCCTATGCATCTAATATTTCGCCAACGATTGTATGAAATTAGTATATATTTAAAAACTGAAATATAATGATATATTATACAAATCAGAAAGCACGGATTTAATAAGGTTGCTTCATCCTTACGTTAAACTGTTATACATCCTGGAGAGAACTTGTATAATTGACATAGTGTAGCAACTACTCTAACTTACTCTGATTTTTTATCTATTTCAACAAACAGTTTAAATTATTCTATCAAAAATTGTTTATATTCATGGAGAAACATCTGCATGTTATTATACAAGGAAAACCTTAAGTAGGGGTTTTAATATGCCATAGACTTCAAAATAATAAAACCAACTGAAATATGAGCGTATGAAATTATGAATAAAAATGTCAAAATAGATTCCTGTATAAAAATTATCATACATTTAATGAACGGTTATTTGTTACTGCAGTCGAGATTTTTGGTTTTAAGCGTATTTTGACTAATGGTTAAGTATTTAGCAATGGGTCATAGAGAATTACTTTAATACCGGATTGATTGATATTTGTATATTGTTGGTATATTGATATTGGTATATTGATGGTATGCAGAGAGTGTCATCATAATGCCGTCACAGCTTCTCGATTATGTGTAACTCGAACTTGTGTAAACTTTTTGAAAAATGCATAATGATTTATAGGTTTCCATGTTATTTCATTTGATCTATAGTGTTTTTTTGGGTTATTACATCCTGATCTAGATAACTGGTCGCTACCAGTAACCTGAGAACAACAAAGGCATGTCAAAGAATCTCAGCAGGAGGCAGGAGATGTGCACTTTAATTCTGTTACTGGCAGCGACTAGTTACCTATGTTACCTAAATACTGTAGATACCTACATACTTTTTCAAGTAATATGTTTGTCATAATTTTTTGTGCACTGTTCAGTAGATTAATCAAACATGCACAAACCAATTTAGATTTGCCAATTTCTTTAGTTCATATCATATTCTTTAGTACATATCACTTTATCTGAAAACTGAAGATGTCTTAAAAGCTTTTAAGATACATAAATCTAAGTTTACTATTGGACCAGGTCGTTTGCTTACTTTTTTTGTAAAACCTTGTGCCCGCATATTAACTGCACCTATGGCTTAAGGCTATCTTTCCTGAAAGATATGGAAAGTTTTAAAAATATGCCCAATTTTTAAGAAAAACAATAAGACAAAAGGGCAGAATTATCATCCTATTGCGAATTTTCACAATTTCAATAATTTTTTTGAATTTTTATAGCATGATGTATTAAATCAACATGGGTTTGTATTGAAACGTTCAACAACTTCTATTTCAATGTACATCACAGAGTATTTAGCAGAACATTTAGATGAGGGTAGTCACGTGGACGTTACTTGAGTGTAAATCAAATTGTTATACAACCTCGTTGGGTGTTCTTCAACGTTCAATACATGGGCCCTTACTATTCATCTTATTTACTAACGATATTGTCAATGTCAATGCATGTTTAATTGTCAATATCTTCAGAGTGATATAAATAATATTCAAAAATGGTGCAATCAAACAACTGAACATAAATAAGTTCAGAGTTGTATCACATACCATAAAAATGTAAACAAATGGGCTTAATTGTAACATCAATGAAAATAATTTAATTTGAATGGATAAATTTAAAGATCTGGGAGTAATCTTCGATGCCCATTTTTGTTTAAGAGATCACATTCAGAATATTTCAGCATTGGCTTCACACATGCAAAGTATAGTAATTTTAAACAAATACTTAATTGCTCTAATTGAGTACCTGAAATTCCTTGAGAAGATTAACTTTAAAACATTTAGCATACCAACTCGTTCCACATCATTATTCTATCTCAAAAATGCCTGAATTCTTCTCGCTCTTGTCTAGTATGTGCAGTAATTAAGATATTGGAAATAATATTGAAATGTTGAACAGCAAATTTAATCAAATTAAGTATATTGTTTCAGCCACTTGTTATTTGTGATTCTTTTCTGTTATGTTGTGAATTATTAGAAGTGTATCATATTGTTACGCCTCACCTACCTTTGTAGTTTGTTAATTATGTTTCTGTTTATTTTAAAATTTATAATTTCTGTAATACCTTTATCTTAAGGTTTTCAAAAACATTCCAGGCTATATTCGATTTGGTTCTAGACGCGTTCTCGAGAACCTACAAAACCTCGCCCTAAATATATATATATAAGCAAATCAACCTTGCCTTTACAGCTCAGTTTATGTCCAGAAACCGAACGCGACTGACAAAAACGTCAAAGTAAAGATTTGACAGTTGCGAATTTGTTTGAAGTATATTTGTTGTGTAATCAAGTTCACAATAAAGTTTGTTTTTCTACGTGAAGCATTCCAAGGCTAAGTCAACCTAGAGGTTACAATATGTAATATTCTCTTATTATGCTGTTATTTTCGAACCTGCAAATGGAATGAACATTATGTTGGATTTGTGTAGTAAATAAATTAATACTCGCTTTTTTTTCTTTTCTAAAAATAAACTTTAGAGCCCTCACTCTTTTATATGCAATATTTTTAAATACTTATTTGAAGATTAATGAAACATTCAGTGATTTCACCTCCAAGCAGTGAAACCCTATCTGGCCGCCCGTCGCGCCCTAGTTCATCTCTGTAACGTACCCTAAGGAAATCGCCCCGCAGTAACAGGTACCTCGAATCTTGGCGCACTTACGGGGTGACCGACAGGTGTCCTCTCGCACCTGTCCGTCGCACTCTCACATGTCTCACCTGAATAGCTGATGGGAGCCGTTACACCCCAACGGACAGACGAACCGGCCAAGATTAGGGACCGATAGTCGTCCCGAGGACGGTTATTCCTCATGCCATAAATAGAGTTAGCGGCCGCGGATGTGCAGAACAGACGGTCGATTAATTATGGGCGTTGGACACGTGCCATCGAGCATCGGTTGGCCAAATCTATGATCGGCACGTTGGTGATATATGTAGTGGAGGGGGTGTTCGCATTTACGGGGGAGATTAATTTCGAGTATAATAATATCTCTACTCCTCATTCTAATCACGAGGATTAGCCTAGAAATCAAAAACTTGTGCGGGAGAGCGGGCGGCATATCATTATTAAGCAGGCCCCATATGCGCCCAGGAACGACTTACGTTGGTAGGCTCTAACCACCATCCAGTGCAGGAATGAGGGAAACCTGAAAAACCTCATTAACTAGTGGGGTTGAAGAAAATTCACATGAATTTTTCGAATTGGGGCATCAGGACATGTTTTCTGTGTTGTTCTTCCCAATCGTGTTGGGTTGGTATTATTAACGGTAACCTATTGAACTGTGTTTTCATCCAGACCAAATCACAAGTTTAATCTTTCTCTAATAACCATTACCAACTACTATTACTACTTGAGAAAATGCTCTTATAGATATCAATTTTGTACGTCGTTTGTAGTCACACCTAGACTGAATAATAATTAAAGGTTTGTTTTTCATTACTACTTTCATACGCGCATATTTCAGTTGTCTTTGAAATTTTGAATATCTACACATAGAAAGTAAAGGCAAGTTAAACTAGAAGTAGAACTCTAGAAACATTAAACTGCACTTGTTCTAAAGCCACTTAATTACTACTTGCCCCTGAATAAATTTGTAAGGATAACTTATGTTTAAAACTTTTTTGCGTCTGATGCATCTGTTAAGCTGATTCTTTAATCCATCAGTTAATGCATTACTGATTATCAGTTTGACATTACTCTAACCACAGTCATGGAAGGAACTGATGCCAACCTGAGCGTATAAACCCTCGTCCTACAGTCAATATTGGGATATATTTCCTAAGATAACTGTTCTGATATTTTGAATTTAATAATAACTTATATTACTAGTTCTGTTATATATGATTTATTTAAGAAAACCAGTTGCAATCAGTTAGTCGTAGGAAAGTGATGTAAAAGAGCAAACCATTTTCATTCGACAGTTGACGTTTACATTAACCGTTCTGTTGATCCTTCCTTATGGTTGATTGGAAAGAGAATTTCAACACATTATACAAAGAAAATGAATTGACATATTTTACAGGCATTTACGGATGCCTCTATTACGCTGGAAAACAGTAGCAGCAACAGTGATATTTCAACAAAAAAGCAGTAATCTTGAAGAAGACAGTGAATATGCAATTTTTGTTAGAGAATAACTTTTATTTTTAAAACATCAATTTTAAAAAGTTAAATTTAACTAACTGATTTGATTCAAATTGTTGAGCAAAATTTATGTACTCGAGGGAAGCAGAGAAATCACATCTGGATCACTTTTTGAGTTGAAGTGAGGGAACTGATTGTAAAAGAAAAAATAACAAACTATCATGTCAAATCACTTTATGTTACTAAATTCAGTATAATCAGAACGAAAGAAAACCAGTATTATTAATTATTATTGAAAATGTGTCTCCATCTGTCTGGAAATACACTAATGTATTTTTACTGTTTAAGAAAGGTATTTTAAGCTAATATGTATCAAATCTCCTACAATTCCTATCAATGAAGTCATATATGTTCTCTGATACCAAACATCTAGGTATGCTAATGAACATCCACAGACAAAACTCTATTCAATAATTATCTAAAATTTAAAATATTTACTAACCTCTGGAGTGGGAACTCGAAATTCAACCACAATAATTGAGATCTCACTTATTTCTACGTTTTATAAGGATCGCTTCATCAGGTGGTCTCCTTTAACTTGAGTCAAATATCTAATTATAAAGATTATTATACTAATAAATTGAAATTATTTGAAATTAAATGTCAAAATGAAATTAAATTTCGACAACGTCAAACTGATTATCTGTCAATGAATATCGTAACGACCTACTAAAATAAATAAAAATTATTAGTATAATAATCTTTATAATTAGATATTTGACTCAAGTTAAAGGAGACCACCTGATGAAGCGATCCTTATAAAACGTAGAAATAAGTGAGATCTCAATTATTGTGGTTGAATTTCGAGTTCCCACTCCAGAGGTTAGTAAATATTTTAAATTTTTTAGATAATTATTGAATAGAGTTTTGTCTGTGGATGTTCATTAGCATACCTAGATGTTTTGTATCAGAGAACATACATATGACTTCATTGATAGGAATTGTAGGAGATTTGATACATATTAGCTTAAAATACCTTTCTTAAACAGTAAAAAATGTTACAAAAGCTAATAATAAGGAATATATGGGTAGATATTGTGGGTGTAATTCAACGCAGGTTGGGGCTTTTGTCCACTGAGTAGTTAGTTTCACACAATATTGTTAATACCTGAAAATATATGAAAAAATACACTAATGTAATTTCATTGCCTAAGAAAAATGGTATAAAACATATCATGTTTATTAACATTAACGCAGAGTAGCAAAGCTACATCTTGCGACCATTCGCAAGCTACTCCGTGCCGGACTGACAAGCCATGAACACCATTGAAAGTTAGCGACCTCTATCGCGTTGGAGCGATAACAATATCCTGCAAACACGGAATTCCAGGAAACAACTACTCTGCGATCTAATGTCCTAACCAGCATTGAATTACACCTGAAAATCTATAGCAAACAGCTAAAACAGCTCGTCTGCAACTCATCAGACATATACCGCTTTCGAGTTTACTGGCTCTCATCAGTTTAGCCAAATCGATTACATTTGTAAAAAATAAATTATGGCTACTACACTCTTCTGCAACTTAAAACAATGGTTGATATTAAACACCTTCTTGACATATATTACTCTATAATTTATTCACACTTGTCCTATAACGTTATAATCTGGGGTAACCCATGTAACAGCAGCGTTAACAGAATTTTGATTGCGCAGAAAAGGATAATCCGTTTCATTTTCAGTATTTCCCGATATGATTCTTGTAGACCATACTTTATTAACAACAAAATATTAACATTTCCTTGCATTTATATATACAGATTTGGAAAGTGAGGATCTTGATGGTGAATTGTGTTTTGCCGCTTGCGTGTATTTGTGTCATGCTACACGCATACTTCCATCACAGCGTGTTTGCATCAAGCAGTGTTGCCAGGTGGGAAAAATTCAGTGCATGAGAATAATTTCAAAGTAGCATGAGGTTTGGAGAAAAAAGCATGAGATGGCTTAATTTATCAAAAAACACCTCATGACACAGCTTAATTTTTAATTACTTTTGTAATGCCATTTTTATTTCTTTAAAAAGCATTATGTTCTGCTATTTTATCATAATATTACATTGTAAGTAGGTACTTACAGGTACTTATTTAAAAGTTATTAACCACGTAACCTTTCTAATTTATTTTATTGTTAGGCCGGGGTTAGGAACGGTGGGGCGCAGTTGACGTGACGCAGGGTGAATCACGGATCGTAAAATCTGTTGTTTCCAGAAAATGTAGGTACCCTTACGGAATAGAGTTAAGAATCACTGCAATACAGCGTGAATACAGCACACACACCGCATATCCGTTGACTGTCATACCCGTTTATGAATTGCTAATTATTAAGAGAGCAGTCTAGAATAAAGGACATTTCAAGTACCCAAATATTGTAGATACCTACCTTTATCTATTCAATTTTGCCCTCGATTTTGCCTTTATTTTTCGTTAGGTCTTTGTTTTGGTAGATTTCAAAGAGTAATTTTAATAATTTTATTATTTCTTTTTGTGTCTATCAAAAAGCATGAGATTTTGTAATCAAAATATGAGAGCATGAGATTTTCTTGGAATGCATGAGATCTCATGCAAAAGCATGAGACCTGAAAACACTGGCATCAGTTGACCGGACAGTTAGATTTGCAATAGCGAATTGGCGTTGGCGATACGGAACCGATTACCGTAGTAGTGGGGAATGCTAGACCAATGCACGTCGCCGCGCCTCTTAAACTTCGTACCTTCCCTGGAATGAAGCGGCAATTTCTACTTTCTCTGTAAAGATCCGCAATTTCCGAATCTGTATATATATTTATAAATGTTAATACAAGTTGCCAAAAATAAGACTCATTATGAGCGTAATTCTGATAGTCACAACTACTCTACCAGACATGGCAATCTTTTACGCATTCCATGTTTTTATAATTTATCAGAAATCATAGATTGCTAGTTTTACTTGTTTGTCGCTCTGTTTCTGTTTGTTTTATTTAATTTATACTTATACGTATGTATATTTTTATTATATTATTATTATGAAAAATAAGAAGTATTCGTATGGATCATATACTAAAAATAAACTAAACTATAAACTGCTGGTCACTCGCACTTACACATAGTGATTTTTAGGCAAAATTTAAAGTTCAATATTTTCAACATGAATGCAAATTTTTTAAGGCAGCTTGCAAATTTTAAGAGCTAGTTTTTTTCGGATTAAGCTGCATGACGTATATTTATCGTAGGACCATAGGTTTATTATATACGAGGTGATTAAAGAAGTCATGCAAAAAATCAAAAAGTTTGTATGAAGTTCGTTACTAAGGTAACATCAATATCTCTAGACGTTTTTGTCAGTTTTTGGATTAAGGCCCTTAAGCCTTGTACACACTACTCAACATAAAATTTGGGTGGCAAAACTAGCAAAATTTTTAAAATGCTATAAATTGACATTGGATTGATAGGTCTTGATGATTTTTGCAGATTAGGAATACTTATTTTACGTAGATTTTCTATGGTCTAAACATAAAAACAACTTGAGGTGAGAATTTATAGTGAGAAGTTATATTCAACACTTTGTATCTCGGAAACGAAGCCTTCTACGATATATGCTTATAAGAACTTTTCTTTTTGAACACATGTGTTCTATCTTTGTTAAAGTTTGTCTACAAAAAACTGAGTCTCCCTATATATTAATAACATTGGTAAAATTTAATGTTGATAATTTTCTGTATCGTAAAAAAGTTGTATCAAATACGTAAGTAGTACTTAAATATAAGTGTAATTTAGTGTCCCAATTTTAACAAGGATACAGTTTATTGTGTGTCTGGTAAGCAAAAATCCTATTTTGAAATTTCATAGGTATCATATTTTTCATATTTCAAGTCAAAATATGGAAGAACAGTTGGCAATAACAATATTGACACTACAAACTTCTTAAATCCATTTCATAGTGGTGATTTGACTATACATGGCACTCTTTATTCTTAAAGAAAATTTGCTTTGTTGAGAAAATAACACTATGTTTCCCTTCAAAAGTTTTCAGTGACCGAAACATTACTTTTCCTGAAATAAAGTGCAGGTCCTTACATTAGCGTGAGAACAATCGTATTCGGCTTTTTGGTCTGTTTCTAGTGACATCCCGCTGATAGATATGTGACGTCAGCAAGCCGGTGGTCCAGCATTTGAATATAATGTACGGAGAGCTGAGAGTAGCAGCATCTCAGACTGAAACGAGTTTTTATATCCCTTCTTATGGTACGGCGACAACGTGTAGACAATATTTAAATGAGAGATTAAATGGTCCGCTACGAACTTGGATATTTAGATGTATTTATCTCTCATTGTTTCTGTCGGTAAAAATTCCCTATTCCATGGGTTTGGATTTCCATTAATTGCGATTAACATTCATGGCATCCTTTGTCCAAACAAATCCTGACAAAACGTTGTGTTCAAACAAGACACCGACAAATGCCGTGATAGTAAATATAGGATACAGGATGTTGAAAATTGCATATTACGTTGAATTTTAAGGTGAAATTATGAAAGATTTGTCCCAAAAATAACAATAAGTTAAATTATTAATACAAATGAGAATTTACTGTGCAATATGCTTTTACAATTTGGCTTCTCTTCTTGGTAAAGTTAGTTCAGTACTTCCAATGTGGTGAATAAGTTGTTTTAGTGTTAAAATCATTAAATGATATGTGATTTTTGAGGATGAGGAAAAATATATTAATAAAGTCGTGATAAAATATATTCAAAGTTCACTAGTTCTTTTGATATCCCCGATCAGAAAATAGAGAATACATCTGGCTAGGTTAATAATAATATGATATATTTTCAAAGATACCTACTGATGAATTTTAAAACACTTGCCTCGTTATTTCTAAAATTAAATGTTTGATAGTGGGAATGGACTCAATATATAGGGTGATTCAGTCATACTATCATTAATTTTAAGAGAAAATAGACAAAAATGAGTATAATAAGAATACGCGATTAAAAAATATAAATGCATATATGTATAAGCCTAAAAAAATATTTTCAAATCATTATTTATATCCCCTTTTCAGACTATCACTGACTCAGTTTCCAGTTCAACCCGGTGTCGGCTTGACGCGACATTGCCAAATTTAAATATTTTCCTAGTACCTACCTACTTATTGTAATGTTAAAATATGTAATAAATGTTTTAAATTATTTTTTAAAAGTATGCAATGAACATATTTCAGTTACTTACAACTTACAAAACGAATCAAATAACAAACTATTTACATTTCCTTACATAACTAGTAAGATAAAAAAAAGAATACTCAATAGGTAAATTATTAACAGAGGCAGAAAAGTTTTTCGTGCGGTCAACAAAAAACCGTCCGACACATATTCAGTGATGAACAATCCGGCAAACGGAATCTTGACCTGTCGTATTTAGGTCAATAGCCTTGTCCTCAATGCCTACTTAATGAGAAGCGCTGCAGTGCAGAACTGCCAAATAATATCAGAAACAAACAATTAAATTCGGGTGACAGCGGGTCAGCTGTAATCTACACATTCGGCATGACTAAAAAGTTGGCAGTTCAAATTCCCATTTAATATGTTCACAGCGGAATACGCCGACGTTGTTCGGGTCCGCTTTTAAATGCCAGCTGTTGAATTGCATCACAAGCAGCGTGGTCTCTCCTACTTGTATAAAGAGAAAATCCATAAATAACTCAAAGACATATAGCAAAACGGACCACACCCACACGAATAGTAAACAAACTCGTTCACTTATACTAACATGGAGCATAGAGACGTTCATAACCATTCTTGAATCAATTGATGAATGATGTAGCAACAATAGAGTGAGGAAAGCTAACGAATAAAAACATAGTATTTATAAAACCTTCATTTAGCTCTTAGAGTTGTGAATGTGTGCCGCGGTAATACTAATGAGTTCAGTTATGACAATAATTTATGTTTAAGTAATCATATTTACCAACTACAGTTAATTGCAAAATAATTAACAGAAAATTAACGACTTACCGGAAGAGAATTTTAAAATTTAATAAAATACTTTACTGATCACAAGTACTAATCGTTTATAAGTGGTATACATTTGTAGAAATGTTATTTTACTCGTGGGTAATATTTAAAACACCTACAGCAAGATACAAAAATATTTACAACTTAGTTCACTTGGAGGGTTTTCTTAGTGTAGTGACAAACTTCGGAATTAAGAAGCTATTGGAACAAATGGTTGATGAAAAATATTGGGTTACCTATCTAAATATTTAAAAAATTATTAATATCTTTATAGAAATGCTTTGTATAAAATGGGTATTATTTTTTTTAAATAAATATAAGTATTGTTAAAAAAACAAAGTTGATGAATACCTATTCTCTAGTATTGAACATAATGAGCGATATTTTTGTTTCATTTATCTTGAAATATTATGTAATGCTATATATACCTAATACGTACTTACTTCATTTATTCCACTGTTTTTTTTTTGACATATTTATATTTTATACATGATATGGAGCAGCTTTTTATGAGTCACTACACTACAGCCCATGACCAATAAAATATATAATTTTAACAAAAAAATCTGTATTGATTCATTGTACAGAGTATGATGGCATTTGTCTCATTTTTTAAGTTTTGTTATTGTTATTATCACCATTTGTCTTAACTATTAAATAATTATCGAGTTTAATCATTTTGTTTATTGTAAATGGCATTTATAGCACTCTAAACAATTAAAATTGCTTATGACTTTCTAACGGGAAGTAATACAGACACATTTTGCTAATAAAAGTTTATTTGAAAAAGGGACCTTTTTAACAGAAAAACAATTTAGGCATGTTTATGAAAAAATTATAAATGATATAATAATAATATCTCTACCCCTCATTCTAATCACAGGGATTAGCTCAGAAGTCGGAGACTTGTGCGGGAGAGGGGCGGCATATTATTATTAAGCAGGCCGCATTTGCGCCCAGGAACGACTTACGTTGGTAGGCCCTAACCACTATTCAGTGCAGGAATGAGGAAAACCTGGAAAACCTCATTAACTAGGGGGGTGGTCAAATATCAACCGGCATCAATCTCTCACATTGACCCAAGCTAACATTATTCCACCCTACCATACCCGCAGAGAGGGTGCCAATCCCTCCACGAATATAGCTTATATACGGTCTACCGGCAGCTGGGCTTGAACCAACTCCGTCTAGTCACCTCGATTCAAGTACTAACGCATTAAACCGCGCGATCACTGATGATACCATTAGTCATTTCTGTTAAATCCCAACATTACTTTCGATTGAAAATTTTCTTTGTAAAAATTAAAATTTAAATATAAACATAAATTTGTTGAATAATAGTAATAAATGGGGTTTGATTTAAATGAGTTTGAATAATAAATGGCCTTAGTATACTTTTTACGAAACCAAAGAAAATATTTGTTTACTTAATTACACCAGAATAATTAATGAATTTGTCAGAGGTACATGAGTGTCATTATACCAATTATGTCCTAAAATAGAACGTAATCTGGTACCGTTAGATCCAGAGCGTAACCGTATGTCTCGTAAGAGAGTTATCCGAGTGGAAAGAACAGAAATTTGTTTGAAATTTGAAGCACGCATGCTAGTGTCGCATTCATTCATGCAGAGATATCAATAGCCGATTAGGCCAGCAACTCCACGTCCAGTCCCTTGATTAGAGGCCGAAGGAGATTTTCAGGTCTTCGTATCGTGACTGGAGGCGAGTACTTGATAGTAGATCGGAACGGGGCAGAACAGAACGAACGACAGGATGTGCAGCTGCAATATGAAGAGTCTGTACTGAATATTAAATATCTATCTTTATTTTCAGTATCGTAGCGAGTCAGTAGTATATTTATCGCGGCAGGCTCTCGGCGGACAGCTCCTGAGAACTGGAGTGCAGATTATGAGTCGGCCGGCGTCATAAAATAGCGAACAGTGACATTCGAAATAAAGCAGTGCTTGCTGTTTGATTATGCAGCCGCTCTGATTCACTTTACTTACATCTTACTTAGCCTGCGCCAAGGCCTCTACCTCTGTAGTGTCTGATCAATTGCACCACCGATGTTCATCTGAACTTTATTGATTGTACGTCCTCATGCTCTGCACATAGCGATCTATCCCGGAATTTTGTCTCACTCTCACTTTTATTCTAGCAAAAACATTGATTGATGGGAATAATAACGTTGAAGTGCGTTACTTTGTCTGAATTTATAATTTGAGTCTCAGTTTTCATTATACTCTTCAGATTACTAAGATATTTTTTTATCTCTAAAAAAATTTAAAAATATATACAGTATGTCCACGCTTAGAGTATATAAAAGGAAAAACTTATTTATGATACATTTTCCGGAATAAAGCACACTTGATAAAAAGCTTTGATGTATTTATGAGGTTACCCTATAGAAAATTAACATTTCATGTATTATGTGACCAGAATAGCAAATATTATGAAAATGTCTTTTATTTTTTACCTCCGAGAAAAAAAATTGAGACGTTTCGCTTTGTCACCTGCCTCTAAAGAGTGGTTGAAACCTAATTTGCGTGGCAGAATTAAATTTTGTTATAAGTACATAAAATGTGGTTACTTTTTAACTCATATCCCGGAATTTTGTCTCACTCTCACTTTTATTCTAGCAAAAACATTGATTGATGGGAATAATAACGTTGAAGTGCGTTACTTTGTCTGAATTTATAATTTGAGTCTCAGTTTTCATTATACTCTTCAGATTACTAAGATATTTTTATCTCTAAAAATTTAAAAATATATACAGTATGTCCACGCTTAGAGTATATAAAAGGAAAAACTTATTTATGGTACATTTTACGGAATAAAGCACACTTGGTAAAAGCTTTGATGTATTTATGAGGTTACCCTATAGAAAATTAACATTTCATGTATTATGTGACCAGAATAGCAAATATTATGAAAATGTCTTTTATTTTTTACCTCCGAGAAAAAAAATTGAGACGTTTCGCTTTGTCACCTGCCTCTAAAGAGTGGTTGAAACCTAATTTGCGTGGCAGAATTAAATTTTGTTATAAGTACATAAAATGTGGTTACTTTTTAACTCATAATCAATGAAAATATTTTTTTGTGATTTTACTTGTATAATAATGATTTATTTATTTTACCAGTAATTTCACAAAAATCTTGTAGTTTTATAATTTTTGTATAAAGATGATTTTGATAAATATATTTATTAAATTTTTATAAATTTCATAAGTGATTTTATAGTAATTTGTAAGTTTTAGGTGTCTGTTTTATATCTTTAGAATTTTTTATTTTACATTGAAAAATTTCTTTTAGATATTTTCTTAAAAATACAATGTAGAGTTTCTATATTTTTATAATACCTACATACTTAAATTAGCAGTATTCTAACATTTGCATATTTACATGTCAAATAAATATAAATAAAACTGTACGAACTTATTTAGGGATTATTTCAAGTTTTAATTAAAATATTAGATGATATTATATTAGAAAATAAGTATCTATAAAATATAAATATATGAAAAAAAAAAATTTTCTTTAAACTGACAAAACTGAAGATGTACGCCACGGGATAATAACTGTAACATTTATTGATTCGCTTTTACTTATTGTAATTTCAGGTTTTAATGGCTATTTACAAAAATATTCAGTATTTTCGCGTTACAAAGGTTATTTGCCGAAATAATGTATTAATTTTCAGCAAATTTGTAAAAACGTAGTTAAAGTAGAAACATGAGTTTTTACTGTTTTATAAATAATTTTTTATTTGTTTGCATTGCATTGTATTGCAATACTAGATCATGTTTTTGACAAAATTGCAATATATTCACATCCAATTTTTCAGTGTATTCTGAGCATATCCTTGTATTATACTGTATTATAAATGTATTTAAGCTTTGATACAATTTTTGATACCACATATGATAATTAATGATTCCATAGACAAGGTTGGATCCAATAATTAGCTAAAATATTAAATGTACTTACAAAATACCTGACTTAATGTTAGTTCTACACAATATTATTAATACCTATCAAAAAATGAACAAAAAATCGGAGGATATTCATTCGCTCACTGTAAAACAAATACACTGATTTTATGAAGGCATCAAAGCGTAGAGCAGAGATTTGTAATAAAAATTCTTATAGACTTCTTGCGAAACGAATAGTTTTACATAAGATTATTAGATAATTAAATACTATGTACCTTACAGTTACTACGGGGTCTATAATAATCTAAGGAGCAGATCTTTTTAAATGTGCTATTAGCAATTAAATAAATATGTTTTTTACTGTATTAGAAAGGTATATAAAGCTAATATAAATCAAATCTCCTATAATTCCTATCAATGAAGTCATATGTATGCTCTCTGATACCAAACATCGAGGTATGCTAATTAACAATTCCACAGACAAAGCTGTATTCAATAATTATCTAAAGTAATTAATCTATCGAAATTTACTAATTTAATGAAAACACTCTATAAATATCTAACTTCACTTTTGACAGTGGGAACTCGAAATTTCAACCACAATAAATGAGATCTGACCTTTTTCTGCATTTTAAGGATTGCTTCTTCAGGTGGCCTCCTTTAAGTTGAGTCAAATATCTAACTATAAAAATTATTATGTAAATTAAAATTATTTGAAATTAAATATCGACAATGACAAAAGTAACATTAACCTGTCAATGAATTTTAAATTAATTATGACAATATCTACTTATTGTTGACCCTGTATGTAAAAGTTTTTATATATTTTTAGGTATTAATAAAATTACAAAGTTGCAAAAGCTAATAATAAAGAATATATGGGTAGATATTGTGGGTGTAATTCCACGCTGGTTGGGGTTTTAGTCCACAGAGTAGTTAGTTTCACACAATATTATTAATACCTAAAAATATATAAATAAATATGTGTCAGCGTACTAGTGGCGTCGAAAATCTGAAGGTTTCAATAGAATTGCTTTCCAATATTTGAAAAAAAACACATAGATTGATTGAACATTTAAACTACATTAATATAGTTTTTCAGATTCACTAATTCTCTGCTCAGCAACTAGAAGTACCCCTTAGGGAGATTTATATCTAACAAAGTCTCACAAACATCAGGAGTACCTCAGAGCTCTATTATCTGTTAAATATTTTTTATACTGTTTATAAATTACATCATCCTTCATATTTCAGTATTGTTTAAATTCATGAATGGTGTCTGTTAAATAAACTACCACTATTAACAAAGAAATCAAGGTATTATTTGATTATAAACTCAACAAAATTATACGAAACTTACAGTGCTGATGACTGATGGGGAATATGTTCCTATGGGAGTAGTTAATGAAATTTTATTGCTTTTATTGATTTTATTACTTGTTCAATTATTTTTGCATAAAATTTTGCACAGTTATATTAAGTTTAGAAAATTATTTTTCACATGTTTCTCAAGTTCCCTCATTTTAACAATTTTTATAGTTTTAAGATTTGTTAATTAACAGGTTTAAATATTAACCAAAAATAATAATTATTGGTATTGCAATCATCTTTCTTATTTATCAAATTACTTCGAATGAAATTATAGTTTTTAAAATGCTTGTAACTTCTAAACAAAAACGAATCGGTCCTATGTTTATGTAAGACAAAATGTTTAAAATTAACCCAGCTACCATCTGCAAAAGTTTATCGGGGAGCTTATAGAACATCCTGTGTTTTTAAATAGATATTTAAATTTTATTATAGAATCCCTTTAAACACATAAATTGTGGTTAAGAAATGTGAAACATATAAGCATTTTTTCAACTTAACAAATAAATTACGCTTCTATAACAAACAATAATTATTTTAAAATAATTATTAGTAAGCTTTTTCTAGAACAATAATTAAAACCTTTTACAGACAAATATAAATAATCAATTGCTCTATAATTTTGCAGGCTGCAGCAATTTACGTATATCTTAAAATCACTTTAGGACGTAATGTACCCAGAATTCCCCAGAGTGATTTAATAACATCCTTATCATTATGTTCCATATGTTTTAGCACTCAGAGAGATCTAGATAAAATCGCGTAATAAAACACCATCTACAATTTTGAATATCTTTAATTACACAGTAGTTAAAACGTTTCCTTTCAAGTCCAGAGATACTTAAGTCATTGTAGTGGCAGTAATTAATAGCATTTCTGACGGAGTAATGGCCAGAGAGAGATAAGTTTGGCTAGAACCGATATATAACTAACTACTGTGTATAGAAAAGAGAATAAAAAATAAACTAGTTTGTTACTGGTCGTCTTTTCGCTTCATAGGGGAGACCGGTGTCGGTTGAAACAGGGTGTCGATTCCACCCACAGATGCGATCATGATGCCATCAGCTGAGTTATGTTCAAAGTTATAACTCCCTATATTGTCGCTCGACAGTCACTAGTTTTGAGAGAAAACTGCATGTCTTTATTATTCCTTCAGATAATAAATATGATAAATCAAACATTTTAAATTTTACAGTAGACGAAGTATATGATGTCAAACCAAGCATGCCGTCCGGGCCAGCATTTTTTTTATTAAGAACTGCCTCTACTTTTGCTGCTAAACTAACAACTATTTATAATTTATTTTTTAAAACTTTGTGTTATTCTGAATCTTGGAAATTTTCCAGAGTGCATCCAATAGACAAGAAGAGCTGCAAGAATAAATTACGAAACTTTCGTCCAATTATTATTATTAACAACTTTTCTAAAATATTTAAACTTTTGTTATACAATGTTCTACCATAGTTCTCTATTTTGTGTGATTTCCAGCAGCATGGCTTCTTTAAATATAAATCTGCTAATAGTCCACTAACCTTATACATCGGACCTTGCGTCAGATCCGGTAGTTCTGATTATTTGCTGAGTTGTTTCAAGTTTTCGATTTCGAGCGCCAAATGCAACCTTGTCAAACATACTAAAACCCACGAAATGTTCGACCTTTCTTCAGTTGTTGGCTACTTGAAATCTACTTTGAAACGGTAGGTATGTGTAGTTATAATCGCTCGAAAACTTTGATTATTAATTGGCATAGTCATAAATAAAAAATCAAAACTACCGTATTTGACGAGTGTTTCCCTTCTTTCAAGCAACAAGGTTACTGGACTATAACTATAAAATTCAATTTGTTGGTGAAAAACTTGACAATCAGGTGGATATTATCTACACCGATTTTACTATGGCTTTTTATATATTCGACTATGATATCTTATTGAGCAAACTTGATATATTTGGGCTAGCTGACTCTCTCTTGAATTTTTTAGTATTTCTACACTATGATTACTATACATTACACTTATTCAGTCAAAATTAGAATATGCATTACTTTGGAAGGAGTTCAACGCAGATTTATGAAATCATCATTGCATATAGGTCAGGGAGAGTCAGGGTTCCCGCATGATTTATTACTTGATTTTTTTCATACTCTACTTATAAGTAGATCTGTCTCCTAAGTATTTTTTTATAAGATTGTTCATAATATTTTGGAAAGTCCAGGTCAAAATGTCCAACGTGAAAACTTTTGAAATAAATTATTACGGCCTCTGATAACATGTATTTGATGACAAAGGTTGCTCTTATATGTGGCATATACAGTGGTAGCAATTATGTGCAATATTACAGGATGGATTATTGGTCATTTGTTGCCTAGACTAATAGTGCGAACTAACACAATAGACCATTATTATTTGAAGTGTAAAGTACTGTTACCAGTTCTATGTTAAATTCATATGTAACTTTTAATTTCTTTTGTATTATCATTTTTATCAGTGCACGGAGCTTGTCGTAGACAACAACTTACTAATATGTCAGATAATCAAATAAAAGGCAGGGATTTTGTTATTGTTGTAACCGTACTGAAATCAGACATACAAGAAATTCACCATTGTTGATGAATATGCAATCTCTGCATTATTGGTGTATAAAAATCAGATAGTGTACAACATTCTGTTTGTAAACAGAGGGGGCCACGCCTCCACAAAACAATCGCCGCCACAGCGTAGACCTGTGACGTCATACGCACGTGTATACCTAAAAGACATTGATATTGAATAAATTTGCTATATAGACTCGTAAAATTAGCACAGAAAGTGCATCTCACCGGGCAAATGGAAGAAGTATTGCATTATGCCATTATGTTCGAATACAGCACATAGTAAAACATATTTCACCTTGTCAAAAAAATTAAAAGAAAAATGTGGTGTGGAGCGATAAAGCGCGACGAAAGGAAGCATTGCAACATTGTTTATTTCTGACCATTTTAATGTAAGTTTAATTGGAAATACAGATAGGTTTAAGTTCATCGAAAAAATAAAAATCTAATGTTCTGAAGAATCAAATACATTTTTCTATTAAGCTACCAGAATGTATACAGGGCGTTTGGAAAATCATTGGTAAAGCAAACTTACATTTTTTCTTATTTATTGTATTCAGCACTTAATTCTGATTCTAAATAACATGTGCTGTATTTGCTCTTACCATTTACGTGATGCAGAATGTTATTTGAGGCATTTATAAATTTTTGCTATCTGACTTCATTACATTAAATCATCTGTCTCGTGACATAATAAACAAATGTAACAAATAAGAATTATTTAAAACTGTTTAAAGAGCAATTAAATCAATAGTAAATAGCAATAAAAATGTATTAAATTAATTAAAAAAATAAATAAATGTTGAATATCATTATTCATTATTTTTACTTATTGTTTTTCAAATTAAAACAAGTAGATTAGTGTAAAGTCAGATGGAATAATTTTATAAATACCTCAAGTAAAACCATCTATCTGGTACTTGCCAACAGCATTGTCGCCATAATTGTCACGAGCGGATCTATATTGTAAACAAACGAATAAGTTACGTTTAACAGCACCGTAAAATCAGCACATCATCACTAATAATTATGGCATTACCTATACAGTATTTACACTATGCATCTCTGACCCAAAAATGCCACAAAGACGGAAAAATACAAGTAAGAAAAACCTGTTTACATCACCAACACTGTAACCTGCACCTATATCCACGGAAACACAGCGATGAACGGCGTGTAACGTCACACCAATAATATCGCGTTTTCGACCACGTGGATTTGTTTGCATTCTACGGTAATTTATTAATGTTAATATTTTCATTATTGTGTGATTATGAAAAACTAGACAAAAATTAAACGCACTAGGTATACGCACTACTATGATTAATACTTACTACTTTTACTGCAATGTGTCAGGTCTGCTACCTGACAGATTGCAGTGTTGTCGAACGTTACACTACATTACAGTTTTAACGAGGTTCTCGGAAACCTCAATTGTTTACTTTGATAATACTGATCCAAAAAACAAATTACCTTACAGGCGCTTTTACTTAACCTTAATTGTACTCGTACCTTAATTTGTAATTTCGTAACATAGTTTTGCATATTATTGCAGTTTTATTTTTATCTTTGAAATGTATTATAAACAAACTATTCGTTTTATACATTTTCTTCATAAAAGCTTTTTATCGCTTTTGATCAGATACACGTCAAAATTAAACTTACTATGTAAGACAAACATAGAAAAAATAAATGTGTATTAAGGTTAAACCATCTGCGCAAGCATATCTTGGTCTGCTCATATGCTGGCTGTCAGTCATAGTTTTGTCGTGTGTGATAAATATTATTTGTCACAACGGGCACCTGTCTCCCCTATTCTCTCGCAAAGAGCGGCATAGGCACCGCTCCTTCCATGTTGGCTGCTCCACATAACCCTGATTGTTTGAGAGGTAATCACCAAGGTAGACCGCAGGGCTATATTTTACGGTTCTTATCTATTTATTGCGATGAGAGCGGACCAGTTGGGTAGGTCTAGCAGTGCTTCATTCGGAGCGCAAGCTACCTTCTTTGGCTGGCTGCAGTCTTATTATATAGAACTAATAAAGGTACCCGATTGGCTCACTAGCAATTAACATGTTTATTACAAGAGATTATCACATAGCTTTATCTCAAGTAATTCCGATGCTAATTGATTTTATGTGAGCCACTCTCATCTGTCTCTCTTCGTAAGGCAATGATGGAAGGCAACTACGTGCTGTGGAATATGTTTCATAACCAGGGTGACCTTATATTAAAATATATAACATTTTTTATAACGATAGTTAAGCGTTATGGCTAGAAATATCTTGACTTACTTGCAGTGTTTCTGATATACGCTTGCGTCTGCTCATAATAACCTTAGTAATTATATTTTAACATTAGTAGGGTAATTATTGTTTTAAAGTTATCTAATGAAGAAAAATGCAAAGTGGTAAACACTCATGGAAATCTTGTAACAAACATTGTGAAATCTTTGCGAAATCGTGCGAAATCCCGAAAAGTCGTGCGCAATCACGAAAAATCGCGAGAAATCACGCAAAATTCCTCGTCATTTGGTGGCAAATTTTCCCAAAAAGACTGACAATACTGTCGCGTTATTATCGACGACAAAAAAAATGCTTTCATTTACCACTTACCAAATTAGCATGAAAAAAGTGAAAATGGACAACTTTTTGCGGAGAAGTCCGATTGAGATGCGGTTTTCTGCAAAATGTTCAGGGAATTGCTTATAACAAAAGGTACATCTAGCCTCTGTACGCTCGCAAATTTTTAATTGTTTATTTAACAAATGACCCATTTTTGTTGAGCATATGGCAAATGTCACACACGATTTAACGAAAATATCTGGAAAATGTTCTCTCGGGGGTTTTCGAGGTCCCTCTTTATCACTAGAAAAACAGATTTTTTTGCAATAACTCTAGGATGATGAGGAGAAGCATTGCCACAAAGTAATTGCAATTATAATTGTTTATTGTTCGATTGATGTAACCTCGCTAATTAACAAATTAGTATCTCTCTTCTCCCGGAATCGTTAGAAAATCGGTTTTTTTTGGAATAATTCTGGGATCAATTGAACAATAAACAATTATATTTGCAAAAATCTTGTGCCGATGGTTCGCCTTAAAAAGACAGAAATCCCGGAAAAAATTTCGGGTCTCTAGTGATTCCGGGAGTAGAGTTATTAATTTGTTAATTAGCGAGGTTGCAACAATCGAACAATAAACAATTATATTTGCAAAAATCTTGTGCCGATGGTTCGCCTTAAAAAGACAGAAATCCCGGAAAAAAAATTCGGGTCTCTAGTGATTCCGGGAGTAGAGTTATTAATTTGTTAATTAGCGAGGTTGCAACAATCGAACAATAAACAATTATATTTGCAATTACTTTGTGGCAATGCTTTTCCTCATCATCCTAGAGCTGTTTTTCTAGTGATTTCGGGCGCTAACTTATTAATTTGTTAATTAGCGAGGTTGCAACAATCGAAAAATAAACAGTTATATTTGCAAAAATCTTGTGCCGATGGTTCGCCTTAAAAAGACAGAAATGCCGGAAAAAATTTCGGGTCTCTAGTGATTTCGGGAGTAGAGTTATTAATTTGTTAATTAGCGAGGTTGCAACAATCGAACAATAAACAATTATATTTGCAATTACTTTGTGGCAATGCTTTTCCTCATCATCCTAGAGCTGTTTTTCTAGTGATTTCGGGCGCTAACTTATTAATTTGTTAATTAGCGAGGTTGCAACAATCGAACAATAAACAATTATATTTGCAAAAATCTTGTGCCGATGGTTTGCCTTAATAAGCCAGAAATCCTGGAAAAAATTAATGTTCTCTTGTGATTTTGGGGGTGGAGTTTTTAATTTGTTAATTAGCCCAGTTATAACAATTTAGGAATAAATAATAAAACTAACACCAAAGTGATAAAGAGGGACCTCGACAACCCCCGAGAGAACATTTTCCAGACATTTTCATGTGTGACATTTGCCATATATTCAACAAAAATGGATCACTTGTTAAATAAACAATTAAAAATTTGCGAGCGTACAGAGATTAGATGTACCTTTTGTTATAAACAATTCCCTGAACATTTTGCAGAAAACTGCATCTCAATCGGACCTCTCCGCAAAAAGTTGCAAGTGAAATGCTAATTTGACGCGACTAACAATTAACAGCAAATTCGAGGCCATATTTAAATTTCTCGTGAGAAAAATTAACCGCTACTAAGTTTTATGTATTTATTACAATTTATAATAAAGTTATTGAGAAAAAAATTTTAAAAGCCGAATATTCTGTATTTCGGAATTTATAAAATTTTGAACTAAGGTAACTTGAATTAGGCCATCATATGTTGGCACCTAGAATATGTGGTTGTTTCCAACCTTGTACAAATAGATACCTTTTATAAATAGATAGAAATCTCTATTTTGCGAAATCTTGTCACAATTTTGATCCCACTGGTTACCTCCTCGGAAAAATGCTACAGTATTTACAGAGTGTTTTCAAATTTAATTTTTAGTAATTTACATTTCGTTTTTTTGTTTTATCACATTTAACTTCCAAACTCTCCAACCCTTGTAGCAGTGTTGTCATCATTTTCGGAATGCATAACATCTGCCGAAGTCGGAGTTTGTGTTCTTGTAAGGAACAGTTATATTTTCCTTGGATTTTCCTTACAATATTAATTTCGTGTTTCATTAAGTAGGTACTTAGAAATATTAAGTCGTGCGAATATTTTTTATTAAATTCTAATCATTCTGATTCCACCAATATGATTGTGATGTGATTATCGATAAAACGTTGTATTGTATTCTTATTTTAAATGATCAAACTACGTTCTCACGTTTAAACATTCTTACGTGGATAAAATGCTACTTAAAATACTTATACAATAAATACTAAGTGCCAATATTATTCTATTTAAGATTCTAAATATTTGTTTTAAAACTAGTCAATTAGCTTAATAGATTAATATTTCTTAATAGCAGTAAAATATATCAAATTTATGCAAAGTATGTGCAGGCAAATTTATTTTTTATTTTTGTATGTACAATAGTCTATATTATGGCGGATGCGCTCATAGTAATAAACTATTATATAAATACTTAAATGAATAATTTATCACATTTGATATTTTGACCATATAATTATCTTATTTTAATTTAAATACGACGTAATATAGTTATATCTAAAATATATGTATCACTGGAATTCTTACAAGTCCTGCCGAAGGCAATAGATTTTTGTTAAAATCTAAAATATAAATTGATAAGTTGAAACATTTAATTAAGTAATAATTTAAAATTTATTAATTATTAATAATATCAATAATTTTTTTATAAAAGTGTTTTTGACAGAAATCTATAAAGCAAATAATAATAATAATATCTCTACCCCTCATTCTAATCACGAGGATTAGCCCAGAAGTCGAAGAATTGTGCGGAAGAGGGGGCGGCATATTATTATTAAGCAGGCCGCATTTGCGGCCAGAAACGACTTACGTTGGTAGGCCCTAACCACTATTCTGCAGGAATGAGGGGAACCTGGAAAACCTCATTAATTAGGGGGGTAGTTAAATGTCAACCGGTATCAATCCCTCACATTGACCCAAGTCAACATTCTTCCACCCTACCATACCCGCAGAGAGGGTTCCAATCTCTCCACAAATATAGCTTATATACGGTCTACCGGCTGCAGGGGTCGAACCCACAGCGATCCAGTCACCTCGGTTCAAGTACTGACGCCTTAAACCGCGCGACCACTGACCGATCAAAATACTCGTAAATATATGTATCCTAAAACCACCCCTAGTTCTTCGAACACATAATTAGGCAATATAATAGATTTTCTCCATTATACACCAGAGCTGTATAAACTTTTTCCTTTAGAAAGCTCCAAAGAAAAAATCTATTGGATGGACATTCGGTCATCGAGCTGGCCAAACAACTGGACCACCTCGACCATTCCATCTCTTCCCGTAGTTCGTCTTACCCACGGCTTTAGGTAAAAAAGTATTTACGTCAAAATATGGTTACTGCATAATCACGACAGAGGTCACACCGTGATCAATAAGAAGTTAGTAGATGGGGATGAGATTCTTATTGCAGCCAGCGACAAGATATTCCCTACCCATGCTTGTCAAACAAATTTTAAGGTACAATTTCCAACTAGAGTTAATCCTTCTGAAGTATTTGATATATCTGCCTGTGTTCAAGAGAATATCAGCAAGAGATATGTAAATGAGCATATTTAAATATGTACAGACTCAGGTAGCTTTACGAACGCTTCTGTCCTTCAGGATCACCTCTTTTGTGGTCCTAGAATGTGTCAGAGCTCTTTCTCTCTTGGGAAGGGAAAATCGTGTTAAGCTGACCTGGGTTCCGGGTCACAGTGGTGTGACAGGTAATGAGAGGGCTGACATGTTGGCCAGACAAGGCTCGAGCAGTCAATTTGTGGGACCTGAACTTGTTTTGGGGTTACCACAATGCCATCTCGCAAGGCCCATTGATAACTGGACCAAAAAGCAATCACCTGAGGATTAGTTGATTGGATCCGGTTTGCGTTAGGCCAGGCTACTTATAGGGGGGCCATGGGCTGACGCAATCCGAAACTTCATTATGCTTAACAGAAGCAACATCAGAATTGTCACGGGTCTCCTAACAGGCCAGGGACATCTAAACAAGCACCTCTATAGGATTGGCTTATTGTAAAAAGACACAAATATCTTGGAGAAGCTTTTCTGCATCAGAGAGATGTCAGCAGAGCTGGTGCTCGCTTTTGCGCACAGTACAGGCCTGTTTTGAACTCACTATAATCAGCGGCATGTACAATAGGTTTTCAGGCCTGAGTACTACGGGTAATCCGCGCTGCTGTTAACAACAACAACAACATAATTACTACATACCAAGTCTGAACAGAACATATATTTGTTTAGTAGAAGATAAAGGAAATAAATAAATCAGGAAAACGGAGTGTTACAAGGAAAAATATTATTTTTATTTTTTAATACCCTATCATTTCCCAAAGTTAAGAACGAAAAAATCAGGTCACACACAGGACATGTATAAAAAGCAGACAAAATTAATTTAAGCCGATGTTATATTTGGTAGATACATTGTTCCAAAATATTTGTAGTCCATTTTAAAACATTCGTCATACAAAATGCTATATACACCTGTATATGTTCATTATATTTTAATAATTTTTGCGTCACAAGTTCAGGACACATATTTGTTGAATAGTTACATCTACAGCAAAATCAGAGAACCTACTGCATTCAATTGGTTCACAACTTCTAATACACTCATTGATACGATTGGGCTCGAGTCTAATAGGGTGTTCGATAAGTTTTTGGAGTATCTCACTCCAAGCTAAGAGCCGCTAAAGTATGTGGAGGGTGTTTTAAATGCAGCAGTTGTGGTCAGTCATACCCTAGACTTATTCAATAAGTGGCAGATCTGGCAATTTTGGTGGTCATCTGATGTTGATCCATAAGAGGTATTGTTTGTCTGCCAACATGAGCATTGTCTTGATGGAAAATGGCGCTTTTGTTGGTGTGAAAGTATGGAATGCCATTCCACCACTTCCTGGATGTAGCGTTGGGTTGTCATGTCGCTTCAAATGGAAACTAGTGGTAATCTGCTACCATACACGATGATACTCCATACGATAAAGCCTCATGTATGATGGACATGACACTGTAAAATTGTGTTTCGCGACTTTGACTACATCGCTTTCTTACCCTTGCCCGACCATCGTACATCACCAAGAAGAAACGGAATTTATCACTTAAGATCACCTGATTCTATTCTTGGTCGCACTGAATCCTCTCTCTACACCATTGTAAGTGGTTAGCTCGTTGTTAACGAGTGAGAAGCAGCATCCAGTGTGAACGATGAGAGAAAAGTTCAAAATCGGCGATATACTGTATACATGTAGATTTCCCCCCCCCCCATGTTATTCAAACCACTGATTTGCAATAGTTCGACTGCTGCTAAATTGGTCTCTGAAGTTGCAGTCGACGATCTTCATGGTCTGTGGCTTCTCTATGAAGTCTGGTGTCTTTCGCTCTGTGCCAACGACCTGGTAACATCGTACGTACGTACACCGACAAATCTGCTTCGCGCAACCCAATAATGCGCCTCCTCCCAAAATCACAAAGCTGGAAAATCTGCTCACATCTACGTACTCTAGTCATAATTTGCTGTAAAATATGTTTCAACAAGCTTCACAAATGTGAGTAGAATTTTGTTTTAACAGACCGAACCGAGTAAACATGCAAAAAATTATCAAAATAAAATAATATTTAATGGGGTTTACCTTTCTTTGTTACGTATTACATATTACCTATATTTTTATAACTAAAGTAAACTTATTACAACGCAAGGTGTGTTACAGATGTTAACTCATATATTATAAGGGCAATAAATTTCTGCGAGGCGCAAAAACAATAATCGATTATTACCCGTAGCGTGGATCAGATACGGTACTGATTAAGATGCTGCTAATAAAAGTGCAATTATACAATAATGGAAAAGCAACAAAACATTAACAGGAAATTAACTCGCTACTTACATTCCATTTTGGAATTAAGTCCGATATAAATCTTGCCACAGAACCAATTGGTCCGACTACATTCGTACGTATAACAAATAGTGTTAATAGAAGGAAACACAATTAATATTGACGTCACAGTGGCGTCAATTGAATATTTTATATGAAATTCAAAGTAAAAAATTAATGACTGCATAGGTATAAAGAGTGTTGCTTTGCCAAATCTTAATGATGATTTGTTAATCACAAATTCCAACAAAAAAATCTGTTTATTAGATACAAGAACCTATTGTTCATTCAATTAAACAGAGTTAACTATAACTTAGTACAAATATTTTAAGAGGTGGTAGGGAAAATAAGAATTAATGGAATCATATATCAAAAAATGTCCAATAAAAAGCAAAACAATTTTTTTTTAACTATATTAAATCCTTATTTATCGCCGTCATTTGTCTTCCATTAGCCGCGAGGTTAGGTATATTCGACCAAAGTTAGAAGTGTCAAATGTACTGACAGGTCACCGCGTTGACACGTGTATCAGCTTACGCCGCTTTGAAAGAAAACAAATATTTACAAAATATAGATTATTATTTAATGATTTAATGAGAAACACGATGTTAACTACTAACTACTATTAACTTACTAATATTTATTTCCAGAATTGATATTTGGAGAGATTTTAAGAATGTTGTATAATTTTCTGTTTTCTTCCTTGTTTATATTAAAACCTGCCACTGCAAGGATTTCTCTACTTACTGTGGTGTGGACCTCTCTTTTCCTCGACCGTTTTTTTTGTTTAAAGTGAAGTACCTGCTTGGTCCGGCGGCCTTAACCGCTGATTACTTACATCGGGAAAAACCATAAAGGATAACAAAAAAATACACGTAAATGTACACAAATGCATAAAAGCACTGCCACACATTTACCGGCAAGATATTATAACAGTTGTTCAATGTGGCTCAAAAAGTATTCAGCATAATATTTTGTGTATCTACTCGGAAAACGTCTTTGGTATTACGCTGCCACACAATAATACGCACTTGTCACACTCCCATAAATCAACGCCTAATTCGTCATCTAGGCATTTGAATACGACATGTTTGTTAATACACTAAAAATACGCGAACAATTAAATTTGCCAAAAGCAAGAACTGAAAAATTATTTCAAACTATTTTTTGACATCTGCAACCGCCATCTGCTATCTGTAGGATACTTATGCAAGGTGCACTTTACGGCGAAAAGTTTTTAAACTTCTTGTGTTATTGGGGAATTAAATTCTGTTAATAATAACAATAATAGCAACAATATTAACAGTAATCGACGATGTTTATGTAAAATAAATAGTAATATTTTAAACTTCCAAGATGTTTATAGTGTTCTGTAAAATTGTTTCTTACAGCTTTAGATAATAATAATAATATAATAATATCTCTACCCCTCATTCTAATCACGAGGATTAGCCCAGAAGTCGAAGATTTGTGCGGGAGAGGGGGCGGCATATTATTATTAAGCAGGCCGCATTTGCGCCCAGGAACGACTTACGTTGGTAGGCCCTAACCACCATTCAGTGCAGGAATGAGGGAAACCTGGAAAACCTCATTAATTAGGGGGGTAGTCAAATGTCAACCGGTATCAATCTCTCACATTGATCCAAGCCAACATTCTTCCACCCTACCATACCCGCAGAGGTTGCCAATCTCTCCACGAATATAGCTTATATACGGTCTACCGGCTGCGGGGGTCGAACCACACAGCGATCTAGTCAACTAGATTCTAGTTATGACGGCTTAAAACGCGCGACCACTGACCGATCAAAGATAGATATAACTAATCTTCGCATGTTCTTTGAGATTTGGAGAGTGTGCAACTAGCAATGCCGTATTCTAGGTTATGTTATGTTATTTTAGAACATTTATAATTTTAAACGTTTTATAGTAATTAAATAAAGTATTTTATGTCGAATGTGTTAGTGGATAATTATGACGAATCTGAAATGAATGAAAATGTAAGTTTGGCAGTGTGGAACAAAAGAACGAAGAACGAATACAAAATATTGCAGCTAACCGACTCAGGAATTATTGTTATTAAAAAATGTTTATTTTCGTCGTTTCTGCACTTGACAACCTTGCAAAAAACTACCGCATGGTAGTTGACATATCTAGCCATCTCGGACGATGATTGATAGGGTTTTTATTTAAACATTGAGCCAAAATACATTTTTTATTGTCTTTAGGCCTCCCTGGGCACGAGGTTAAAATTTTTGAACTTAGTCATAGTTAACCCTAAATATATTTTGTCAAATAAATGTAGTTAATTGAAATATATATGTAATTTAATTAATACATATTTTATTCATTTAATATAGGTCACTTTCGAATTTAATAAAATATTTTGTTTGCTTTTCAACATAATATTTAGTTGAATGGAAATAAGAAATGCTCAGTTCACAATATTTAACATCCAAATTATTATTATATATACATACTGAAATAAAAAAATGTATAATATTCCATATGTTATTTTGGAAACGTTAGGGCAGTACTTCCTGAGTGGTGAACATTTTACTAAGGTCATTTTAATAGAAACGTGTTCTCTTTAGCTGTAGATGCAGCGGTACCACTTGTGTTACTTCTTTTGAAAACACCCTGTATAGCTTTGAAAAGGTAAATTTATATTGTTTTTGTATTTGAATTATAACATACAATAATAATAATCTCTAGTAATATAAAATTATTAGTCACAATATTTTTCTATGCCTTTTAAAGCAAATATAGAATATAGATTGATGTAGACAGATGAAGAGTAAAGCGATATAAACGAGTACAACAAACTGGTTGTATTTTCATATTAATTTAAAATATATTTATAATTATTGCTTGCCTATTTTTGACATTTTTATTTATTCCACCCTTTAAGATAACTGGGCCGATGAAACTTATGATTTTACAAAAGGATTAATGTAAAAATAGTAATTTCCTTATGAAATTAAGGGGAAAGAGGAAATATCCAGAAAAATACGTTATTTAAATGTTACTTTGTAGTTTTTAGTATTTTTTACTGATTTTCATTTCAATAATGAACATTTTGAAGTCCTCAATGCATCACTTTCTAGTTTGGTCGTATAGAACATATCAAAACAGTTTTTCTGCTTTTTCTCAAACCGTCATCGAAATATTTTAAATTGGAATACACAATTGAATGTATAAAAGTAGTACAAAATTGGTTCGGGTAAACATTTCAACATAGTTTTATGTATAAAAATATTACAATTATTGTTCTCTAAGTGCGCATACAGCTTTTCAGTGCATTGTTGAACAATTTTAAAATTTCGTAATACTAACTACAGATTTTTTTGTATGATCTTTTTGTCAAGTAACTGACAATTACATTATTTATAATAAAAAAACGAAGTAACTGATGTGCCCGCACTCATTGTTGTAGGTTATTTAAATTGTCCCTTAGCTTAGTACAGTATGTAGATCGTATTTCAGAAAAGCACCATACACGTACACCTACTTGTATTTACTGCATACAGGTGTACGATGCTCATTATAATATGCTTACAGAACAAAAAGTTAATTTAATTAAAAACACATTTAGTGTGCTATTTACATTGAAACTGATGATAATGAATAAAAAGGTATTCTGTACTACCATTCGTAAGTTAAAGTAAATACTTTACATAATGGTATTTACGTAAATTGCTCATACCAGGTGAATTTTGAATGCGTTAAATTAGCGGTAAAAATTACAAAAAGTCAACTGTTATTTTTACAGAAAACTGCTGAGACCTGCTGACTAAAATTTGGCAATTATGCAAAATACAAATACCAACATTTCATGTTACATTGTGAAAATAAAATTAAGCATGCAATTTTCTATATAAAATAACGAAGAAAAACTTCAAACCTCGCCTCAACTTAATTCATGATTCCTTGTATAATAAATGTCCAAGCCTCTGCTGTGAATTTGATCAGTTCTTGTTGTTCTTGGGCTACGCTCTATGATCTGATGAAATTATTATTATTCATGAAAAAAATATCACACAGTTTTAATAATAAAATAGCTTTGTTTACTCTTACAATCAAATTAAAATCGGTAAGTATCTGTTTAACTTGGCAGTAAAGTAGATTTAATGCCTTGGCTGCTTTAATATTAAAAACCAACCGCAGGATTAAATCTTGTATTTTACTGCCTAGTTAGACAGATAACTATTAAAGTTCTAGAACTTTTGCTTTATCGTCCTAGTACTTTAAAGTTCCATGTTTCGTCCAGTGATCCAAAAATGCATCATTATTGAACTGTATGAAATAAAACACATTAATGATGGTAGTGATGACACATAAATAAGATCTCACCTGCATATGAGGCTATTCCTTCCGATCATGCCCATTAGAATGTCAATTTTTTACTTCATTTTTAAATTTAGAAATACGCTTTTATATCTACTGGTTTTCGTAAGTTACATCTACTTTATGAAACAAGTGTCGATTGTTCTTAAATACTTCTAAATCCTCGTAAAAATAAACTAATATGAAGTTGTATAGTATAAAATAGTAGATAATACTATTTCAACTATAACAATTTGTTGCAGGTGACGTTACATTAAACGAGTCTATAATTTACTTATTATACAGGGTGATTCATTAATAACGGGACAGCGCTTAATGGTAGACTGCTGACTTCAGAATAGAGTAATACTTCTTTTCGATCTAGAGGATGTCAAAGTGAAAATTATATTTTCGATATTTGTATATAAAAATCCAAATATTTGCATACATTTTGAAGAGATTATTTGGAGGCAAGGAATTCAAATTTATTTCTAATTTTGACGACGTAGCAGAGGGCACCACTTATGGCTCATTACGCCTCTCTTAAATAGCAGAACTTTATTGCAGTTTAGTGAATCCATCTCAAACAATCGGTTCTCCTACGTTTTTTATGGAAACAAATTAAACGCTCGTTAAATTATTTAACTGCACGATACATTTTCCGAATAAAATAATATAGAAATAGGATATTTTATTTGAATGCACGATACATTAAGAAATGTTTGGTAAACATAATAACTGTTCGGTTAAAATTATAAATTCTCAGTGAAAAATGTATTCGCAAACTGGAAATAATAGTTGCACGAGAGAAAAAATACATGTTCGATAAAAACAACAAATGCTCTCTAAACATATAAATGTGTTCATCACAAATAATAATTGCTAGTTAAAAATAATAAATGCTCGGTAAAAATATAATAAAACTATTCATCGCCGGATAAGAATATTAAAAACTCGGTAAGAATATTAAATACTCGGTAAAAATATTAAATGAACCGTTAAATATATATATATGCAGTAAAAAACAATAATTACTCTCTAGGAAGTGTAAATGCACAGTTATAAAAATTATTTGCAGAAAATAAATTCTTAAGTTTGAAAAATTGACTGTAGGTTAGATTAGGTTAGGTTAAATAATGAAATCATTCACTGCTTGCAAATCATTTTACTGCGCACGCGCGCTTTTAAATTCAAATCTGCGAACCAAAATTAAATATCGCGCATAAAGCAATGAACACTTTTGAAATTTGTATCGTGCAAAATGAATAAAATATCGAAACATACTTTTAAAACTTATCGAGCATTTAGTATTTTTATTATGCAAATGCTATTTAAATACCGAGCATTCTTATACTGCATTCATCATTAGTAGTCAAGCATTTCTCCTATTTTATATTGCAAAATATATTAAAATATCGAGCACTTTATTGGGACCCCTTTTTATTTGGAAAAGATATACCTTAAAAAGCGACCTGTGAGACGTTACTGTTTCAATGCATAAAGTGTTTTCGACCAAATACATTTAATTTAACATACAAAATGGTACTTGAACAGGGCTCTATTCAGAACTTTCTACTGAATATTTACTGCATGAATAACTATTAGATAAATTTAATACTTTCTTGCCTTCAAAATATGACCGTAAGAAATAATAAAACTAATTTGTAGCGCAAACGCCACTGTCTTTTCCGTACGTTGGTCTATTGAGACATATTAAACCCACGTAATTTAGCCGCATATTGAACTTCCCCATTATTGGAAATTCTCATTCGTATTAAGCCATGATCTCATTATCTAAATATCTTGGATACCTAATATCTTAAAATAACAATATAAACTGTAACATAACCTGCTCTGGAATGAACTCATTTCCGACGAACAAAATGCGTCGTAACTGTTCTAGTAATATCCAATATACCGACTGCAATGCATTGCACATTCATTGAAACGTAACCGAGAAATATACACCGGCTGTGACCTTATAAACAAATTTATAGTGTTTTATGCTAAACACTTGTTCAGTATTATTATTTATCACATCGATTATTATTTATGCAAACTAGATGAATTTTGTAATGTACTGGTAGGAAGTATGAGTAATTACAAATTTATTGTGTAATTGTGGTGTTTTTCTTCGAGTATTTTCAATATTATTCACGGTTAGTCGCGTGCACAGATAAGAAATAACAGTTGGATTAGTTTTTTTTATGAAACATGACATTCACTTTGAGTGACGTATTATAATGAAGTCGAAATGTGCTCATGCGTTTATTAAGAAAGAAGGCAACGATATGGATATTTTTTGTAATATATAGGTGCTTAATGTATTAATCTATATGCATGTTTTAATTTATCTTTTCCTGGTGTAAATATAATTGCAAAAAGTCAAACGAAGGGTACAAAATTATCACAAATTAACAGCTTTGAGACAATCAAGTTTTTAATATGTATCTTATTATATTTAATTACAAAAATGCATGTAAATATCGTACTTATATAAAGTATTTTAGCAATTAATTATTTACTTTTATAATAAATAAAGACAAAATTTACAGTATCCATAAATACGATTTAATCTAAAAGGTCTGTAATGTTATTAGTCTGTACTGGTATTCTGTACTATATACAGGGTGTTCCAGTGAGAGCGTACAAAAATTTACCAGGGGGTAGACCAGACCAAAATAAGACTAAAATTCTTATAAAAATACCTCTGATGCACGCCTAGCGAGTTACAGGGTGTTATTTTGAAAAAAATAAAATAACAATTTTCAGCAATAACTTAAAAACCGTTTCGTAGATTTAGGTAATTTTTGGGTGACTTTGGATCAATTGAAGGTCATTAAAATTACATAGTGTTTGTTTTAATATGACACTAGCGGTGGCCTAGGCCTACTATTCCTTATGATTTTATCTTTATAACTCTTGCATATCCTACTTTTATGTGAATTGACTAAGTTCTCCTTAATCAGTGACCAATTCTGAACAAAAAAGGTGCTCACAGCTCTAAAATCAACCATTTTCAAGTAAATTGAGTCCAAAGTACCGACTGCATTAATTTATGCAGAAAATCGGTCAGTGGTCGCGCGGTTTAAGGCGTCAGTACTTGAATCGAGGTGACTGGATCGCTGTGGGTTCGACCCCTGCAGCCGGTAGACCGTATATAAGCTATATTCGTGGCAATGTGAGAGATTGATACCGGTTGACATTTGACTACCCCCCTAATTAATGAGGTTTTCCAGGTTTCCTTCATTCCTGCACTGAATGGTGGTTAGGGCCTACCAACGTAAGTCGTTCCTGCCGCCCCCTCTCCCGCACAAGTCTTCGACTTCTGGGCTAATCCTCGTGATTAGAATGAGGGGTAGAGATATTATTATTATATTAATACATGCAAAGAATTTGTTTGTTGTCATCTAGTAGGTACCTGTCATTATAAATAACAAAGTTGCTTACAAGCGTTATGTCAAAAATTGTTACATGACGTCACACTAGTAACAGTTGCAGTTGCTACTGTAGTATACTAGAAGTCAAGTCAATTTGCATAAAATATGCATGAATTTTCCAATAATGAATATGCTGATATGATATACGTTATAATACGACCTTCAGCGTTTCAAAGGAAGTTTTCAATAAACATCTGGGGAGGCATCCCCAATAGAGTCATTTTAGCTCCACAAATTATTGTAGATCGTTTAAATTCAGAGAGATGCACACATTTTTTAGAAAATGCTGTGACTGGCTATTTAGATGACGTTCCATTTTATTTGAGAAATCAAATGGACCATCAACAAGATAGAGCACTTGCTCTTAATGGAAGGCAATTATCTATGTGGCTCAATTTGCACTTTCTCGAACGCTGGATCGGGAATAATGAACCTATTATGTGGCCTCCCAGATCTCCTCATCCCAATCCGCTTGATTTTTTTACTGGGGTCATATGAAACAGCTGGTATACGCTGAATCTATTAACACGAGGGAAGAATTACTTCAAAAAATTAATGCCGCCGCCGAGCAAATTGAAGCAACCGTTGACTTACAAAAGATTTACAACTCCTTGGTAAAACGATGCCGAGCATGCATTGATGTAAATGGACAGCATTTCGAACATTTATTGAAATAATTATTGTTAATTTTGTTATTTTGCTAACATAATTTCTTTCATGTTAAATACATAGGTACATTATTTTAATTTTATCTTTAGTTCATTTTACTTACTAGATGACAACAAATAAAATCTTTGCATGTATTTTTATGCATAAATTAATACAGTACAGTAGTACAGTACTTTGGATTCAAGTTACTTGAAAATGGTTGATTTTGTAGCTGTGTAACAAGAGTACCTTTTTTGTTCAGAGTTCAACCTATTCGATATTTTTTAGCCATATATGGTTTAGCTTTCAAATAAGCTGTCTATTTCTTGGAAAAAAATATAATAAATATCTAACAGAAAACGAGTTAAAAATTGTTAAGGTTTATTTTAATATATCATTCTTATTTATATTTACAAAAGTTGCCTCCATTGCAAGCTTGGGCAAGCAGTAGTTTAAATTAGTGTTGACTGAATTTTACAAAACAAGACAAGAGCTTTTTGTCTTGTTCTTGCTCGATCTTACAAGATCATGTATTGTATTGTCTGGCGTGAGCGTTGCAAATTTCTTGTTTCGTGTTTGCAAGAGTCAAACACAAATTTGGTAACAGTGATGGTTACTCTTGGTCAGCTCGTACTCTCGATATGGTCCATCGTCGACAGTGGTCGATTGGTAGACGTTAAAAAGTATAGAAACTTCTAGTTTTACATAATATGTTATAAATAATGCACTGAATAGGCGAAACAAAATCGGACCTCTTCCAACCAAGTGACAGTGAATTTACACTTAGTTCTAGTTCAACAGAACTGAATCTAGACTCGATAAACTTTTAATAGTAATATTTTAAAAATAGTTTTATATGATGGATTTCCTTTAAATAAAGTATACAATTGCATTTTCTTTCAACTAATATTTACTTAAATACGATACCCCTTCTTATATTTGCAAGACTTTTTGCCTAGTAATAATAATATGTCTTATCTCCCAAAACTACTTTAAAATCTTGCGGGACTAAGACAAGATCGGGAAAAGTAAGACCAGATGCCAACACTAGTTCAAATTGTCCTCCTTCTTGCTCTTTCCGAAGACGTAGGTCACCGTACTTGGATACGATCTCGTTTAAATACCCCCTTAAAAGGAAATCAATAGGATTGAGATTTAGAGATCCTAGAGGCCAAGGTACTGAGCAGCCCTCTTCGATCTAACGTATGTTATGTACATGATTCAAAAACCAAAATGAGGGACATCGAGTAGAAACTACATCCGTAATCGTAGGTCTTTAAGAAGAATAGACATAGATCATTACAAGGAAAAAGTTGTCTTGGTTGGTATCCAAAATTTCACGTGTGCACTGGCTCATGACTTCTACTATCACCCCATCTGTCTTTTTTAAAATTCCTGGTTTCTGGTTTTGTGCATGTCCTATCAAATGCCATGTTTCGTAACTGCTAATTTTTCATTTTTTTGTTCTTTGGGTGACACTTGCGTTTCTTCAATCTTGGGTAAATATATAGTCGATAGATGTTCCTCCTTTTCCTTTTCCTTGACCTCAGGTGTTCTGTTGAAGGCTTGTTCAAAATGTTTGTTGGTATATCTATTTACTCCAAGTGATCGTAAATAATGCGGTTTTTCTGATGTAATGTTGAAAGTGCTATACGCACTTCGAGTTGCAAACATTCCCAAAGATCTAAATGGGAATCCTATTCTAAATAATTTAGGAACATCATAACTCTATTGTCTTTTGAATGTCCAGCTCTGGTCAATAGTAGTCACGTCTCACTTACCCAGTACGTGTCACATAGCTGTATGAAAGAAACGAAGGAGCAGCTGTGAGTTTACTTTAATTCCCAGCTCTGGAAAGCATCTATATGGAAGCTTTTAAGAAGCAGGTAGTTGACTTAACAGTTATAAAATTGATGCGTTGGTTCCAATATGTTCATGAAACATTTATCAGGGATACCTTGGATATAACAGCATAGAAGAATTCTTCGATCACATATATGGCATACATCCAGATATCATCTTCTTCACTATTGACTTAAAAGAAAACAATTATCTTTCGTTCTTAGATATCTTTATATAAAGCAATCGAAATGGCGTATTACTGTGTTTACATAAAACCGGCCATCCACGGTAAAGTACTGTCAACACATGCAATGAACATAAACGATTTGTGAACCAAAACAGAGTCAGAATACTTAGTAGAAGAAATACAGGGTGATTCAGAACGTATTTAAAAGTCTGGCCAGGCGATTTCGAATATTGAAATCTGATCACTTTTTGTAGCTATTAACCGTTTTTGTGATACGAGATTTTTCATTAGTTTTTCAAGTGTTGATGGATATCGTTTTAATTTATGGCTATGTGAAAATGTTTTAGCAGAACAAGTTCCCAATAAACATGTGCCAAATGCAGCTACCTTTACCGCGGGTGTAGTGAGTGCAAGTGTAGTATAACCCGAGGGACATTTCAATCCGAATCCTGGAAAGATGGAGGCCCAGGGCTTCCTCGGCATATCATGCACGAGGCTCAATTATATCCGCACTGTGTCCAAGCATTAAACGAGGAGGATCAGTACCATGACTGCCACGATCTCCTGACGTTAAATCATTTAAACCTAATTTTGTGGAGATATTTAAAATATGAAGAATACATACTGTTGACGATTTACCCAGAAGCAGAAATATTTGTATAGTTTGTAGAAACTGGGTAAGACTGGTCTAAATGTTGTTGTAACATCAGGTATTAAAACCACAAATTGAATCTATTAATAATTAAGAACAATTGTGGCAAATGCAGTTGAATTTGCTGTAATAAATCGGCGTTATAAAATGTTATTTATTTCTTTCCTTGAGCATTTCTTTTAATTTTTTGTTCGGTCGCAGATTGCATGCTTTACCGCATTATCAGGGGTTACAGTGGACCAGTTTCTAGTGTGGTACAGAAGTGTATTTCTAAATCATTTTCGAACTGCCCTTTTTGATTTTTTTTAATTATAAAAAGCCTATATTAAATATTTTCTTTGTTTCTTTTTGAATTGCAATAATAAATTTCTACCATGAACATTCTATTTTTTGGCGTGGATTTACTGGTTTCATTGTACAATGTCCACTAAATGTTGGATGTTGTGAAACTCAACTTTGATGCATATATCTAATCCTATTACCAAAAGACTACTTAACATATTATGTAAAAATTCAGCATTGCTATTTTATTTCTATAACACTTCACCGTAATTTTTTCCCTGCGCCACTTCCCTTAGTTCAAGCAAATGACATTTTATAATAAATGGTATTGTTACTTATATTTTTCTACCACTACAAGTATTAAATTAAGAATAAGGGTAATATTTTAATATCATGTACGCATATTTAAGACCTGCAGCAACATAGTTCATTTAAGTGCACTTGAAGTCATATATCATGAAGCCATGGCTTAGAAATCACAATGGATGCTTCAGGATATTGCGAAAAACAATAGAAGCTGCAGGACAGATTCCTCAAGTTGATATTATTTTTAAGTTCCGCTATGACTCATATTCGTATAACTAAAGAATAGCAGGCATAAATTTAACATTGTTTAAATGTTAGTGACCATGATCAGTCACCAGGTCGATGTTCTTTAGGATAGGATAAAGGTCAATAAATAAAAGAACAGTAAATTTAACTTATAGGATACGTTTCAGTATACTTTAACATCATCCTCATGCACTCACAATTCAGTTATTTTAAAAGTAAAAAAAAAAACAGATACATTTTTGTCAATTCTGTCACAATTGCATTATAATAAAAATGAAACTGTCACTCAACTTCCAACATTACTATCCTACAGAGTTTACCAGAATTTATATAAAACTGATATGATATCAATCAGGAAGTCTATGCATACAATTTTGTTGGCTCCATGAAATGTATTAGAAACTATAACAGATATATCATTCGCATATATAATAATATATAATGTACTGAGAATATTATGTGCTAAATATCATTTATGTATAAACCAAATATCAATAGACCTAAAACTGATCCCTGAGGATCTTCAATATTTATAAATATCGAAGCACTTTTTTGTTGCACATGTTGGTCAGAATAATGCTTCAAATTTTCATAATATTTTCTATTTTCAAAAAATGAGGCTACCCAATTTAAGACGTACTATAATGGAACAATAATTTGCGATTGATTCGGTCAAACGTCTTGTTGGGGTCACAAAATATTTCAAACATCATACCCTCTCTTATATCAATACAGTCTAAAGCGGAAGGAAACAATTTTTAATTTTATATGAACAAATTATTGAAATTTTTGTTATTTAAATTTGCTTTCTCTGAATTTAGAAAAAAAACTCTATGAGCTCCTTTTATAATTCATTATTATGGTTAAGCTGAGTACAATTTCATAATTTTCTAAAATAAACCTTAATAAAAAGTCTAAAATCGAAAAATTCGAGAAAGTACACCACCGAACGTATTTATCATTAAAAGTGTTATTTTAAAAATAGGGCAGCAATACGGGCAGTCGTTTCATATTGCTAAAAATAAATTTCATTTCTCTATGTCAACGGAATTTCATCTAAAATCTCCATAATCACAAATTCTAAATTTTTTAGATATACTGATTAGCAGCCAAGTTTCCTTCATAAAGTCTACGTTAGATTATAAAACAGAAAATAAAAGATACAACTTTTGTCTATAACTTGAAAAATGTTACCTCCAGAGAAAAAATTTGTTCGCCAAACATACAATTTTTTTCTTTATAATGATATACTTATGTATAATAGTTGCTACTTTATATTTTGGAAATTGTCAACAAACGTTAAATTGCCTACAAGAAAAATGCATGCAAAATAAACAGTTGTTTAAATAATTATGAATGTTTTACAGATTCTACATCTAAAAATACGAAAAAAGTCCACAAATGCTTTGTTTTTGAAATACAGGCTGTCGAAAAATGTATATTGTTTATTCTAATTTTCTATTACTTTCTACAAATTTTAACATATATGTATTTCTTCAATAGCTCTAAAAGCCGCTCGCTAAAATATTTTTGCTTTAAAATAAATGAGGTTCCTAAAAATAAAGTACCTTAATTAAAAATCAGTGGCGTAGATTTTCTGATGAAAAATCAATAAGTACTCCCCCATATCTACGACTATAAAGGGTCTGAAAGGGAATCTATTATATCAAATTATAACCTATGTATCATAAATATATTGACCCAAATTTAAGTTTTTTCCAATGAAAACTTTTTTTTTGACAACCTCTATTTCGAAAACGAAGGATTTGCATACCTATGTTTATAGAATTTTTTTAAATTTGTGGATATAGTATCTGCTTTAGAATTCTCGGAACAACATTTTGCAACACCCATAATAGTCAATATTTTTGTGCTATATATAGTGAATGTTTAGCAATATAATTAATAATACTATATAATAATACGATATGTGCTAAGAATAATATCCATGGAAAAATTGAAAACGCAAAATATATATTTTTACTGTTTAAGAAAGGTATTTTAAGCTAATATGTATCAAATCTCCTACAATTCCTATCAATGAAGTCATATGTATGTTCTCTGATACCAAACATCTAGGTAGTTAGTTTCACACAATATTGTTAATACCTGAAAATATATGAAAACGCAAAATATATACTTCTATATATCCCTATTTCATAATTGGCCGACTATTTTCATGATGTGTTTCTAAATATTTGTTCAATATTAAATAATTTTCAACAGTTTTTTTAATGTCAATTAAATTTCTTCATAATAATTACCGAACTCTACATACAAAATCCTGTCAGGAGCAATTTACACCATTTCGATAACTCAGCTATTCTCTGAGATACAAAGAATTCCTTAAAAGTAGTTTTTTACATTTAGCCCTGTATCTCAAAAACGAAGAGGTCTACGAAGGTTCTGATTGCGGCATCTTAAGTTTCTCAAAAAAGTAGTCCATTGATGCAAAAACCGTATCCTTTTGTCTCTTGTAGTTTCCCTGCAATTACAACGAAATTAGAACACACTGTACATGGAGGATCAAGCCGCCAAGTGGCTGAATATCTTCCCATACTACACAGACGGCTGTAACAAAAGGGTGATTAAGAACAAAATTAGGGTTAGCCGAACCGAGGAGTGCAGAGGCGTCTCGACTTGATATAAGAGGTGTGCGTGTCTATGCAGAGATATAAAACAGGTAGACCTACACAGAATCCACTAAAAGAGGCTATCAGAGTGGCGCATAAAGACGACCGGCCGACATTACTCTAACAGATAACATGCAAGAGATGTTAATTAAGAAATGAAGCTACTGGACGCTTAATGAGACGACGGACAAATTAAAAATAAACCAGTCGAAGCATGGGCGGACTTTGGAGAAAGAAGGCAGAATGGCTCAGACACAATAATTTAGCCCCACTGTTTTAAATTTATTTTAAATTTTTATGCAAAACGAAATGATCCATTATGTGGATCCCACAGTCATTATGACTTAATTTATTCATAGCTTTATGATTTTTAAATTACTGGCGTGGCTCATGTTACCTCTGAGCCAGTCAAAAATATACAAAATGTTGCGAAATTGTATATAATCACACATTCAGAGCCAAATAAACAATTAAATGTAATGAAAACAATGTATATTAATGACGGTGTTCTTTTTATATCGCGACGTACCTTTTTAATCAAAGAAAATATATGCTGAAAAAATTGTTTCTGTAAAGAATAAATAACAGACATTTTAATCGGGTTACATTTATACTACAATGTTTAAAACAAATTTGTAATTAATAACACATCACAAAAACAGTGTTCGACGGACTAGATCTATACATTTTCACACGCTGAATCCAAATCCATCATTTAACCCCATCGCCCTAGGTTTAGGGTTATGTCAAAACGAAAGAGATATGCAAGTGAACCATACTGTCGTTCATTTTTGGGGACTCATTTAAACCCATCAGATCAGCTTCAATGTTATTTCAAGGTCAAAGAGAAATACACACACATATGAAAGTGAAAGACTATGGTAAATTTATGTTTTGGTGTTCCTGGATCTGAGTCGGGGATTCATCTAAAACCAACAGGTTAGCGTTAGTCGTTGGATACGAATTGGGAGTTTATTTAATGCCATTGGGTAAGTTTAACCTAACAACCTCAAAACTTTACCCAATAACGCTCACAGTTCTTGAGGAAATGGGAATAAAACCAAATCCTCCATTTATCGTCACAGAAACCAGGAATTCCTGGAATATTTTTCAGCAGATGCAATACTTTCTTCTTTAGTGGAAAGAGATAAACCGATTAATGAACAAACTCAAACGTGGATGTTACAAACCTGAATAAAGATTAGTTCATTCATAGTTCATCAGTTCGATTCATCAAAGAGAAACCTGAATGCCGTCGTGCTTCACAATACTAATGTATACGCCTCCATTCTAGTAACGCATTCAGTACTTATAAAAGAAGAACATAGATGACAAATTTGTGGGGATTCTCACTATTCCATTGAGACAATTAGAATTAGGTTTCACAAAAAATCTGTGCTTCTTATGTGAATGGGATAGTAAAGTTAGAAAAACCTACTAAGTAAGAAAATAATGGCCAAAAAGAACTTCATTTTAACCAGGTACTAAGAATATAATCAGAGAAGCATTAGTTGCTCCTTCCAAAGTCCTGCTCTTCCATTTTCACATCAAATTAGGACTCATATATGGGTGAAAACTCTTAATACAGAAGGTGAATGCTATCTGTATCTACAAAAGTTTTTCTTAATACTTCAGATTCAAAACTACGAGAACGAATTTTCGATGAATCTCAGATTCACAAAAGAATGGGAGACGATATTTTTGTCATCAAAATGAGAGCAGACCAAAAAGCGGCATGGCGAAATTGCAAATGGGTTATAGAGAATTTTCTGGGGAACCATGAAAGTCTTGAATGGTAGAAAACTATAGGAAATTGAGTTGCTTGCTAAGTCTGAAATTATATTTCATGGATTCTCATACTGATTATGTACATAAAAGTTCCTAAAATAACATTAAAACAATCAAACTAATTAAACACAAAAAAATTAAATGCATAGGTTAAATAGATAAGTGAAAAATATAAAAGTAAGAATGAAAAAGTACTGTTAAAAACATGATCTACCAATAGAAAAACACACAAGAATTAGTTGCCAAAAATATTGAAAATAAATAAGTAATTATGAGAAAAAATTATAACGTCATGGGCAATCCTTAACAGCGGCTTTAGACTGACATTATTAATATCACATAATAAATTAATGGTTTTGAACATTTGTTATCTCTATCTTTCGATTTGACCTTAGAATGACCTTGAACCTGATCTGATAGAGTTAAATGAATCCCCGATTGAAATCCAGAGACCCGAAAAACATAAATGTATGATGGATAAGTTCACTTGCAAATGTCTATCTTTCAATTTAACTTTGAAATAACCTTGAAACTGACCTGATCTGCAGAAGTATTTAAATTTTACAAAATTTATGTGGTTAGTATTTTTGTCGTAAGTTTATAAAGAAAAACGCATGCAAGAAAAATAAGACTCATACTACCACTATTTTCAAAGTTAGTTAGGTACATATCGATCTGTACCTACATTTAATTATAATGTAAATAATTGTATCATCTACAATTTTCCGAATTAAAATCATTTTAAATAGGAGTTTTAATCCCTTGTTTACCGCAAGTGTACGCCACTGGGTGACTCCGAATATTTTTATTTCGTACACAATTAAATCACCGACAGTTATGGCCCCTTATCCATTTTCATTCTGCCACCGATGAAACTTTTTATTGGGTTTATTGATTTACATTTTCTTATACTCTGCATGCGGTTGCAGGTTCATTTGATGATCGCGTACACATTTTATGTGCGCATCATAATTTATGTGTGTGATATATGTCAGAATAAATTGGTTCCTGGAAATAAAAGAACGCTATGTATTTCTTTCCCTTTACATAAAAAAGTAGAGCTATATATAATAGATAGTGCTTTAAATGCGCGTAAAAATAATCGCTGTAATTATAATTATTAATTGAAACCCATCACACATGACAAATGCTAAAATTGACGTTATACAGGGTGTGAAAAAAAGAGTGAAAATATTTCACGAGGTAATAGTATGAACCAAAATAAGCAGAAAGTCTTAATAAACATGGGCCCGCAAAGTAACGGTTGCGGAGATCTGGTCCACTATTCGTTTTTCAAACATTTTATTTTATTAGGAATAAACCGACAAAGGAAGCATTTCCAAGCAGGCACGACATCTTCGTCTCATCGATATTCGAACTCTTTCGAAAACACCCTCCTTGGTTTGGATTTCTTGACACTTTTGATTAATCCGTCTGCAGCTCTTGCAGGCTATTTACAGGAGTACCATACACTAATATCTTCAAATATGTCCAAACAAAGAAAGAGAAGAGATCTAGAGGGTTCAGATCAAGCCGGACCTGTTCTATGGCCTCCAAGATCGCCCATCTTTTAAGAAATAATGTACAGAGGACCAATACAACACAATATTGATTTCTAAAAAAAAAAAAACAGGACAATTGAAGCTGTTGTCCAAGTAAATGAGAAAATGATGATGACGAAAGAGGTGTGTTGGAGGACTTCATGTAGAATAGTTTTGTTACAGTGCTGTGTTCTCAAAAAAAATGTTGTATTAATGTTTTTGACGCATTTGATCCCCCTGTATAAACAATAAATTATTAGTATGCAAATTCGTGTATGTGTTTTTCAATAAAACAAAATTTTATAAAGAAAATGGCTTCTCCAAAAGTATTAAAAAAATTCCGAAATATCCCAAATTGTCGAGTATTGACTGGGAGGCCATGCATTCATGGTTAAGCATAAAATTTCAAGCAACATTTCTCCCTTACTTTTCCACGTAGCGTTAAGATTTCAAGTACTTTACTTTTCACTGTTTTTAACTTTTTCATATTTTTGAACACCCTGTATATCAAATTTAACAAACAGGGGGTTTCAGGATAAGCAAAAGTTTTTATGATTTTTGATATTTTGCGACACTTAACTTTTTTTATATATTTCAGGTATAAGCTATTATTTTATAATAATAATATTTACTAATAATTAAAGATAGTATGTCGTTCGCACATCTCAGGTCCGTACTCAGGTCCGTCGGTTGAAAATCGTAATATTTAAATATTCCTAGTTAAAAACAAATAACATCTTCAAAATAATGGCCAGTATTGACGAACCTCACCCTATTTATTTACTGGCATGTGTCAAAGTCGCAGTGAAACGTTGTGTGTATCGGATCTTTGTAGGGACGATAACGCGTTATCAGCAAATGTTAGTTTCTTGTCAAGTTTCTTGTTGGTTTGTCTGTTTCGGTGTTTGAATATGTTCCGTCGGCCTCCCACTTGTTCTACTGTGGAGAAATGGATTAAAGATTATCCAGATTTAGAATTTGACAGGACATAATTAAAGTGCAAAATTTGTAAGGGTTATACCGTGGAATTATAAAACACGTATCGAGGAACATATGCGCTCGGAACACAAAGTTCGTGTGAGTAATAGTATGACAAACCGTGAACGTCAAAAACAATTTACAACGACTTGGTAAAAGTGATGGTGGGGTGTAATATTCCTTTAAATGAACTAAACAATGCAGTTTAGACAATTTTTGCAAAACTGTATTAATGGAAAGTACAATAAAGTAATGACGTAAATGTACGTATTTACTTGAATTCCACAAACGTTAACGTTAGCGTCCTAAGTGCGCCCCTGATAATAACGTCATGTGCAAACGATATACGGTCTCTACTAATAATACTTACTATTTGTATTTTTATTTGATTAATGTTTAATTGATTCACTAAGAATATAAAGACACTACCCAAAAAATAATTAGCTACTACTTGACTTTAAATAAAAACTTATTAAAGCAATATAAAGATTTTTATCAAAAATAACTACATAATATAATTCTAACCATTTTTGCATATTAATTTATTCAGGCATTCTGCTGCTTTTTTTCAAACTTATTCACCAGCACATGCCTTCATACCTTCCATAAAATTCCATATTAAACTGTTAGTGTTAATTACAAGTTAGAAGAAAAAAATAAGTCACTAGACAGGTTTTAACTTATCTTAATCTCACCGTAAATTCTACCTAATGTTTACTGGATTTAAATATTTTGCTATATGCTAGTCACCTACATAAATTAAAGTTATTTAATATATTTCATGTCTATCTGGTAACATTTTTTCCAAAGCGATTCTGCTTTCATTTACTTAAAATTTTCTGCTTTATTATTGATTAGATAAGTCAGGCTGCTGGATACTCTCGTTCTGTCATTTATTCGGTAATTAGGACTAATTTGTAGGAATATTCAGATTAGAAAATAATTTCCGTTAACCTGCTCGTATAATCTCATCTAGAAATAGGCGGCAACATTCCTGCTATCAAAGAAAATTTATCAGCGGAATATCTTTCTATCACGAAAACTGTCAAAAAACGACTACCGTAGATTAGAGTCGCTTAAAAAGATTTCATAACCGTCACGAATCTGTCTACTTCAAGTTTGGGTTCCATATGTAGAAACACATTGGAACAAAATGATCTTTTCATATTTAAATTCGAGAAAAAGAAATCATATCTGATGTGGTACTACAGAGAAGTGCCGTTTCAAACCGACATAATCGCTTTTTAATGAGCTTACGTAACAAATTTTAAAGAGATTACAGTATGGATGTATTAATACTATGTGCACATCATTTAATTTGATGCTAATCTTTAATATTAATAAAAAAAAACGTTTCAGATAAACCACATTGTTTTATGATCTAAATACACACGTCAAAAGTCTTGGACTCCCCCTAATTCTTGTTGAAGAAATCTTTTTGTCAGAAAAACAAAATATATCTATAAAATTATATTGTTTTCTGAATCTTATTTTTTTTTTGTGTAAAGAATATGTTCGATAAACAGTACTTAGAAATTTGATACATGGTGATTTTCCGGGTTGTTATGCCGTGACCTCGGTAACTGGTAGCTGCCAGAAACAGAGTTAAAATGCACATCCCTAGCATTAGTTGGGATACTTTTACCTGCCCTGGTTGTTCTCGGGCTAGGCTCTGTGGGGACAGACCCGCTATCGGTGTCTCTGGGCCTGTCCATATATTGATTTCGGTTCCTACTGTTGGTATTACGACTGCTACGGTCGGAACCGCTTCTCGGATACTGGTGGTCCTCCGAGGCGTTCCGTAGCCGCCGCTGTAACTGGTCGCATCCCATGCAATCCATCAGATTCTGAACAGTTGTGAACAGCGGCGGCTACGGAACGCCTCGGAGGACCACCAGTATCCAAGAAGCGGTTCCGACCGTAGCAGTCGTAATACCAACAGTAGGAACCGAAATCAATATATGGACAGGCCCAGAGCCTACAGAGCCTAGCCCGAGAACAACCAGGGCAGGTAAAAGTATCCCAGCTAATGCTAGGGATGTGCATTTTAACTCTGTTTCTGGCAGCTACCAGTTACCGAAGTCACGGCATAACAACCCGGAAAATCACCATGTATCAAATTACAACACTGGCCGTGAAAGCCTAAAAACCACTAGTACTTAGAAAGTTAAAAACCAGCAAATGTGTGGCATTTTTGACAAAATTTATTAAATCAAAAAGAAGTAGCAAGGCAAGTTCTCTACTCGTCTAATAGTCGGTACGTCCTTCACCACGTTCCAATAGCATATTGACACGTCTGTGCATTAAGATAATAAAGCGGTTTACGATATCTTGCGAAATAGTGTTCCAATTCTCTTCTGCGGCCAAGTCTAACTCATCTGCAGTCTGATGTGGAGGAATATGATTATAAATGGCTCTAGCAACGAAATCCCACATGTTTTGAATAAAATTCATACCAGGGAAGTTGGCTGGCCAATCTAATCTATTGATATGTCTTGCTTCGACTGTCTCTTGAACCCTTCTTGCGCGATGTGGTCGAACGTTGTCGTCTATAAGCACACAATTTTCATCTAATTCATTACGTAGGGGGTAGATAATGGACGTAATAAATTGTTCGATATAAATTTGACTGGTCATATTATGTGGTATACGAATTAATGGGGTGCGATGGTTAAACATTATTCCACCCCAAAACATTACGGTACCCCGTTCATACGGAGCAACTTTACGGGGAAAATGAAGTCGCTGTTGACGACCTGGTTCTCTCCACAGTCTTTGTCGATTGTCATCGGTAACCAGCCGATTTCTGGTTTAGTCTGTAAATAAGACCCACCGCCACTGGCGTAAAAGCTAACCCCTATGCTCTCGCAACTACTGGAGACGGGCAGCACGATGCCTAGGAAGTGGGGACCCGTAATGGTCTTCTAGAACGCAAATTTGCATTGTGGAGTCGTCTTCGAATAGTAGGTGTCGATATAACATGGCGAAACGTACCCTGAGAGTGGGTCCTGACTCCTAAGAGCTGAAGCTGAAGATGTGCGATCTACGGGCATATTGCACCAAATACCAATCCTCCCTTTCATTAGATACTCGAGGACTTGCGATACGTGGTCTATTTTCCACTGTATAAAATTCTTCATATCTGTGTACTATTCGTACAACAGATGATCTAGGAATGCCCAACATGTTCGACATCTGATGATTAGAATGTCCTGCATCATGTAAAGCAGTCATTCTTGCTCGGGTAAACACAGAAATTTCACGTCCTGGTATTATAATGTAAACAAAGGAACACTTGGCTGAATACACTGCCAAACTGACCCTGAATCCCCTATTAAGTACCACGCAAGTCGCTCAACAAGTACAAGAAATGTCCCAATCAACAGTGTGGCGTTCGTATCATACACGAGGATCAATTATATCCGTACCTTGTACAGTGTTAACACCAAGGGATTATCCCTTACGAATTAGATATTGTAAATGGTTACTGCAACAAAATATTCAAAATATCAGATTTATAACTGACGTGTTAGTTACAAATGAGCTTTTTTACACAGAAAGGGATTTATAACATTCATAATATTCATGTTTGGAATTTTGAAAATCTACACGCGATTGAACGGGATCATTTCCAACAATGTTTTTCATTAAATGTTTAGGCAGAGATTGTCGATGAACGCTTGATTGGACCATTCATATTACTAAGTCAAATGGATGGGACCACTGATTGTGCACTTAGCTATCCGACTCCAAACGTGGTTCATGCACGATGGTGCTCCCCCTCAGTTTCGCAAAATGTTTGGGAGTACCTTAATGAAGTTTAAGGGGTACAATAGGTTGGACGTAGAGGAGCAGTACAGTGGACATATTTAAAAATGTAAAGTATCGCACTGAAATGAACACTACTGATGATTTACATGAACATATCATAGCTGCTGCCAATAACTTACGAGTTCAAAGCGCACAACAACCAGAAGCATGTTTGTCAGTATGTATAGAAACTGGGCAAGACAGGTTCAAATGTGTTTACACGTCAAAGGACAAAATGTTGAACAGTTGTTGTAATATCAAGTATGTCAAATTATTTTATAATTAACATCACAAATTAATTTTGTTAATTAATAATAACTATAGCGGCAAAAGAAGTTGAATTTGGTAATATAAAATATAATGTATTTCTGTCATTTAGAAACTCTTTATCCGTTTATTTTTATTAGACTTTGCCGCCGGGCCGGTCGCCGACTGCATGCTGTGTCTTGCGCAATATCAGGTTTTATAGTGGACTACTTTGCTGTCCTGTACAGAAGTGTATATTTAAATCATTTTCGATTTTATGATTTTTATACAAAATTGTATTTCTACATTTAAAATTTTTTTGGTCAATGTTTGAAGTTCTAAATCATCCTGTATAATTAATTTTGAGTAGAAAAAACCACTGAAGAGAGTATTATAGGTATACAATAAATGATTTCATTATTGCTATATTATAATATCTTATGTTACTCTTTGTTCTTATTAGGTATATTCCTACTTGTCGTGCTTGGTATCAGTTACATTTGCTATTTTTGTTAACAGTATACTCGTGTACGATACTCTCAGGGTCCTCGACATTTTAGACTGTGGTCAAGTGTATTGGGATGAGTTGTTGATATTTAATACTAAATCTTGGCCAACATTTGATACGGTATCGTCACTGATGTATGGTTCGACTACCTAAGACTCATGTGTTATCTAATATGAAATAGAGACAAAAATGGAAGACATATATCGAATAGTTGTCTAATGCTATCTAATTACATTTCCTACAAAATTTATTAAATAATTTTTAAAAAATTCTAATATTTATCAAACATATACCTTTATGGGACTTATTATACAAAGTATTTTGTAAAACTAGACCAGTCTCAAATTAAAAATTTACTCTTTGATATTTATTTATTGAAATTATTTGGCAAAAGAAAATATATTTATTAAATTACCTTTCTGAGATTTTACATAATATGTGTGTTTAATAAAATTTGACAATTTATTTATTAAATTCAATTACATTATATGTTACGGTGATGTTTGAAAACTAGGTTTAATGTTATTATGTTAGTGATTAGGCAAACAATGTAGAACGTATTTAATAAAATCAAGTTAGTGATCGTTACTGCAAAAGGACACATAATATGATTGTGTCATACATATTATGTATAACATCGATGAACGTGTATTGTTATGAAATTAAGTTACGGTGAATGCCAGCAAAACACTGAAGAGGCACAGTGTGCTACGGATAACGTTTTCTTATCAAATAATGGTCTGCCTCGATTTTCTGATTTAAATTCATAACATTTTCACTTATGAGACATAAGAAACGTTAGTATAAAAAAGAAATTGCGAGCAATTTGAAAATGTCATCAATATCACGTCGAGAAAACTCACAAACAAACGACGACAGTTTTGGACAGTTCTTATAGTAGTGCCAGAATTGAATTCTTCAAATATCGAAAATAGATAAGTATTCTTACAATTTCCAATTTTTCATTCTTCTTTCTTTTTTTTGCAATTACTATTTCTAAATGTTATAATGGTCCTCAACGTGTTCTTTAACATTCATGATATTTTCAGAGTCAATCAGCACAACGTATTTCATTTAGAGATTTCACAGATTTATGTATGTTTCAATATACTTTTTTGTAAAAAAACAAAGCAAATATTTATTAAATATTGAATTAATAAATCACAACGGTTCAAATTTTCAAAGTAACTTATTCAAATCAAGAATTAGCAGATTTGATTCAATGAATGGAGAGTGCGAATATGATTATTTTCTTTTTTCTTATAAAATCACTAAATATGGATCAATATTTTCTAACCCAGAACCTCTAAAAAAAGTGTGTATTTCGACTTGCAAAGAACGTTGTAAGACATTGAAATCGCTACGTGTACACTACATAAAGGGGCCTGTTTCAAACATTTTTTTGGTTTGACAGGTTGTTTAAATTGAAAATATATCATTTAAGATCACACTTGTTAATTTTCACGCTATATTTTGTGCTTTTACATCACTATAAAGAAGTCGAACTAATTAATAGAAATTAATTCTAATTTTTTCCTAAACTCTCATCACTATCATGTTGAAATCTTTATAACATTTCAAACCTTTTAAACAAATTGAGTCAAATTCTTATCTCTGGCCATGAGCAAGTGCTTTAGATAAGGATCAACATGAAATTCAGCTACGATACATTAATTAAAAAATATTTCTGCATTTTAAGCATTGCATGTTTTTCCAGTATGACAGATAGATACCTATACCTTTTAATTATTACTATTTAGTTATTTCTTTAACATACTTAGGCATTTACTGTCAATTTCATTTGATGATAATTTCGAATGTTTTTTTTTTAATTAATATGGAACAGATCCTCTAAAGCGACGTCATCTTCAAATAAATAGTATCTTTAGGTAGTCGAACTGTAACTTCTGTGGTATGCTATGGTCGGTACACCGTAAAGACATTCTCAGATGTCATCTCTGCTAGCATAGCAGATGAATCGGTCTATCCTTCTATCTCTTTAATTTGTAAATTTTTACTCGAGTTTAATTATTATGTCTCCAAATATAGATAATGGTTCATTTTTATTTGCATACTTGTAATGGCAACTGGAATTACTGGCCCATGGATTAATTAGCTATCCTTATTTGTAGTTCATATGTAAGTAAGGTACAGTATACGGCATGATACAGAATTAAATTCAGAATTGGACAGTATATGAAATAATGCAGAATTATCGTCAATACAGACTAAAATGATGACAGAATGAATGAATAAATTTAACTTTAATTATATATCTAGCTCAGACAATTTTAGAGCCTTGATATTTGTAATGGACTTTCCTCACTGCGTTAGGATTTATTTTTGTTATATTTTGTTATCAACGTTGCTTTTGATTTGGCTGATACTAATGGAAATACAAATAGGTTAAATAGCTCAATTTTACACCAAAGTTATTATTTATCTATGGTCTTGTCAAAATTAGTTTTTATATAATTTTCAGTGTAAAATAGTTCTTTTACAATAGTCTGTGCATTAATAGTTATTTACGTATCTAGGGCGAAAAGTGAAGCTTTAAGGTATAAATAACACGGTACTAGAGAACTCATATCTCTCAGTAGATTAGTGCGAGATTGACAAAAAATGTATATATATAGTCGCGGCAAGAATTCAGACGACTTACGTCATACGAACAAATGAATAATTCATTATATTTTCATCAAAATATTTAAGAAACTTTAACTGAGAGTAATAAAACTATATACTATACTAATTGTTTGCATTATATATTGCACTAAATTGCAAAAAATGAATGCTTTTAACGCGTCCAAATATCGAAAATTACGTTAACAATAAAAACAATTGTCGCAAAATTTACTGTTTTTATAAGACATACGTGGAAATAGTTATTTTGATTCAAGATTGCGAAATGTGAAATATATGAATTCGAGAATGAAAAAAATCATCCGAAAATGCAAAACAACATTGTAATCGAATACCAAACAATATCAACTGTTGTTTTGAAACTTAATAAATATCATGTAAAAGTCAACTTTTACTGGTAGTTTTCGAAAATAGGTTTTTTATTGCATTCTTGTGGTTTTTAAAAATAATTCACTTTGCCTGTGATTTTCATCAAGTAGTTATTGATGATAAAGTTGTATCTATCTATGATCATGTTAAAATTGAAGTTGCTTTGTCATGAATGAAGATAAGGGTCGCTACAAGGCAAACACTTAGTTTGAGAGTGGTATAATTTGGCATTGCAGTACTTTTATCAATGGTGTATTATAACTTAAAGTTAAAATTGAAAATTTTATAGGATTCCTTAACATTTTTAGATTTCTAATCTTCCGTTACTGAAACCTTTAAAACATGTTAGACTTAATAAAGAGAACATACAGAATTGTATTATAAACAGTAAACCACAATTTCGCTACTCCATTCTCTCAATCTATCTTTTCTTCAGCTCGAAATATACACCGCACAGTTAGGAGCGTGTCACTATCATTTTTAGCATTATTAAATTTCTATTATGGTGAAATATCGTGGAAAATTAGACTATTATCGACCTGTTTAACCATGTTTCAGATACAAATATAAAGCCCACAAATCTTTTAGTTGATATTCATAGCATAACATTTGTAGATTTTTTTTCAACAAAGTACCTACATATAGTATATTTTGTACAATTTATTTTACTAGTTTTTTCTTTACACGGTTTTGTATCAAACTGTATCAGCGTGTTGGATAAAAATAACTTGAATTTAATCAACTTACCTTAGAAAAATTTTACTTCCTCAATGAGTTATAGGCCTAAGAAAGTATTTTTTTTATTTTTTTTTTTTTACTTGTAATGTCTAGTAAGTAGCTGTCTGATGGAAATTTCATAAATAAATTTAAAATAAAGATGTTGTTGTTACTATTGGGTTTAGGTTTAAGTGTAATGTTTTTTTTCTTTGATATTGCCATATTTCTCCCTGTGGTGTTCCTTGCTGTTTTATAAGAACCTTGTTACTAAGTGTAATAACTTTTTGATTTAATAATGTGTCAGAAGATATATGTAATGATATCCATGCTTAACAAATACGTTAAACGGAGTTTTATGAAAAAAAAGTGCATTTTAGCGGTGTGCAACAAGTATATCTTTTTTTAAATTAATTGTAATCTGTTTCAAAATGACTAATCATTTACATGTAACTCAAAAATCAAATACATTTATTAATTTAGATCAATTAGATATATTTAACTCACCTCTTTTCTGAAATTTAAGTACAATTACCCAATTAATAAGAAATTTATCGTAAAACAGTTCTTTTTCAGGATTATAACTTCTTAAGGAGCAAAATACAAGTACAAAATGTGCTATAATTGATTTATTATCTCTGCTCGAAGCTGTACTTCGGGTCAGCATTGACAACAACAACTCTCAAAAAAGTCTCTTGTTTAAAAATTATATAATTTAATAAGCTAATATATGATGTAGTTCTTTGTTGAAAAAAGACAGCACAAAGTTAGTAAATCCATAAATAATGTGAATAAAATGTACACATTTGGAAAGTGAGGATCTCGATGGTGAATTGTGTTTTGCCGCTTGCGTGTATTTGTGCCATGCTACACGCCTACTTCCACCACAGCGTGCTTCCACTGTTCGCATAAGGCAGTGTTGCCAGGCGGGCAAAATTCAGTGCATAAGAATAATTTCAAAATAGCATGAGGTTTGGAGAAAAAACCATGAAATGGCTTAATTTATCAAAAAATACCTCTTGACACAGCTTAATGTTTAATTACTTTTGTAATGCCATTTTTATTTCATTAAAAAGCATTATATTATGCTATTTTATCATTATATTACATTCTAAGTAGGTACTTACAGATACTTACTTAAAAGTTATTAACCACGTAATCTCTCTAATTTTTTTTATTGTTAGGCCGGGCGAACCTTGAGGCGCAGTTGACGTGACGCAGGGTGACTCATGGGTAGTAAAATCTGTTGTTTCCAGAAAATGTAGGTACCCTTAGGAATAGAGTTAAGAATCACTGCAATCACTACAGCGTGAATACAGCACACACACCGCATATCCGTCGACTGTCATACCCGTTTATGTATTCATTGCTAATTATTAAGAGAGCAGTTTACAATAAAGGACTTTTCAAGTACCCAAATATTGTAGATACCTACCTCTATCTATTCAATTTTGCCCTTGATTTTGCCTTTATTTCTCGTTAGGTCTTTGTTTTGGTAGATTTCAAAGAGTAATTTTAATAATTTTATTATTTCTTTTTGTGTCTATTAAAAAGCATGGGATTTTGTAATCAAAATATGAGAGCATGATATTTTCTCGGAATGCATGAGATCTCATGCAAAAGCATGAGACCTGGCAACACTGGCATCAGGTGACCGGATTGAGGTCTGTAATTTGTGAGAATACCGTTTCTGTTGTGCGGCTCTCGTTAGCTCTCGCCTACCATCGGCCGTTATCGGAGATTATAGACGCGCTAAATGGACGTTCAAAATTTAAAGATCTTATTCACGCCGTGTTTTATTCGTTACTCTTTCCAAATAAATTAATACACGTCAGCATTTTAAATGCAATAAAAGGACTTTGAGAAGAATAGGGCTGATATACAAACAAAATTTAGTTTTCTATTATGCTACCGCGCCGCTTATACTTCTTACCTTCCCTGGGATGAAGCGGCAATTTCTACTTTCTCTGTAAAGATCCGCAATTTCCGATTCTGTATAGAACAGAAGTGTGTTTTTACTTTACTTTTAGAGAAACAGTGTTTTTTTTTTGCGTAAAATATTTAGTTTTGAGAAGAATTTATATCGATTAGAAATTTCGAGTTTGAACGCAACAAACTGCCCTTGAATTGTACCAAATGTAATGTTATGACTTTGAGCAGATGTGACCAAATACAGTATGACTACAGGCTACATAGGTTTGTCCTTCAGCGACCCGACCTTGTTAAAGATTTGGGTGTATATTTTGATCCTAAACTATCTTTCACTAACGCATTGAACATGTTGTAAAATATGCTTATAAAAGTTTTGTTGTTTGCAACATGAACAACTTAAATAAACTAGATACTTTATGTTTACCATTTAATACGTTTGTTAGATCAAAGCTTGAGTACGCCTCTGTGATTTGGACACGTGTTACACACGTGATGTCTATTAAGAAAATTCAACACCGATTCTTTTAAATCGGCTACATTTTTTATTGATGGCTTATATCCACCTCAAGGTTTTCCGCGGGATACGTTTTTTTAGCCCTTCAGTATGTGTAGCTTATCTCAAAGACGAAAGTTAAATTCAGTAATTTTTCTATATAAAATTTTGAATAATAAGGTAATATGTGAGGATATATTACAAATGATTAATTTCGACATTCCTAGAGTATATACCCGCCATTTTCGTCTTTTGGAGGTTAAACATTATCGCACTAACTTATATAAGGGGTCTCCGGTTCACCAGTAGATTATTAATTATTCTGAAATTAAATCTGTATTTCTTTAGTTTTATTGAGTTTTTGCCACACTTCTGAAAAAAAATAAGATTAATTAAATAAGCCCTTGCGCCAAACGGATCAGTAAAGATCAGATCAGATAGTAAAAGTATTAAAAGTATGTCAAGTTTGACACTTTAAAATTTGTTTATCTGCTTCCATAGAGATGTTAAATGATTTTTATTTTATTGTTACTTACTTCTTCTTGGTGTAACTGTAGCCAACAATGATCAATGTTTACTGAACAGTTTGACACACACTTATCTCCGTTCAACAAAATAATCGCAGTCTCTTTTAATTTTCTTTTTGTTGTGTTATCTTCCGTCTCTAAAATTTTTGCCGAACCCCATTGAATCAAATGACCGTTGTCCCAAGCGTGTTCGCAAATTTAGGATTTTTCAAATTCCCGTCTTTTTATATAATTTTTATGTTCCTCAACGCTAACATTAATAGACCGAGACGTTTCTTCAACATAATGTTTATTGCATTCACAAGCTATACTGTAGATGCAATATTTTGAATTTTGTATATCATTTTTTGGACGCGTTTTAGTATTAGTTGTCTGAAAAACTGTTCGAATATTAAATTTATTACCGATTCTCCTTAACTTTTCTGATAATATAGGAATGTGTGGAATTTTTATTGTATGGTTAGTTTCTTTTATTTGTCTTAAAGTGTTCGTTTTATCTGTAATATTTTTTAATGTTCTATCAACAAAAATTGGAGGGTATTCATTATTTATTAGAACATTTTTAATAAATTTTAGTTCGTTATTAAAAATATCATTGTTTGATGAAATTAATTTTGCTCTATCATATAAACATTTAACAACACCTTTCGTAATATCAAATAAATAGCTTCAGACTCTGTATTATCCATATTAAAAAGTGTTATTCTGAGCTTTTATAACGTTACTGTGTTGTATGTGACTTTTCAGTTAATATGTGATTATGTGTAGGTGTATGTATACATATAATAAGTTTTTTGTTCTATATCATAGAACATCATCATTATTTATTTGTATTCATATTATGTATTTTACTGCTTCTTATCTAGTTCCATTTCCTGTAATTGGGCATTGCCCGTTGGATATTGTAAATAAATAAATAATTAGTTATACATATTTTTCTTGTCACAATTTCAGAAGCAATTTGGAGTGAAGTTATCAACAATTGAAGTAAAATTTTACATATTTTTCTCTTTGTGCTATCACAAGTACTGCTGATTTGAATCCGTTCTCTTTTACCTAAGGAAATAAAACACCCATTATTGAACGATATTTGGAACTTATGAAGAATTAAGCGCCAGGCACAGTCCTGTTCCATTATTTTATGGCAACATTATTGGGATATGTGCACCGTCATAGCCGATAATCGACCAGAGCGGCAGCTTTGGAGACGGGTCTCGCATTCGGCTCGAAATTCCGTCACCATATCTGCCGGTGGTGCTGCTTCATGCTCCGCTAATTAAAAAGTAAACACAATTTATGCCCCTCACTTTTAAAAATTACTTCCCATATTTCATATACCTACTCTGATAGGATTTTTAATTGACTCGCATAAAAAATTGATAGTATGGTGCTATGAAGCAGAAAAAATTGTTGAGATGCAATAGAAATTGCCTTGTTTGTGGTTTTTACGTAGTTTTATCTGCAGCAAATATTTAATTTAAAAAATTTATTGAGGTATTTGCTTTATTTGGAATCAGGTCGATTCAGAAATACTAGAAAAAAATGGGTATATAATCTGCATGAGAAATTGTTTGATCTGTATTTTTCCCGAATTTTTGAATGCCCTCGGACCATTTAAAAATGTCGATTTTAATGGAATTTGTAATAGGGTTGTAGATATCCTCTCTGAATATACAGGGTGTCTCGCTTAAAAGTGGAACAAGCCTGTAACATGCCTACCGTTCGACGGATTTCAATAAACTTTTTTTCGTTGGATACACCTTCAAAAAGTCTACCTTGGACATATCTGGTGTTCTCTAAAATTCGAAACCGTGGCCGACTACGATACAATTTATGTGGCCTAAAATCGGAAAATCATATTAGGGATTTTTTTATTCAAAAAATTCCCACAAATTCTTGATCAGGACCCCATAAAACCCTACCAACCAAATTTTCGTAGCCACATTATACAGGGTGCTCAGGATAGCTTGGGTGTCTCGCTTGAAAGTGGAACAAGCCTGTAACATGCCTACCGTTCGACCGATTTCAATAAACTTTTTTTTGTTGAATACACCTTCAAAATGTCTATCTTCGACATACCTGGTGTTCTCTAAAATTCGAAACCGTGGCCGACTACGATACAATTTATGTGGCCTAAAATCGGAAAATCATATTAGGGATTTTTTTATTCAAAAAATTCCCACGAATTCTTGATCAGGACCCCAGAAAACCCTACCAACCAAATTTTCGTTGCCACAGTATACAGGATAAGTAGTTGTTCTTGGTATTGAAATAAAAACTACATTTTGAAGTTAAGAAATTGTCGCTTTTGAATATAATTCGTTTATTTTTCAAAATGATTTGGGTAATTGATCTAAGTACAATATTAATTATTATTTTCAGAAGGCGAACACTGTATAGATATGGATGTAGATGGTCAGATTTAATTTTGACTTTTCTATTTTAATTTATTAGTAAACCATTATAATAGGTTACAGTATTATATTGAATAGACCTGAAATAAAAGACAATAAATACCATTTTTAATTTTTTATAAACTCATCAATAAATTATACATAAAACTATAACAAAAGAAATGGTGAAAGCAAAATAAGGTAGGTACTTAGCTTTCAACCAGTATTAATAAACTGCAGCAAGTTAAAACTAATTTATCTTATGTCTACAGTATAATTCATAAATAAGACAAAAAATGAAGAGGTGATGGACTATCGAAATTTTAATAGTTTAATAATGTAAAAGCCAGTATTCCTACAAAATTAACGTGTAAAGAATTATCGACGAAACCCACAGTTGACCCATATTTTTAATGTAATTTATTTATGCAGTTTGTTCAAAAAGACTAGTGGCAAGAATTGCATACACATTGCCTCACATCAAAATCTATATAAAAATATTAGCGAAATACGTATCATGTACTTCAGATAGACGGCGCTACTTTACAGTCGCTGTGAGAAATTGAGCACCCTGTATACTATGGCAACGTAAATTTGGTTGGTAAGGTTTTCGGGGGTGCTGATCAAGAATTCGTGGGAATTATTCGAATCAAATAATCCCTAATATGATTTTCCGATTTTAGGCCACATAAATTGTATCGTAGTCGGCCACGGTTACGAATTTTAGAGAACACCAGGTATGTGGAAGATAGACTTTTTGAAGGTGTATCCAACGAAAAAAAGTTTATTGAAATCGGTTGAACGGTAGGCATGTTACAGGCTTGTTCCACTTTTAAGCGAGACACCCAAGCTATCCTGAGCACCCTGTATATTATGGCAACGAATATTTGGTTGGTAAGGTTTTCTGGGGTGCTTATCAAGAATTCGTAAGAATTATTCGAATCAAATAATCCCTAATATGATTTTCCGATTTTAGGCCAAATAAATTGTGTCGTAGTCGGCCTCGGTTTCGAATTTTAGAGAACACCAGGTATGTCGAAGATAGACATTTTGAAGGTGTATCCAACAAAATAAAGTTTATTAAAATCGGTCGCACGGTAGACCTGTTACAGGCTTGTTCCACTTTTAAGCGAGACACCCAAGCTATCCTGAGCACCCTGTATAATGTGGCCAGGAAATTTTGTTTGGTAGGGTTTTATGGGGTCCTGATCAAGAATTCGTGGGAATTTTTTGAATAAAAAAATCCCTAATATGATTTTCCGATTTTAGGCCACATAAATTGTATCGTAGTCGGCTACGGTTTCGAATTTTAGAGAACAGCAGGTATGTCGAAGATAGACTTTTTGAAGGTGTATCCAACGAAAAAAAGTTTATTGCAATCGGTCGAACGGTAGGCATGTTACAGGATTGTTCCACTTTTAAGCGAGACACCCTGTATATTATTAAGAGGTAGTATTAGTACAAGTAGTTTTGTCAAGTATCAAGTAATGCCAGTCAGTTATTTTAAAAAACTTTTATTTCCATTTTTTTTTCTATATTCTTTTTCTGTGCATTTGAAACACCGTTCGATTCTACATAAAAAAGTCCTTTCTACTTTTTTCATTTGAAGCTTAATTTTCCAGAAAAAGTTTCTAAAACTACCATTGACAAATTTTTAGGTATTAATAATATTGTGTGAAACGAACTACTCTGTGGACTAAAGCCCCAACCAGCGTTGAATTACACCCACAATATCTACCCATATATTCTTTATTATTAGCTTTTGTAACATTTTTTACTGTATTAGAAAGGTATCATAAGCTAATATAAATCAAATCTCTTACAATTCCTATGAATGAAGTCATATGTATGCTCTCTGATACCAAACATATAGGTATGCTGATGAACAATTCCACAGACAAAGCTCTATTCAATAATTATCTAAAGAAATTAATCTATCTAAATTTAGTAACCTGGTTTAATGAAAACACTATAAATATCTAACTGCACTTTTGACAGTGGGAACTCGAAAATTCAACCACAATAGATGAGATCTGACCTATTTCTGCATTTTTAGGATTGTTTTTTCAGGTGGCCTCCTTTAAGTTGAGTCAAATATCTAACTATAAAAATTATTATATAAATTAAAATTATTTCAATGAATTCATTGATAGGAATTGTAGGAGATTTGATTTATATTAGCTTAAAGTACCTTTCTAATACAGTAAAAATGTTAAAAAAGCTAATAATAAATAATATATGGGTAGATACTGTGGGCGTAATTCAACGCTGGTTGGGGCTTTAGTCCACAGAGTTTAGTTCACACAATATTATTAATACCTAAAAAAATATATATTGTTTAAGTAGGTATTTGTCATATTTAATTTAAAATTCATTGACAGGCAACACTTTTGACATTGTCGATATTTAATTTCAAATAATTTTAATATATATAATAATTTTTATAGTTAGATATTTGACTCAACTTAAAGGAGGCCACCTGAAGAAGCAATCCTAAAAATGCAGGAATAGGTCAGATCTCATCTATTGTGGTTGAATTTTCGAGTTCTCACAGTTTCAAAACTGAACTTAGATATTTATAGAATGTTTTCATTAAACCAGGTTAGTAAATTTAGCTAGATTATTTTTTTTTAAATAATAATTGAATAAAGCTTTGTCTGTGGATATGTTCATTAGCATACCTAGATGTTTGGTATCAGAGAGCATACATATGGCTTCATTGATAGGAATTGTAGGAGATTTGATTTATTTTAGCTTAAAATACCTTTCAAGTGCAGTAAAAAAATTTCAAAAGCTAATAATAAAGAATATATGGGTAGATATTGTCGGTGTAATTCAACGCGCCTCGTCATTTAACGTTATATGCGTTTCATTATAGTGTTCATATCGAATGTATCATTAATAACTAAAATGATATTTAATGAGCTTGCACATGGCACGTTACGAGTGAATCTACATTACCCTCAGAATTCCTGAATTCTGAATTTTCACAAGAATATTTACAAAATTAAAATTGTAGACATAAGATTCCTCAAACAGTTTGGATTCTTTAAAGTTAACAGCTTAGAAGAAATTTCCTATTTCATGCGGCAGTGCATGTGATCGGCGCATTCACCATTTTATTAAGTAGGTACTGTCATTTATTTATAACTGTATTTACTACTGCATAAAAGTGCCTTCTAATGGGAATAAAACACAATTTTTGCTATTTACATCACAAGTGAGGAAAGTGTTACGTTTCTTTCCGCAAATTGTTTGATTAAAAATTCAAGGGAAGAGAAGACACTTTACTACCGAGTAACGTATCTGATTTTTTCTACTACCTATCTTGCTGAAGTTTTCCTACAACTATGGCCTATATAATGTATGGGATTTGAAAGTTTCAAATATTCAGCTATATTTTGTGGTACTCCAGATATGATATCCTTGCCAACTGCTTGATTTACTCTGTTCATACTTTAACGCATAAAAAGAAACCCTTCTAGCATGGGCGCCAGAAGGAGGGTGCAAGAGAGATTATAATACAAATTTTATTATTTAAATTCACTGTTTGAATAGAACTTCGTCTAGGTTGTAGTTCAAATTGTATATCCCTATCTATAATTATATAAGAATGCACTGTTATAAATTGCATCTTATTAGTTAGTAGTAGGTGTGGGTGTAGATGAACTCTCTTGAAAGTAATGTTGCCGGCGTCCAGTTTTCGGTCGAAGATGCGTATATTTAAAAATTATAAATTATTATAAATTTCTGCAAAATTTGGACTAATACCTATTGCAGCCCTTATGGTAAATGTACGTTCTTTATTTATTTTTGAGTAGGGAATGTTCACTACTATAAGGGATTCTTTATCATCAATGTTATCTATCTACCGCCATTTTAAGAAACTCATCGCACCGACATACCTACTCCTGAAGCTCCAATAACAAAAAATGCCTACGAAAAATAAACATGTCAAAAATAACATTAATTTTTTAAGTACTTGAGCTTCTATAATACTACTACTAGGTATATCTTAATATACCTTCACCAAAAAACATCGTCAACTTTCTGGAAATGGAATGTATTGTGGTGTGTGATGTCCTTTATTTATGCCAATATATTCAACATTACATTTACAGCTTACGCTAGTTTTAGGTGCAAGTAGGTACGCCGTGTTAACAAAATAATAACATAACGTTTTTTCTACTGTAGTTTACAGTTTTATGTTACCAACTGGCTACTGAAAACAAAACAACTGAACATATGTCATTATGCGGCGTTGCCATTGTTCCATAAAATGACATGACTTTATTATATTATTCAATTCAATATTATTTTACGTGTTTTACTGCACTTTGTGAACGCAAGTTTTATTGCAGAAATTTTTTTATTGTGATATGTATAGTTCATATCGAGTGAATTTTATGCGCTGCGTGTTATGTGCGCCATAACCATTAAAATCATCATTTATTTTCATTTTAATCGTTCGTTTTGATTATTCAACATTAGGACTAAATTTGTAATACTTGTGAAATTATGATTCTATAAAGAACTTATTGCAATAGGACCATATCGTAATGGTAAGTAAGGCAAGGCGAGCACTGAAGTGGTCAGCAAGTGACATGGCAGTGACGTGGTGACCAAGTGGCAGGTGGAAGCATTAAAGCCTATGTAAACATATGAAGACGCGCGTATTAAAACGGAGTAGCGGTAGCGTGGTATTTTGCAGGTGGTGTGATGTCAGTCTGGTGACACTAATCTCAAACAAGTTTAATTTTCGAGTGGCAAGCGGCCGGTGACGACGTGGCATTGCAACTGCATTTTTCTTCTGCATTTAAAATCTAAAAACATGCGAAACGATCACGAATTTAACATAAATTCCTGAAATTTGTATCCTTCTTTTGAAGCATAGGTCGTAGTTTTGCCAGTAACTTGCAAAATGTAATTTTTTTTTATTCGATAGAAAAGTTTAAATTTTTGGTCATCCAAGTTCAAATCCTTTTTATAAACGTTAAAATTTCCAATTTTTTTTTTTCCAGAGAGGATGAACCCAATAGTGTTTTTTCTCCTTCTCCTGATTTTTAGCATTTAGGTTAGCACGACATTTTAACTGACAAATCGGTAACAACATACGTTCTTTGCCACTGCAGTGCGCTTTAAATCACTTGTATACCACTTCACCGGTATTCCATCGTCACACCAAATGTTAACCATCCCCATACCACGCACCATTCCAGTACCTCACCACTACCACACTCTATTTCAGTTCGCGCCTTGCCTAATATATGAGGAAATTTTAAATCACGGATTTTTTATATTTCTAAGACATTTCAATTAAATGGGTGTAAGATAAAAGTAGGAACTATTGCAATTTCGAGAGAAAAGTAATAGTTTCTGTTTTGATAAAATTTCTTTACTTCTCTTCTAAATGCGCCACTTCCTTTACTTTTAATATTTATATATAATATATTATTTTATTTCTCTACGTTCATTCAAAATACAAAACTTTATTGAGCTATATTTAGTGAAAAAACTGGTTCTGTATTGCACTAGAGCAATACAATTTTTATTGCACTCGTATGTCATTGTACTACAGCATTTTGTGATCATGACAAACATAAACGTTCAAATGGATGCCATATGTAATTCTTTTTCTGTGAAATTGTACCACGTTTTAAGCAATTGCTTATTTTATATTATTTTCAAACATATTTAGGTATTATAATGAATTATGAAGTTACTAGAAAATGCAATTTATTAAAAATCAAAAAACTGAACTGAATTACAAATAAAGTTTTCCAGATATCGAAAAGAACCGAATACAGGTCTAAATAATTTACTAATAATTGCTTGTTATTCGTCAGCTAAACCACACTTTATCATTTTATACTTCTTTACTAACACTGTTAGTATCAATTAATTTTCGCTTGACGTTTAACGAATGATGTGACATGAGATAATTTTATTTAAGAAGAAATAAAAAAATTCATAGAAAAATATTGTTTTAGTGATATAACCTCAGATATAAACTTCGAAGGTTGTATATGACAATTTTTATTTTTGGATTTATTAAGATTGAATGATTCCGTTTCAGTTTCTTGATATCTTTTCCATCTCCTGTGTTATTAAACTTTCTCATTAATATTCGAACACAATTTATTAAGACGTAAAGTTCTGAGTATTTTTTATTGAGAAGTTCATTGTTGAATTGCTTGTCGATAAGATATTTCACCTATACCGAGGCATTTATCTAAATAAATTCGTTGCCGTCAATATTATGGAAAAATTTTGATAGGAGATTTGAAGTTTTGTTGTTGTGAAAATGTTTAATTATTAAATAGGTTTGGCCAAACGCAGACATCTAAATATTTAAAACAGTAAAACAGTTCATATCTGAGGTTATATTGGCATTAAAAACAACTTTTCTCTATAATATTTTTCTTCTTGAAACAATTTACATTTTTTTATGTTTTTAACACCCTGAATTTTTCAAAGCCATATTTCCAGTTGCTGTGTACATTTCAAGATAAACAAAAATATGAAATAAAAAAATCACAGGTTAGTTAGTTAGTTTATAGAACACAGCTGTCTGTTCTACACTGAAGGAGTATAAAAAAGATATCCCATGACAAGACGAAACACAAAGAAACTTAAATATAGTACATATACTTGATGCGGAGCCGAAATATCCACAAGTTATGAAAATACTGCAAACGTCAGTGCGAACACTCATGTTCGCTATGAAGTAACGCGGCGAGGTTACAGGGTCCCGTCCACACGGTCGTTTTGTCACGCGACGAGGTTCGCAGCAAGGTTTTGTTACAAGTGTGTACGGGACAGAACACTGTGAACCTTTAATGCAAACATCCATGTTCGCTGTGAAGTAAAGCGACGGGGTTGCAGAGTCTCGTCCACACGGTCATTTTGAAGCCACGCGACGAGGTTCTGTTACAAGTGAGTACGCGGCTATAAAATAACAAAGTTGGTGACTACTTCAAGTATAACCGGCAGGTTCCTGGCAATATTTTCATTGAAAGGCTCATATCCGATTATACAGGAAGTCAAAGTTTCAAGAAAAAATAATAACTACCACCTCGAACATTTCTAACGATCCATCGCCGTGAATCAGCCTGTATAAGTCGGCAGCGGAGCGCCAGCTTTGAAAATAAAGGTGCTGAAATATGTTACGGGCAGGGCGGCTGTAAAATCGGGACGCGAAGAGCTATTTATTTTTCATAATTTACAGAGCCACAGTGATATTTTTCATCGGGATCAGTGCCATAATGTCATTGCAAAATTAAGTAGTGGTTGTTTATGGGCCACAAAAAGACCGTGTAACTCACAGTTGCTAACGAGCCTCGATGTATATTTATTTTTATGACTGCCTTTTGATTTACAATTCATACTATCGTGCTCTCAACGAATTGTAGCCGGCGTATCGATTATTGTCTGAATATTAATGCCCACTGCCGCGACCGACAGTAATTAATATTTCACCATATGTGACGCCGACTAATAATTCTGATACCTACATTCCTCGATTCGCCATATTTTATTTTTAATACGTAGGCAAAAGACGAAGCAAATGCAGAAACAAGTACATAAGAAATATTCAGTAAAATTTTATTCAATTCACAATCGTACAATTTCTGTCTACGCCAAACTTATTGAAATTTTAAATCTATTAATATGAATATAATGGGGAAGTTGCATGAATTTTATATTGGTTTGAAATATATACATAGACGGTCAATAATAATAACACAGGCACACAAAAAAAAAGTTCTGTGCCCGAGCTCCGACCTATGGTTCCCCATGTATTTTTGGCTCCCGAAACCGATCCCAGGGTCGGTATAGCCCAGACGTTCTTATTTGCGCGCTACGGTCAAAAAATGACCAAAATTCGGCCATTACCTGAAAATAAGCGCAAAGCTTTATCTCCGTGCCAAACATGAATCAGTTGTTGGATATAAGGGTATATAAAGACAAAAAAATAAAGAAAAATTTAAAAAACAAAAAAGTAAAAAAATCAAAAAATAAAGAAAGGGGCTACAATGCTTCCTACGTCAACGTCGTTAGCTTTGGGTCACGACTAAGGAAAGTAATTATGGAACTGCAGCCCTGCTAACGACGTTGACGTAGGAAGTATTGTAGTTCCTTTCTATCTTTTTTAAAAAATTAAATTTTTTTGTTTAAATTTTTTAAATTTTTTTATTTTTCTTTTTTTTTATTTTTTTTATTCTATTCACTGTGCAATGCTACATGAAGACAATCCTCTTAAATCAATTCGATCATGAACACGGTGAAATCATATGATTTTTTCTGACAATCTAAAATTTTTTAGGACCAATTTTCTGCCAATTCGTGGCCCTCAAGTGACAATTGGGATGTCCTATCCAACAACTGATTCATGTTTGGACCCTTCAATGGCAGGGAGATAAAACTTTGCGCTTATTTCCAGGTAATGGCCCAATTTTGGTCATTTTTTTTACCGTAGCGCGCAAATATGGAACGTCTGGGTTATACCCACCCAGGGATCGGTTTCGGGAGCCAAAAATACATGAGGAACCATAGGTCGGAGCTCGGGCACAGAACTTTTTTTTGTGTGCCGGTGTAATTTAATGCTAAATATTAGTAATCGTTCTGTCATGAGTCTGACGAGAAATGTAAATACTATTAATTTTGACTACATTGTGCACGGGGAGACCTTGAGGCGAGTTAATCAAATTACTGACCTTGGGATAAGCTAGAATTCTAAATTAAATTATAAATCACATATTATTAGAATTACCGCCGAAGCTTTTAAATTATTGAGGTTTATTATTAGACAGAGTAAGAATTTTGATAATATTGTGGTCTTAAAAAATGAGTAAATTATAATAATTAAATTCGAATGAGTATCCTTATTATCAAACCATCAGAACGGCATATTTGATACATGAATTTCAGATTCACAGTCTGTACGATAGGAGGAATCTAAATGCTATGCTTTTTTGTTATAAATTAGTTAATAATTTTGTGGATTCACATCTTAGATTTACTCGTTTTGTAACAGTTTTCTCCTTGCCTTTGTTGTCAAATACCTCACCCTTTTTAAAGATGTTGAAACTGATTAATCAATATTATTAGCTTCTCGATCTGGATTTATGCTATATGCCGAATAAGTTCAAGACAATATCTAACCATTTCTTTCTTGAACTGACTAACTTATTTCTGTCTTTATCCTAACTTTTATTATGTTAATTTTACTTATTATATTCTTCTGAATTATCACGATTGTATGTACTATTATGTTGAGTTGTTATTGTTAGTAATCCCAACTCTTGCAATTAGGCAGTAATGCCTGTTAGGGTTATTTAATAAATAAATATATTACAGAGTAATCTTTCAAGCATATTGGAAGGTCAGAAGATATTTCTGGCGGCAATAATCACATGATAATTAAAATATTGACATTAAAAAATTGCCGTAGAATGTAAACAGAACCACCTGACCAAAAACGTGGTATCATCGGTGTAATGTCAAACGACGTTCAGCGCGGTTTATGTTTTCGTAAATTCATGTGCAGTGATACGGTGTTGATGTTGTAAACAGGCGTTTCTAACTTTATTATTAGTGAAGAAATATGGGAAGTTAAAACAAGTAGGTGTTTTATTCACGTTTTTAACATTACCATAATTATTAATGGTGATCTTACGGTATTATTAATCTATGTTTACAATACAGATTTACTTGAGGTATTTATATAATGATGTCATATGATATCACAATAAACTACTAATTTTAATTTGAAAAATAATAAATAAAAGTAATAAATTCTTAATGATATTATCATTTATTTTTTTTATTAAATAATTATTTTTTTTCCAATTATTTTTTTAATGCTATTTACTACTGATTTAATTACTCCTTAAATAAGACACGTCGAAAATTTTGGTTATAACTAAATTTATCATAAGTATTTACTATTGAGACCCAAACAAGTAAAACACAATATATTTTTCATTTACTATAATCAGAGTAAGTGCACAATACAACCAGTTGGCATCAACAGTTTTACAAAAACTCCCCAAAGCGCTGCAGAATACGTAAAACTCTGACAATTGCTTTAGGATGTCGTCTGTCATTTTCTTCGTTGACAGTGGAGCGGATATTCAGACACTTTAAAGACATGAAGGATGGCAGTCAATCAGTGTGGCTGAAGGTTATATTGAGGAAAGCATCGTCAATAAGTTGAAAATTTGAAAAAGTATATTTAATCAGCAAGAACTAGTGTCACCTCAAGATCATTCAGGAATGAAGATAAACAATCATAATAGTTTTCAGGAAGAACAAGTAGAATTAAATAAATTTCGTGTTGTTAACTTTTTCAAATTTGAATAATTATACTTTCAATATACAGTGTGGAAGAAAAGTATGGAATAAATTCATTATTTCTAAAACAACGAAGTCTCATGAAATTTCCTCGGACACATCGATTTTGCTTTTAAAAAAGACTCTATTTTCTCTACCAACGCATTTCCGACATTCATTTGTTTTCGCGTGATGACGTCATCGGATATTTTTCTAAATAGAACCCCTATATTTTTTCATCGTATTCTTGTAGAGCTTAACTTGCTGAATTCAAAAATATATAATTTCAACACTTTATTCCTTCAACTTTCCGAGAAAAAAAATAATAACCCATCCAATAAACGCTGCAGTTGACAGATGACAATTCTGATTAGATTTTGTTTAGCTGTCAGAAACAGTTTCTGAGGTCACTTGATTTAATTTGTTGTTTTTGCTATTAAAAGATGTAATATTCTAACATGGAATCTAATAAAACAAAATAATAAATTAGAGGGTCAGATACGATTGAGACAACCAGAATTTAATTATTAATTAATTAATTACTCATTGTTAAATTGTTTTAAAAATGAAGAGTCCTTATTTTGTGATACTGTCGATGAATTCACTATATCCATTTTACTCTCATTCAGCCCATCACAGACACAAATGGAAATATTCACATTGTTTTCAAGCCGATTTTATTGGATCGGTTATTATTTTTTTCTCGGAAAGTTGAAGGAATAAAGTTTTGAATTGATACATTTTTGAATTCAGCAAGATAAGCTCTACAAGAATCCTATGAAAAAATATAACCTCGACCTGTCCGAGGAAATTTCATGAAACTTTGTTGTTTCAGAAATAATGAATTTATTCCATACTTTTCTTCCACACTATATATAAGATTATTTCTAATATTAAAAGAAACAATTTTCTATCAAACTATTCGTTATTAACTGTAGCACAATTATATAGTAAAGTGCCACATTAGTAAACGATTTTTAATTTAGTAAAATAGCATATTATCAGCAAATGATAAAATGATAAAATAAGTTTTAATAGTTTGCTAATGCTGCAAAATACTCATTTAGTGTTAAGTAAATACCAATCTTATTGTATATTGAAAGATGAAATACGTATATTTGCAAATTTCCGTTAGTGTCCGTGAGAGAAATAATATTTTTTAAGTGTTGTCACAGTACATCTCTAAGAAAGATCAATTTTGGAAAACTCAATTTATTTTTAATTTGAATCTGACTCACCCTGTATAGTTAAATACAAGTAAATTAGAAAATCAGTGGTACATTAAACACAATAGTTTGAAATATTCTATTATTATTAATAGATAATAGATAACCATTGACTCTTACCATGTCAATTTTTAGTGTCAAATTTAATAATATATGTGCAGGTGTTATGTCTGCTTAATCATTTCATATTTATATCAAATACAAGTTGCAATATTTAATAAAGTATAGGTACAGTCTAGCACTGGGGAAAGGTTATGTCTGCAATTTATTAATCGAATGTCAGATGGTATATAAAGATATACAGCGGAAATGACTCAAAATTACACCATTACTTAGTGAATAAACCAATAAACAATTTTTTTTCAATTTACGTTTCAAGGACATTCGAGTTAATTAAAACCTTTAGGATAAAGCTAAATTGCTTCATTTAACATAGCTAACATAAGAAAAAAATAACAAAAAGCTTCACCGGGCAGACTACAACATTCCATAATAGTACCAGTACCTATAACAGTGACACAATTCCAATTATTATTTTATACAAATAATGAATATTGTATGCAGCTTGTTTGTGTGACATTGAAGTTTTTTTAAACTTTATATAGTTGCGCAGGTCGGCATATTTACTTAAACCACATATTACTCACACCATTCTTTCCGATGTATAGGATGATGTTTTTATCATGGGAAATTTGTTTTTCTTGTAAACGGCTAAAGTAAAGTGAGCGTTTGTAAAGGGCCATTTTCATAATCAACATGTTAAAGTTACTTTAACTAAAGTGACTTTAGTATTTAAAGTGAATTTTAAAATTAACCATTTTCATAATAAATATTGACAGATACTTTTGTTAAAGTTAATTTGTTGAAATTCCGCTGTGGTTGGTACAACTGGTTGCTTATTTAACGGTAAGTGTCTAACTTTACTGCTGTTGTTTTGTCACATTAGTTCTTGTTTAATCTGTGACATTAGTGATAATCTCAAATATTAATTTGATGTTACTTTATCATTTGGTTATATATAAATAATATTTCCGATTTCTCTTACAGTAGCAAAGTCAACCAAAGTCAACGTTTTTGTATAATCTCCCTGGACTTCTTTCAAATTATGAGTGTTAAAAAATATGAAAATATAGTGATCCTCCTGATACTTTGAGAAAGGATTTAAAAAATACTCTTGTAAGAATGCATGTGTTTATTTATTTATTAAAATTACAGGTCTTGAAAATTTTCATTTATAAATATTCTTCTGTACTGAATATTTTCCGCTGCTACCTCTACATTTAAATTTTCATAATTTATATTTAATGCGTCTTCTTCCACTTCATTTTCAATTTCTTCATTCAGATCATTCATTTCGATAGCCATGTTATGTAACACAGCAGTTATAATTATCATTGCAGTATTACTATCTAGCTTTATCCATAATGATAAAATAGGGAATCTTCTCTTCCACACACCATATTGCCTTTCAACAACATTGCGAGTCCTAATTAATGCCTCGTTATATACAAAATCCGAAACTGAGAGTAACATATTTCCTGTTGCGTAATAACGCAGTATTAATAAAAGCTTTGTTGTCGCCTTTATAGCTCCACCTCTAAAATTAAACATCTAACTATACGTTTGAACGTTTATAAAATACCTATATCTATTATACTTACCTGTTTGTAGGAGATTCAATATCTTCCCTAATAAGTTCTAGCAAATAAATAACTGCAAGTTTAATCAACCTGAATCTAGCAAAAAATTTGCCATCTGACCAGTTATAAAAGTTCTCCATTCTTTTTTTGTAAAATTTCCGTTTCCTCACAACAATTTCTAACTCAGAATCAGAAGAGCTTGAATTAAAACAATCACCTGAGAGTAATTATTCAGAGTCCGATGTATAATTATCCATCTTATTTACTATTGAGATCCAAACAAGTAAAACACAATATATTTTTCATTTACTATAATCGGAGTAAGTGCACAATATTATCGGTCAGTGGTCGCGCGGTTTAAGGCGTTAGTACTTGAATCGAGGTGACTAGACGGAGTTGCTTCGAGCCCAGCTGCCGGTAGACCGTATATAAGCTATATTCGTGGAGAGGATTGGCACCCTCTCTGTGGGTATGGTAGGGTGGAATAATGTTAGCTTGGGTCAATGTGAGAGATTGATGCCGGTTGATATTTGACTACCCCCCTAATTAATGAGGTTTTCCAGGTTTTCCCCATTCCTGCACTGAATAGTGGTTAGGGCCTACCAACGTAAGTCGTTCCTGGGCGCAAATGCGGCCTCCTTAATAATAATATGCCGCCCCCTCTCCCGCACAAGTCACCGACTTCTGGGCTAATCCCTGTGATCAGAATGAAGGGTAGAGATATTATTATTATAATACAACCAGTTGACATCAACAGTTTTACAAAAACTCCCCAAAGAGCTGCAGAATACGTAAAACTCTGACAATTGCTTTAGGATGTCATCTGTCATTTTCTTCGTTGACAGTGGAGCGGATATTCAGACAGTGTCACCTCAAGATCTTTCAGGAATGCAGATAAACAATCATAATAGTTTTCAGAAAGAACAAGTAGAATTAAATAAAGTGCCACATTAGTAAGCGATTTTGAATTTAGTAAAATAGCATATTATCAGCAACTGATAAAATGATAAAATAAGTTTTAATAGTTTGCTATTACTGCAAAATGCTCATTTAGTGTTAAGTAAATGCCAATTTTATTGTACATTTAAAGGTGAAATACGAATATTTGCAAATTTCCGTTAGTTTCCGTGAGAGAAATGTAATGGAAAAATATTTGTATGGAAAACTCAATTTACTTTTAATTTGAATCAGACTCGTCCTGTATATTACAATACAAGTAAATTAGAAAATCAGTGCTACATTAAACACAATTGTTTGAAAAATTCTATTATTATTAATAGATAATAGATTGATTGACTGTTACCATGTCAATTTTTTAGTGTCAAATTTAATAATATATGTGCAGGTGTTATGTCTGCTTAATCATTTTATATTTATATCAAATAAGAGTTGCAATATTTAATAAAATATACAGTCTAGCACTGGGGAAAGGTTATGTCTGCAATTTATTAATCGAATGTCAGATGGTATGTAAAGATATACAGCGGAAATGACTCAAAATTACACAATTACATAGTGAATAAACCAATAAACAATTTTTTTTGCAATTTACGTTTCAAGGACATTCGAGTTAATTAAAACCTTTAGGATAAAGCTAAATTGCTTGATTTAACATAGCTAACATAAGAAAAAAAATAACAAAAAGCTTCACCGGGCAGACTACAACATTCCATAATAGTACCAGTACCTATAACAGTGACACAATTCCAATTATTATTTTATACAAATAATGAATATTGTATGCAGCTTGTTTGTGTGACATTGAAGTTCTTTTAAACTTTATATAGTTGCGCAGGTCGGCATATTTACTTAAACCACATATTACTCACACCATTCTTTCCGATGTATAGGATGATGTTTTATCATGGGAAATTTGTTTTTCTTGTAAACGGCTAAAGTAAAGTGAGCGTTTGGACTAACTAAAACTTGAAATTAAGATTTTTTTTTCAGAAGTATATCATTCTTTTGAACATTGAAAGAACTTTTCATCTCAAGCCTTTTCCAAATATTTTTTTCTTGAGTTTACAACAGTTAAAAAATACAGACCAGTTATTGTGTAAATAGAATTTTTCGTTTACTATGTCAATCTTTAATTTAGATAGGCCTTGCAAAGAGAGTATGCAGTGATTTAAGTTTGTTTTATGTTAATCTCAATTAACATAAAACAAACGGCTTCGTAGCAAAATTATGATTTTGCTTAAATTATTGCAAAAACCAATTTGCGTACTTGAGTCATGCAGGATAATTTGCAGGAGACGTGGCATGTAAATTTTAATCGTGATAAGGATGTAACAGTTGTTCTCGAAGGTTCTCATGAACGACCCACTTTGTCGCATGAACTTGGACCGACAGGTTTCTTACACTATTAGATGGATTCTCAGCAATCTCATCCAGAATTTCCTCCTCTAACTGAGGGTTCCTTATTCTTCTTCGAGATCTTTCTCCACCACGATGCGGCAAAAATTTCCTAAAACGGATTAGCAAAAGATTAGCTACTTTTATAATTTTTTATTGCACGTGACTTTTTACCTTTTTCTTATAAGCTATGATCAACCAAGCGCTTGTCCTTAAATTAGATGCATGTCAGCATATTTGCTATAGAAATAATGCGTCAATACTTAGTTTTGTCAATCAATCTGATAATTTTGATAGTGAGTCTTTATGGCCTACGTGAAGTATTAAAATGTCATGTCACCGTCGCCGTCGGCTCAAAAGTTAGAGCCGAAAAGGTAAAATAGGATTATTTTGACTTCCCCTATACACTCCTAAGAATATACAGGATGTTCCGGTTTATTTAGAACAAATTGAAACGGTAGACAAAATAAGCGATTTTAAGAGCAAAACTTTATATGAGCATGGTCTCTTTCTCGATCAGTAGCGGAGTTACGGGCAAAGTTTGGAAAAAATAAATTTATTTTTTTTATTACCAAGTCCGTATTACACACAGCGCCTTTAAATTTGATACATGTACTGTTCAAATAGTCTCGGATATTATTCAAGTTTATTTTTTGAAATCGTTATACAGGGTGTTCTTTTTTCAAGAATCTGCTATCATCAAATCCTTCAGAAGTTTTTTCTTGTACGTTCCTGGTAAAGTTTGAAACGTTCTTTTACTCGCTTGGTTCATTGTCTAAATTTCGTCTCTCTTGACTTTTGAATGTATTCTTGTAAATTTTCTTCTAAAACGTTAATTTTCGTTTATCGAAGTGAAATTATCACCATCATATTTGAATAATTACGTAGGATAATTTGTAAAAAAATGAAGAAGAAGAAGTGGACATTATTTATATAGATATCGAAAAAGCATTTGATCAAATTGCTCATTATTTTTTATTGTTATCCAATTTAAAGGGCTTTGGTTTGTAAGGGAATTTGATATTGCTATTCACGTCCTGCCTGTTTTCAAGATAACAATTTGTTGAGTATGGAGGTTAGAAATGTGAAAGTTATTTGACAATTTCAGATTCCTCACAGGGATCCAATTTAGACCCGTTACTGTTTATAATGTTTATTAACGGTATCACGTCTGGAATTAAGTGTCATCTTTTATTTGCAGATGACTTAAAAATTTATAATAGCTTAAACAACATCAATGATTGCCTTTTTACAAGATCAGATCAATAGGGTAATCTGTTTTCTGAATATTTCACGCCAACTGTCCATTGAGAAAATTGAATATGACATTATGACACTCCACATGATTTTCTATAAATATAAAAATCCTAGTAAGAACCGAGTTGATTTTATTAAGTATTTTTCATAATGTAAGGTACAAAGCAAAAAGGTACAATTTCCGGCCTTTAATTGGGCAGACAGATTAAATTTCACTATTATAGTTTGGCTTTACGCATCTTGGTAAAAGTGTGATATTTCGTTAAAAACAATAATTTTTTGTAATTTAGTATTAATATGTAGTCCAAACATTAAGTGTTATTCATTTGTTCGTATGACGTAAGTCGTCTGAATTCTTGCCGTAATTGTAATACATCTTGTTTCTTTAATTAGCAAGTACGTTGTGTGTATGTATATTATTCTACTTTTTAAAGAATGTATGTACTACAATATCTATAAAAAGCTCTCAATGATTTTAATGACCTAAAAATGTGCAATGTTTTCTATTAAAAAATGAAAATAAAAGATACATCTTGAAATCGCGACAGTCAATAATTGTTTCTGGGTAAAGTGTTATATACAGCTCATCATGCCTTATACAATGTCGCTGGTTTAATAAATACGGGGTGCTCAATGTTTAAATTTTATTATTGACCCATTCTTTCTGACTGACCGATATAATATATTTATATTTTAAATTCTTAACATTGTTGAAGAAAGGAAGTTAGGGGAAGATGGGCAGCTTTCACATGGCTGTCCTGTGTATGTTTCTAAACAGTATGTATTACTTTAAAACCAAAAAAATCATAACAGATATACAGGGTGTTTTGAAAATAGTGGAGTAATACAACAGTGGATATCTGACCCAATTTATAAGGGGTGATTCATGTAAAAAGAAACAATTTTAACACCCTAAAAAGTTACAGTCCTTTAAAAGTGGGTATTGAAATAAGTTTCCATGGACTATTTTAAGACCGATTTAAAATAAATATTCCAAATTTTTAATGAATGTATTTGTGATAAAATTTCACTTTCCTGATCTATTCCAGTAGTTGTCAAATCACAGTAAAGAGGATGTAATAGAATAATATAAAATAATACACTCCTTGTACGTTTATTATCAGAACTTTGCGTATATATTTAATATTCCTGTTCAAAACTAAACTTTTTTGTTTCTTCACAAATTCCGAAATGTCTTAGTTTTGGTTAAAACAATTAAATATTACCTTTATTAATTATTTAATTATTTTTTTATCTTTCTTATGATAAGTTTGGCTGTTTAACAATGGTTTAAGTTTTGAAAATGAAAACTTCATTTCAGCATTTACTTTTATTTTTTTACATGAAACTCCCCCTCTAAAATCGGCTAAAAAATTCACTGCTTCATTTTCTTCAACTACCTTCGGAGCACCCTGTATAAGTGAAAAAGTATCATTTTTCGCTTTAAATTTTTTTAGTGAGGCGCATGGTTTTTGAGATGTAGGAAATTGGAAAAACAATTTTTAACTGAAATGATTTAATACATTTTTTTATAATCTTGGCTGTAGTTTTAAGAGAAGCCACAAAATTGTATACAAAATTTGATTACAAACAATGATTGCAAATTCTCTGAGGATCTCCTTTTTTAAAAGAAATCTGCGTTTGTCTTTAATATTTAAAATCATCATAGTGTTATCAAAAAACATCCCTCTTGATTTTTTTTTAAATTTCAGTAGATAACTGGCATAGTTTTGTTAAAGTATTATAAAACAAATTCATATTTTCTTTATGTGTGTCGAGAAAAGCAGGTAAAGTGCATTATTTTAAAAAATATTTAAAATTTTAAGAAATCACTAGGGACAGTTATAACTTAACATTATGACAATATCAAAAAATTTGAAAATGAACACCAAATTTGCATTGGCATAGATTTATTCACATATACATATTTAATTAATCGTTATTAATTTTTATTAAGCTTATTAAACCGTTGTGAAAGTTTTACTGCACAAATTTTGGAAAAAATTATTTTCAACTTTATCTCAAAAACAATACGGTTCAAAAAAGAATCACAAATCAAAATAATATTATTTCATTTGTTCTATTTTGAAACTTATGTATTTAAAATTATCCTAATTTTTATAAATGCTAGCAGTTTTTTAAAAATCAATTAACTTGACGTTATTCTACATTCCTTAAATGAAAATGTAATTTTCTTACGCAAAACTTCAAATATTGAATGAATGAAAAATAAAATATAATTGAAATCAAGTTTTGATCTTAATCATTTTATTTATTATTTTACTAATGTCAAAAAATTACCCCAGTTTTACTAAATGAAACACATTTGTTTTAAACAAAAACATATATTCAAATTACTATTTACATAAATAAAATAGACTATATTATATACACAAGTTATTGCACACATTTGAAAATAATACCTTCTCGATAATTTAATAATAATCATCGAGAAAAACTAATTTATGAAAATCTCGTAAACAGTTTAATGTGAATTGTAATTTATTTGTCCACAGTTCAAAATCCTTTTGATTATCAGTGGCAAAAACAAATTTATCTACAACAAAATTAGATTTCTTTCTTAAAGCTACATTGCTTTCCTCGTCAACAATGCTGGGTCTGCAGGTTTTCAGCATAAAAGTTCTTTTCCTTGGACATCCCTTTAAATTTGTTGCAATAGGTATTAGACAATACTTTAAGTCTATAGAAATGAAAGGTTCTCCAAAGTCTTCTTCTGATGGGTAATTATAAACTGAAAGTTTCGTCTCATTTACTACACACCATTTTCTTTCCCAAAATAAAAATTCGCTTTGCTTATTTGGTAAACCTAACGTCAAAAAACCTGATACTTTAGTATTTACTCTCAGACTGTCGACTTGAAACGAAAAAGTAACATCTGGAATCAATTTGGAATCAGCAGGAATCTTAGACAGAACAAAACGCGAAATGCCTATGTGGTTTTTGGTCAAAATAAATTCACCACAGCAATTAAAGGACGGCTTCAGAACATCAGATGCTTCCATTTCACAAGTGTTCACGTTTTCATAATATATCTTTGACATCGGACAGAAGTTCTTGGTTCTCTGAAAATAAAGATGTATTATTATTTTATTGTGTCCGAGTAAGTTTTAATGTGCTTATGAAAGAATTTGATGAGAATACTTACTTTTCCCAAAAGAGAACATATTGTCCATCCGCCTGTCCTTAGCTTAATTTTAAATATTTTCACCTTAATATTGAAATCTGAGTGAACATTAGTAAAGGTGAATTGCTGATCGCAAGTAATTTTATTGTTATTTGCAGTTATGACTTTAGAGGTTAAGAGGTCTGTCTCATGCGATAAACATATAACATAGAAGTCAGAATATTTACTATCCTTGTGTTCTTGCGGCTCCAGTAAGAATTCAAAATTTGACAGTGTTACAGTGCCCACGTGATTAGGTTTCGGATATATCACTTCTGTATATCCAAGGTCGCGAATTTTATTAATCAGAAGTGTATACTTCTCATCTAGAAGTAAAAATAAATACATTAGACAAATGACTATTTTTTTTATAGAAATCGTTAAGTGTACTGTTTTTAATAATAAAAACTAACCTGCTTCTAACAGAATTTTTTCTGCTAATAACTCTTCTGACCATTCTTTTTTAGGATGTTTTCTAATGATTTTGAGAATATTAGATGCTTGGGTCATTTTAACACACTCTACATCTCTCTGCTTTTTTAACTTATGGAACATTTTATTGTCATCTAACACCTCTTCCTCTGACCAAGGTTCTGAATAACTCTAAAAAAGACATCAACATTATTAGAACCGCACAGCTTAAACGTGTTAAGAATAAATATTTTATTCTAAATCAAACATAATGTAATAATGATAAAAATCTTCTCTCAACTCTACTTACAGTTTTGTGACTTTCTGGTTCTTGAATGGATGGTGTTGTAGTAATAAGTGACTCCAGTGCTCCATTTGGAAGGCAAATACCTCGCCTCTTCCATCTTTTAGATTGACGGCTTTCGAACAAATTCACCACAAACTTGTCATCCACGGATTTACAACTAGGAGATCGAAGAAACGTTTTTTCTGTTGACAACAACTCTAAAACAACTTCTGGATCGCAATGATGATCACGTATTAAGTTGGCTCCCTGCAGTACTTCTTTTGATATTTCAACGTTATCTTTTTTAACGAATGTTTTTTCTGTTGCCGACAAATCCAAAACAACTTCTGGATCGCAATGATGATCACGTATTAAGTTGGCTCCCTGCAGTACTTCTTTTGATATTTCACAGTTCTCTTTTTTAGGAGTGGAACTATTTATGACTTTATAGTCCACTTTTTTGAGTTTGGGTGTTTCAAATATATGTGTTGTAAGTTTCTTTGGCATAATATCATAATATTTTGGTTGATATTTCTCTACTTCGATTTCAGCCATACAGCGCACCTTCTTAGATTCCTTGGATTCATACGCTACCTGAAAAACCGTTTACTTAGTTAATATAAAGTTATTAGAAATATATAAATAAGGTATTTCATAGTTTTATATGAACATGTAAAACAATATATGTATATATTACATTTAACATTTAACCATTGCAATTTACTCAACAAGTTCAGGGAGATATAGTAAGGAAATTTAATATTACTTACGTGTCCAAAAGACGTCAAAAGATTGTTTGTATAATATCCCATTTTTTCTTTGCACTTTGTAACGATTTGTACTCTTTCAAATTATCATATCGAATGACAATATTGATAACGGTTCAAGATTTATATAACTTCGTTTACCCCACTACCCTAATTAGGGGTTAGGATAATCCGTTACCTGGGATAAGGCGTCTTAACTAAATTGAGTCTTTATTAAATATTTAATACCTGCTGTATAAAGGGGTGTATATTTATGATACCTTTTGAATTTTACATAAATAATTAGGTTGAAAAATTCAGGTTTTATAAGAACTATTGAAATATGTTTCAAATTTCATCGATTGCAGAAATATTTTGATGAATGGGTTTGTATATTAATAATAATCAGATTTTTTATAGCATTTAACAGAATAGGCAAATTTCCTTTGCTATCAAATGGTATTGCTTCTGGCGTAGTGGCTACAGATAATTATATTAAGTTAGGAAATATAAATATTACGTAGATATAGACAGTGATAACAATACTAAACAATAATGATGTGAGGTATATTTGAAGACAAACAAAATGTGATTAAAATATTTTCTGTTGTAACTACTGACTGATATTTGAAATATAGATATATTTTTTTTTAGATCATTAGAGTTAAGTACCTACTTTAATAATATTTATATGATGAACATACAAAGAGATTTACTAAAGGATAAACTAGGAACGCTTACATAGAATTCTTAGAAACAGTAAGAAATTCAAAGTTGTTAAATTACAAGAAAATTATGCAATAATAAACGCTTTTGAAATATACCGTTTAGATTTGTGTAAATTTCATAGGTAACTAGAATGTTATAAAAAAAACTTTTTTTTAATAATTTTGTAGCTATAAACGTATACATTTTATAAACTTTCTAGGTTTTGGCTGACGAAATTCAACTTTTGTTTATTTAATTTCAATTTTTTCATAGCTCTGTAAGTTCTGTAATATAGGTAGTGGGCATTCGAAAGTGAATCATTCTGTATACCTAAAAATTACATTTGTAATGGTAATGTAATGCGGTGTAATGTAATGGTAAGATATTCATTGGGCTATAAAACATATTATCAATTATAATTATATTAAAACATGATTAAAATACAAATCCATAAAACCAATTAAATGTTGAGAGGTTTTTCACCGGAAATGATCACATTTGCAGCTTTTTTATTTTCACTTTGGAAAAGATACATTATTGGTCTAAGACAAAAACAATTCAACAACAATGTGAAAAATGTTATGTTTATTTTAATAAAACTCCGTGTATAAATGGTGTTAACGAGAAGTTTGTCAAACTTTGCCGACATATTCTATCGACGAAAATAATTTGGGTTTGCTACATAACAATTTTTGCTTATATTAAAGCTATATAATCTAGTTAAGCTTAATAAGAAAATTTCAGGATGTTAACATTTTTTATATTTTTTTTATCCATAACTTTGATATAGGAAAAGATTATGTGGCAAGGGATATTTTCTAACATGAACTATTTGGGCTCATTAATTTATATTATTCTTCAGTGGCGTAGTTACTGGGTGAGAGGTGTATACAAGTACGCCTTTGACATTTCTAAAATTTCAATATATTTTTAATTTTTCCAATTGCAATTTTTTCAATTTTTGATTTTTTATATTACTAAAAACAGTTATAAATTCGTTGAAAATTGGGTATAAAAGCGGCGCCTTTAAATGTGGTCAAAGAAAATTATTAATTTTATTACCTACAAATTACAGTCTCAATTAGGATAATAGTCCGAAAAACCATAGTAGATTAAATACAATATCAATTATTTCTGTCAGTATAATAATCACTAGTATTATTAAATAATAAAATTACTAATTGAAATAAACCCCAAAGGGAGAGACACCTTTAAATTAAATTTTAACGATATAATGTGCCTGTGGTGTGTACTACATTTTAAGGGTGTCATTCCCAGGCAGCCAAGAAAAGTTTTACTGATATAAATCATTCGTAGTTTGAATAAAGAACACATAATCTAGAATAAAGGTTAAAGTTGTTTTATTTTTAATCCCTTTGGAAAAAAATGCATACATACATTTTGGATATTGCTCTCACAACCAAGAAGTTTAAGACGCAATTTTTTTCTCTAAAATATTTAATATTTGGATTGTGCATAAAACTAATAATAAGTTTTCTTAGTAATGTAAAATTAAATGTATTTCTGAGCAATTTTTTAATTTAATCTCCTCACTTAAAACAACTTTTCACCTATGACTAAGCAGTTTGAAAATCAGATATAGGTACATTAATTTTTTAGTGTTAAAGAGCATACATGACTTCTTGAGAGGAATTATAGGAAAATTGATTGAATTGAATTGTATTACATTAAATATATTTACAATTAACTAAAAAAAGTTATACAAAAATTTATTGCATACTTTTAGCTTTACTCTTTACAACAATCATTTTGTTGATTTAATTTTATATGTTTCCTTTGAGAATTATTTTAACTTACACATTTTCATGTTTTCCTCTGTATCACTAGTATGTAATTTCATTTCATTTTCCATTTTCTCTAAATGGTGAAGATCAAAATCTATTGGCACATCGCTACTACTGCATTAGTGATCGTTAGAAATATATGAAATTTATACATGATTGTGTATTTGTTAGTCTACAAAAGTTGGAATTTTTAAATTATTAAATTTACAGGATGATCTTGTATAACTGTCTTGTCAAAATTTTCAGGATTCAGGATTAATATCGATTGATTTAACTAGTTTTAATAATTAGTGTTTGTGGAGCTTTGAGAAGAGATGATATATTAAAGATAACGACCTATGACATACAAGATAAAGATTCATTTATTATTATAAGAATTCTCGATTACAAAACTCATGGTCTGAGATGTTTTGTGATTTTAAGTCCAGACCAAATAAAGATATGCCACAAAAACTGTAGTTTAAATACGGTAGTTACTACAAGTCAAAGATTTTTTGTGAAATATGAGGGAAAAATGTGTAAATCAAGTGGCTGGCGTCAACAAAATAAGAAAAATGCCAAAAGAAATAGCAACTTATCTTAACTTGCCTCATCCAGAACCTTATACAGGGACTTAGAGACTGCTTTAGACGTTAATTCTTCCGTCACTCTGTCACCGAGGCGGGGGTTGATATTACCACCATTAAGCGACATGAGAGATAGCGATTTAGTAAAAATAAAATTTCAGTAGAAAATTGTTACCATCTTCAGCAGAGCCTACGGCGAATCATACAACGTGTGCAGTAAACTTTAACAATTACAACTAAAAGCTACGATGACTGGCAGCACTGGATCTGGTATAAATTTAACTCTCTGCAATATCGGCACTTTCAACTTATATGTAGTCCAAAATAAATTATAATCGTCCTGTTTATAACAGTTACGGTTTTGTTTTGAAGCAACAATAGCCAACTTTTGTTTACATTTTGAATAAATTTACTCGTAATTATAACTGTCAGAACCAAACTTTTCCTCATATCTAGAACCCTTAATATTTCTAAGATTAGTATTAGTAAAACATTAGTCCTGAAGATGTTGAAATAATACAACAAAACTGACCTATAATCCAGTTTTAAAAATACCAAATTTAGTGTGTATTTCACAAGATTTACTCATCCTCCTCCTCCCTCAACTATAATACTGAAAGCTTCCTTGATTACATGGATCGACAATTATAATAATTAAGTTGTAATTAAAACTAATAAATCTGAAGTGTAACTGCAAGAAGAAATGTATTCTGTAGATGCTTAACACAGTTCGTGTTTCTACAAAAAGAATTAGAAGTTAAAACATTCGTTATTGTTGTATCCTTTTATTCCATAATTCATATAGAAAGCAGTATCGGTCTGCTAAAGGAAGTCGAACAAGTATAACCAAGTACCAGTTATTGACTTTTCGGTTCGTGTGTTTGTAAATATTTATGATATAGAAATTCTGACAAACCCGAGCTAGCCACAGAATTTTAATGGAGTGGTGTCTCCGTTACTTTTTGCGACTAGATAAGATCCACTCACACACACATAACATACATATTTCATAGTGTCGAATGGTACAATTTAAAAGCGAGATGGCACATCCTTCGAAATTCGGCCACTTTTTGCTGAGACCTCAGAAAGGCGTAGGTAGAGGAGTGGGTTTTGGGTATAAAACAAACTGGAATCATATGAACAATACTTTTAATATCTATTACTTTTAGAATGCATATATTAAATATTTTGCTGAAGTGCAATTACAAATTCCTGAAACAAGTCGATTATTTATTTTAATTTACTATTTTTTCAAATAATAATTTAATATTCAGGGTGATCTACCTTCGAGCAATAACGTTACCACCAGGTTTTTTTAAATGGAACATTCCATTCTTCCCCATTTCCGGATTTTTCTAGTAACGTTATGCATTACTAAATTCAAATACAATGTTCCTGTCAAATTTTCATCAAAAAATATAGATACATAGATAGATATATTACATATAAGCAACATACAATTATCTGTTAGTTTGGTACAAGTCAAAAACCAAAAAAAGAAACAATGGAAACAAATTTCACAAAAATAAACAAATAACCTAACAAAACTTAACGAAAAACATACATTTATTTCTTGCAAAACAAAAGATTCTGCCCGTAACAAGCATTCTCTTATATATTTCTGAAAACAAACCAAGCTCGGATTGATCTTAATTTTGCTAGGTAAAAAATTAAAAAAGAAACACTTATAATAACAGCTTTTTTCAAGAACCATAGTGTTATGTATTGGATAGGGCAGGTTGTCTTTATGTCTAGTCTGGTATTCGAGATTTTGAACATTTTCCTCAAATTTTAACTTTTGTTTGAACACAAAAAGAGCTGAAGCTGTTAACATATTTAACTTTTTAAAATGTCCTCGACAAGATTCCCGTGATTTAAAACTTGCTAAAAGTTTTACTGCTCTCTTCTGTCTGACATGTCAAAAATCTTTAAATATTTTTTTTTGCATTTTTGGAGGCCTTTATGCTCGTAAAAATAAATTTGAGATCCATATCCAACTTTATGAGTAATAACAAATAAACCTGTAAAGTACCCAAACTTTGAGACTGTCTAACTTTTTATTTTAAGAGATAGAGACAACTTATTGGTAATAAATTTTGATTGCAAAATTGATACCGTACATTGACAAATTGATAGGAATTATAGGACATCTGATTTATATTAGCTTAAAATACCTTTCTAATACAGTAAAAAATGTTACAAAAGCTAATAATAAAGAATATATGGGTAGATATTGTGGGTGTAATTCAACGCTGATTGGGGCTTTAGTCCACAGAGTAGTTAGTTTCACACAATATTATTAATACCTAAAATTATATAAATATCAAGCCTTAAATGAAAGAAACATTTGTTCTAGCATTTAGAAAAATATTCGTCTTGTGATATTCTTATCAATTATAGGCTCTGCATCTTGTTTACGGATTTTTCAGTTGTATATGTCAAGTGTGGCACTGCAGGTTTAGCAACTTTTTCTGGAAAATTAAACTTCAAATGAAAAAAAAGTAAAGAGTACTTTTTTGTGTAAAATAAAACGCTGTTTCGAATACAAGGCAAAGAATTTACAAAATGGAAATAAAAGTTTTTGAAAAAAAACCAAGTGAAATTACTCATAACTAGCACTTTCCTTGGTATTTGACAAAACTATCTACTCTTTTAATAATGTTTAGATAGACTATCTACAACTCCATACCAAAGTCCATTAAAATCGGTTTAGGGAATCTGTAAATTTTGCAAAAAACTAAATTTTAGACTCACTTTAAGGGGCCCCCAAAAATGAGAAACTGAGAAAACAAATAAATACGGGTCAACTAATTTCTCACGTAGATTCTGTACTTAATTTTTTTCCTAGTATTTATGAATCACCCTGTATTGCCTTACAGACATCAACATACAAATTTGTCTGATGATTATATGTCACAAAGTCTTAGATGGAAGCATAATTTCACATATCATAAAATTTTCATTGAGTAATAATATTATTTTGCCACGTCACAATATAGTTTTGTACCAGGTAGGTAGGTACATCTTAGCTATCTTACTCGCTAGTCTGAATTATTAGTCTTTTTTATAGATCACGGACTCCCAATTAACGTAATTTATTTAAATTTCGCAAAAACTTTCAATAAAGTATCAAAATATAGACTGTATGCAAAAATTAGATTATCTTGGAATTCATGGCAACTTACATGGATCGGTAGCTATTTAACTAACAGCGTTTTTTCAATTCGTGTTGGTTTTGATTATTTTTCTTTCCGTAATATCTACTTTGGTGTGCCTCAAAGGTCTGTATTGGGACCAGTACTGTTATGTCAACCCCTTAAATCAATAGCCTTATTCAAAGCAGTGTTAATATTGTAGAAGTCTGATGTAGCATCTGGCTTTCACCTCTAAACACTACAAACTGTACAGTTCTTTACATGGAAAATAACAAACTTCACCTTTCAAATGAGCTTGATGAGCATGGATTAGCAAGTCGATATGATCATTATAACAACAGCAAAGATGTCCTGGTCTTCTGATATCTGAAATTTTGCTAAAAACAGACTATTACAAAATGTTCAACGAAAAGTCACCATTCAATTTTCCCCATCTATCGGAACGAAGGACAAGAGGTGACTTGATTTTTACATCAAGGAATTTACATAGTCATTTCTGTGACAACATTAACAGTTTGTTATTATTATCATTCTCTTAAAGGAGATGAAAGACTCACCGTTCAAACTCCTCAAACACAACTTTAAATCAACAATTAGGCAGGACTTTTTCTCAAATAGAGCGTTCCATCAGTGGAACCATCTGCACAGTAATATAGTGACCTCGACATCTGTAAGCTTATTTCAGAAATTATATGACATTAAAAGCGACTGAACTAAGCCAACTTGTTAAGTTATATGTTTAATTGGATTTATAGCTTATTTTGTTTCTTTTATTTTTTTCTCGTTCATTCGTACAATAAGTATCTTTAAAAGTAAGAGCTGAAATCAAGTTTCCGTGTTTCTTAAGTGTCAAAATACCAGCTGAACTTATTAAGAGAATGATAATAAGCAATTAAATAAACTGGTAATACAGCCTGACAATTAAAATGACAGGAATCTACTACAAAATGTATCGTTCGGAGAATCATAGAGTTAACAGCTGATGGATTTTATTTTACGAGAACTAGAAGATATTTCGTAATTTGTGCAGAGACAAAAAATGTTTGTTTTCAAAGGGAATATTCAAAGAATTTTTTTTAAATTTTTAAGTATGAAAAAATTCTGATAATAAACATACAAGGGGTGTATATGTCATCCCCTTATTGTGAGGTGATAATGAGGAGAATAGGTCAGAAAAGTGATATTTTAACACAACTGCATCCATGCAAAAATTGGAGTGTTTAATTAGAGCCAGATATAAAATAGCCCATGGAAACTTGATTCTAATACCCACTTATACAGGGTGTTTCAAACTGCATGCGACTGCATTGCTAATTTGCAAGTCATCAAAAACAGTGACAATTCAATTGAGGCAATATTAATATTTCCTGTGCAGATTTTTCGGATATGACTTGTTTGAAAATTACAGGAAAATAACCTTCACTCCTTTATTTGAATAGGAAACCAATTTTTATACATTTAAAGTAAGCAGATTTAATTAAACCTATATCTAATCAAAGCTTTGTTTAACAGATAGAAGACATCAAAGCTGAAAAACGTTTTTGTTAAATTAAATAAAAATTTAATATGTTTTACCAATGTATAGGTTTGTCTTTTGACTGCAATAACCGAGGTAATTTATAATAATAATAATAATAATAATAATAGGAAAGTTTTGATTTATAACAAAACGCTTAGTATCAGTCAAAATCTTATACTTAATCGAAATGGGAATTGAAAGTGTCGTAATTTTCAGTAAGACTTAATTTTATCATTTTAAAAATTATGAAGATGGTTTTGTTCGAAATTATCTATTTCAACGTCCCTTAGGTATAAAACCAATTACAGATATGTCTTTAAATACATATAACATGGCAATTTACGTATCCTAATTGATTTGACAGAATTATACAATTTGGGACACCAAAATTTACTACAGGTTTTTTCGATTTGTTGTAACTAAAAAACTCTCGGACTCGTCAGGTTTTGTTTGGGACATATTGTACAGATGTATGTTTCTCCAAATTTCCACTCTTCAGCAGGGCAAACATCATTTCAAAGAGCATTCAATTTTCATTTTTCACATACTGGCCCCTTCTTAGTCTCATGAGCAGACTGAACTTTCGCGCCGGTTTCGGGCTTGTTAGCCCTCATCAGTATGCCATAGGTGAGATGACCGGCAACCCAGGGCAATCTACTGCAACGTAGGTCACTTCCTGTAAGTCGAGCCGCTTAGGCCGAGCAGGAAGTAAGCAGATCACTTATATCTCACCTACATCTCACAAGTATAATACAATTCGTTTTCATGTATCTTTTATTTCTCTGATAGATAAGAATGGAAGTAATATAGTGACGAGGAGGATAATACAATAAAAATAGAGAAAACTTTACCCCTGCATCTATTATTGCAGTAACTAAAATGCTTAAAATACAAAATATCATTTGCCAAACTGCCATTTTGAAATGGTAGTAGGTTGCAGTACTTGATTAATCTAGGGATTTTATTTAAAATATAGACATCTTTAAAACCATTTGGAAACGTTTTAAGTTCCTTCAATAAACAAGGCCGGGCGTGCCATAACAAAGAACCATGTTCCAGTATTGATATAACTAATGTTTTGTACAATATAACTGTATTAATATACATTTTGCTTCTCTAAATACAAAATAAAACACCAATGCTTAAATTTACCCACACACAAGCTATAGTAAGCGTAAGCAGACAATTTTAAAAGACTATAATTACTTTATTATTATTTATTTAACACAATTATGAATATCGTTTAGCAAAGTAGAAAGTAGAATATATTTCACAAAATTGAAGTAAAGCAAATATAAATAGTTATAGAGTATAATAAAAATTATTTTATTAACACAATTTTACTACCTTCAGTCGGCGTTTTATTAAATCAATGGAGCACCCTCTTACATTTAATACTTTTTCTATTAAAGGTAACTAGATAACTTATTGTAGTAAGTAACTGACTTTAACTGAGGTCTACTTATTAATGATTAAAAAAGTACAATCTATTGCAATAATAATGTCACTCTTTAAAACAAATTTGGCCATTTATTTCAAGCTGGTGACATTCATAATGAAATTTACTTTCAATATTTGTTTTTAATACTGACCCTGACTATAAGTGTATACAAGTTGATTCGCAACTTATAATATAAATATATAATAAAAAATGAAGTCAAAATTGAAAAATGTACATTAAATTTTTTTTTAGAAAAGTTGAATCACTGTATACTCTAGGGTATCACTCACTAAAAACTAATTTGAATTAGTGGCATTATTATTACGACACATTGCACCTATAGCTAAAAGGATTGAAATTGCACCAAGTAAAAATTTTAAGCAGTGACTATTATAGATATTTTACTAGCGCTAAACTAATCTACTACTAATGTAATATTAATCACAAGAGCTATACTACTCGTATATGAGAACCTAATACAGGTATAGGCAATAACAGCCAGTGAGATCGTGTTTGTACATTATGTTAACTAAAAAAATGTCATAAAAGATTAGAAGATTAATAAATATGCATATAATATGTATGAGACAGTATGCGTAGTGCCAGTGCCTAGAGTGATCATTAGTTATCAACTTGTTTGTTTTATATTCAAAATGTTAAAAGTAAATTTCAACTGTTTTAATATCAATGAGTGTATAAAGATATATTTCATAAACTAAGTTCACATACTAATGGCAAGAAAATCATTTAATAGTGACCATAAAGTCACTACTACTACACACTAAAGTGAAATAAAAATAAATATTTGCAAACATCTAAAGATGGAAACATAACAGCTTGAATATAATTTTTTCCTATGGTGAAATATACTAATAAGGTATAGGATGCTCCAAATTGGCTTTTTAAACTTATAGAAGATCGCAGTGGGTAGAAATTTGTTGCTTCTAAATAAAACTAAAAGGTGATCCACACTTTGAAAACTATCAAGAATATTATATAAGTAGTAAAAAGTAAACGAATAAAACAATGATAACTAACACTTATATATGATTATAGATGAAATATCCAACAAATCTGTTCATCCAGGTCGTTCGTCTCTCAATGTTAAGGGGTTAAAATTGTCGAATTCAGAAGAAATTCTGAAAAAACTAAACCTGTACTTGCAGAGTTGCTTCCACACTGCATGCATTAAGCATTTTAATAATAGCACCTTAAGTATTAATTGGAGTAAATGTGAGGTTATAGTTTTGTTTATCCAACAAACGACAACCTTGACAATCGTGACGTCATCTGCAGATGCTCTATTGGATAGCAAACGGCAATTATAGTTGGGAAGGGAATAGTACATTTATTTCTTATATTGGTGTAAATTTATCAAATACTTAATTAAAATTCTAGATTTTACCATTTAAGATTTTTGTAAATATCTTTATATTTTCAATATTGTTGCAAATAAAACGTGTAAAATTGTACGCCACAACTTCTGGACATCCTGTACAATTTCCCTTGAAATGCAACCGATTAAATAAATCGTCTTAGTTAATTACGAGTGCTATAAAAGTAGGCAATAAATAGGTACCGAATTTAAGGTGAACGTATTGTAAATCCCCTAATTCGAAGTTTGGGATGCGCCCTTGGTGCCCCGTCTAAAGCCGCCTGTCTCGCAGGCAGACGAAACAGATAAATACATCGCATCTTTATGGATTTGTCGCAAAATTCCTGCGAATTCAAGGTTAACGCACATTACGGCCGCCATTGTTTGAAAGAAGCTACCGTGCTACGCGTCACCGCCGACGTGATGTATGGTCCATTTTACTTTTGGCAGCCTGATAATCAGGCCGGCCAACCGTTTTTGTAAGGATCCGCCGCACTGACTCTCGGCCTCGCATCATTTATTCCTGATGAACAGAGAAAGCTTTTTATCTTGCGTCCGAAACGGGTTCGTTTTGAAATTTAAACGACCATTCAATTAGATTTGATGCCGTACCATCTCCGTAATCGTATATGGTACGACATTAATGCAAGTATGCGCGTAAGGCACCCAAAACGTCTTAAACAGCATTTTGATATAAAACGGCTTGATGTTGTGTTTTGAATTTATTTATTTTTAAGAGCATTCAGTTCAGTTTTATTATTTTTTTCTACGTTCATGCAAAAAACAAAACTTTGTTGAACTATATTTAGTGGAAATAGTGGTTCCTTATTGCTCAAGTACAATAAAATGTTTATTGCATTCTACTACAGCGTTTTGTCATCATGATAAATATAAACGTTCAAATCGACGTCATATTTTCCTAGACTTGTATCATCTAAATAAAATTTGGTTTTTGCATGAACGTAAAAAAAATGTTGTATGCAACTCGTACAAAAAGTGTTTATTGCACTCAACGTGTTGCCCTACTCGGCCTGGCGGCCTCGTTGGACAATTTCACGTCGCGTGCAATAAACATTTACTTTTTGTACTTGTTGCATAAATAACTATTATACAATATTTTCAGAAGAGATCTGTGGCATTCAGCTATCTCTCCAGCGTCATCTAGTTTTTAAATTTGTGTAATTCAAATGCATTTTTTAACTAAATTTTCAAATAAATGGATCAACAATGTGAATTTTCAACAATTTCTATCCAAACATTGAGTTTTCCTGTATAGGAACTATTTTTTGATTACGCGAAACGTAGCCGTGATCACTGGCTACTCAATGTTGGGCCTGAATACGGTCACAACAAACAGCGACCCACTGTACTATGATGGGTATCACTGAAAGTCCCAATTCTATCGTCATCGGCTATTGCGATATTTGCAAAAGCGGAATTTCAGAAAACAACTATCCTCTGTGTTAATGCCGCGACCAGCATTGAATTACACCTGAAAACCCTATAGAAAACAGCCATGGTTAATCGTCAGCGGTGCCACTAGACATATACTGATTTCGTACTTGTTGTCAAAGGTGAGGTAACTGATGATAAACCCTGTTTGTTATAGGTTTTTTAGGTGCAATTCAGTCCTGGTCGGGGCATTTGCCTGCAGAATTCGCCTTTGCTAATATTCTTGGATTATTGTCCACCAATTTAATTAAAGTTGTTTTAAGCAGTCATTTATTTCAGTATACGAAATATCTATATGAAAAATAACAGTGAAGTTATCCGATTGGATGGTTTGGCTAATCAACCGAATGGAACTGGGAAAAAAACAATAGTATAAAAACTGTATATGCACATCCTAATAGTTTATATGTTGTGACATAATTTTTACAAACGTCCTGTATAAATTTAGTAAATAATAGTAGTATTCATTTTGAATTACATTATCTACCATTGTTTAACTGATCTCTGTAGTGAATTTGAAATTATCGTTTGGAATAAAATTAAATGTATGAATCCAGTTTTTATGATCCAGATTAGTTAAATTGAGTCAGGTTAGTAGTTAGAAGTACTTATTAAAATTGCAACACTAACTGAAGGAAATGGTATAAAATGGGTCTTGATATTCACCTGTACTTCTACTTATTTTTTATACACCTAGGTAGACAAGTGTCTTTTTTTATTATCATTTTTAATAGTTCAGAAACTTTAATATAAACTTGATTTTTAAACGGATTTGATTACATGAACTAGCGGTCGAAAAATGTACCTGTCTTGTTTAGTGACTTCCACCTGTCCTTTTTTATAGTAGATCATAACACTGATTAAGGGGATTTCTTGTTCAATGATTATAAATACAAAATAACGAGAACTTTTTTACAAAGACAATTTTATGCGCTCAAAAATAAGAGAATTGTACTAGAAGTGACATTTGGTTATCTGTTATCTAGTTATCTGTTAGATACCAACAACATTTCTCAGAAAAATTATGAATAGTTATTCTGTATTTGACGGAGAATTTACACTGTGTTAAAATAACAAATGTTATGTGTAACTTTTACACATTTCAGTGTTATTTGTATCATTAATATTGTAGACTTTACACACTAATTTGTTTATTTTTTTGTATAATAGTAAGAGGTATTGATGTGGAAACTTACCTACCTTCTTAGTTTGTAATTATTTTCCTGTTTGCTTTCGAACTTACAATTTTTGTAATATAATATCAATAGCAATCAGAAAAAATCTATACTCATAATTCAGTACTTCAGCAAAAGAACAACTAAGTTTTCTAACAAAATATTTTACAAAATTAGTAGTAGTAGCAGTACATATTTAAATAAGAGACTTATAAACTAATAACGTTAATATTAAATAAACAATGAAACAACAAACATTAAACCGATATGTATTTAGGCACTACATAATAGCAGTTTACAAAAATTAACTGGTAGTAATCTGAATATATTACTTTCTTTTTCTAAAGTTACAAGAAAATCAGAATACAGAGTAATCTAAAACGTTAGAGTGAACTTCTAATATTTTTAAGATTTATAGTCCTTTTTAGCTTTATCACAATTATCAGCAATATTTGTTATAGTTAGTTAAGTGTTTACCATTTGCTTTGATCAAACCTCAATTTAAATTTAAATGTTCTTTATTTGAACACAGCGAACGAGAGGTAACTGAACACACCAACGCTACACAACCAACTGCTGGTATATTTTATTATAATACTATAAATACTGTGTAAAACCGTGATGTGTACAACTATTATCATGGAAATTTTACACACCCTGAATTACACACTGAAATTTTTTTTACAGTATAGATATATATATAATACGAGTTGTAACACAAATAAACAAACACATTTAGGAAGTAACAGGAATCGTAAAAATAATGACAATTCTTGTAATTTGCAATGGCGAATCAAATTTGTAGGTACACTCAGTATTAAATTCAGTTAAAATTATGACGGGTTAACCTCTTGTCGGTCACACATGTATCTAAACAGAAAAAATATTTGCCAAAGTGGAATTTCAGGAAACAACTACTCTGCGGACTAATGCCCCGACCAGCATTAAATTAGGAATTTTTGTGGACGGCTTCTCCTAAGACATACTGATGAGATCTAACCAGCTTGAAATCGATATTTATGTCAGGTGAACTGACCGTAGCTGTTTGGTTGCAGTTTAATGCTGGTCGAGGCACAGCAGTTGTTTTGTGAAATCCCTTTTTGCAGATATCGCAGTCATGGAAGGCAATACATATGACAGGCCTTCAATACCTAGTACCCATAGTATCGTGAGTATAATGAGTATAAAGTGACCACAAGGTATATACACTTCCATCTCGCGCAAAAAAAAGTTAATGACAGGTATTGACACAACTTATATTGACATATTGTTTCCCAAAATTCCTGTTAATTGTTCATCGATTTACCTTTTTAAAAGTAGTATACGTGCTAGGTTGGAAATCTTTATGTTGCGACCACTGGACATTACACTATTTAAACATATTTGATGATGATTGATGATTAAAGTTTTTCCGTTGATTTTTAATACACCTTGTATAACAGAGGTTAAAAGATTTTATTTTAAATCAAATACTTTTGTATTACCTAAACAGACGGGAGACGACAACTTTATTAATCTAGAATTTTCTCACTATAACAATAAAAATTATTGCTTTGCAAATCCGGGCTAAGAGAACCTATTTTCCAAGAAGAATTTTATTGCTCCCAGATTTTATTCAATCTTAATCTTAACAAACTATTGGAACAGAACACAGTATTAATCCGACATTTCTGAAGACTTTGATTACCTGTTAAGGATTATTGCTGTAGGTACTACTACTATATTTCTTAAATTTCAGTGACGCCAGTGAGTATAATATAAATATCGTAGAACGACTATATTAGAGACAAACTATATGCCAAATAGGGTCGCTTAAATAATTCCCATAAAATATTTAGTGCACTGAAAAAAGTAATTCTTATACTGATACTAGTGATACTTAGCAATTTTGATACATCCATAATCTAACAGTTACCTATTATACATTAATGATATATTTACCTAGTCCTAGCCGTGAAATATTAATATTTCAGTGGCATTAGGTAATTTTAATAAGTAAGTTATTTATATAACATAGAAAGAGTTTCAGAATTGAAAGATCTAGGTATAATTTTTGTATGAGAAATTAATATTTGATTCACATATTAATAATGTGGCAATGATTTTAGTTTAGGTATAATACATCGACAGACGAAACCTTTTAGAAATGTTAACTCATATTTACATTTATATTTTGCATATATTTATATAAATTGTGTTTATACAACTTGAAATCCTATGTATATATTCAGGGAATATATGAAGAATATTGTCACGGATTTCCCAATCCGACTTTTTCTTTTACCAGAAAAACAATCCGTTAATTAATCACTTATCTTTATTAACTACTCTGTACACTACCGAATACTAATTACAACTCAACTAAACACTATTTAATTAATCACTATCTAAATCGCTCTGAATTCTAATTATTAGTCTCTCCGAAATTTCCAACTAAACACTCCAATTCAAGACTGTAATTCAATACTGACTTTTATTCTTCTTTTATAGACCAAACGAATATTTCAGGTATTTTCTAGCATCTCTAGATTCATGTCTCGAACGCTTCTCGTCGATTCTCAATTTTTCCAGTCACGGCTCGATACACGATATTATTTGTTTGTTTACCAGAATCGCATAGGGGCGATCGGAGCAATCAAGCGTTTTGCAATACCACAGTCGTCGAACTGGGTGCGAGCGAGGCAAATTCTGTGACAATATATTAGATTAATAAGTAATTTTTTTGTTATTGTACCTATACTTTTCTATTTGTATTATTATCTATTCCTCTATATGTATATATTTTATATTGTTTCTATGGTAAATTAATGGATACTGTTTTTGGGCTTGTACTGTAAGTATTCCAAACACAAAACAATTTACTTATACATTTTTAATAACAAATATTCTATTAAGTATTACTCTTTTATATAATGTGTCTCCCAATAGGGTACAGTACTTTTACACAACTTTTTTATTGTTGATTTTTTTAGAAAAAGATATTCTTGATAAAAGGTTTTGATTATCTTGAGAAACAATGAGCAATCAGATACGTAATCAAACACACAGGTCGTTCAAAATATTTCAAAATTTGTAAGCCTTAAGCAAAGTGCTCTCTTTTTTGTTTAAAAATTGATTTAACAAAGTTGTTTAATGCTTAAATACTGGTGTTTTTAAGAAAGAACAATAATAACATTTCACAAATATGATATGATGTTTAACTATCTTACTTCAAGCAAGCAAAAATTATAAAAAACCATTCAACATTTATTCTAAATTTAATTTAATTATAAAAACTGGTTTTTCTAATGAAATCATAGAAATAACACACACTTTTCTAAATGTGCGGTAGCCCATCCGAGAACATACTGTATACAAATTAATATGATTTGTTTAAATCGCTTCAATCAGAAATTTGTTAAGTAATATTTAGGTACTTACACAATATTCTATGATCTATTCATCGCGACTTGGAACTTGCCCAAAAATTTGCAATCACTTCCAACATGTGTGTCTAGAGTTCATTTAAAAATTATTAGTGCCTTTAATCTCATACAAAATCCATCTAACAGTAAAATGTCATTAAATAAAAACTTTCCTACGGATCGCATATTTCACTCGTCAATTTCAACTTTTTTCCTGTCATGTGATCACTTTTTTGCCTTTTTTCAGATACGCAATAGACACTTTTGTGCACCTTACCACGGCATCATTTACTGATAAATGCACGTTTAATTCACGAAATCCCATATACATCATATAATATATCGTTTTTTACTTCCTACCTGAAAAATTTGCACTTGTACTGCAAATTCTAGAAGGATCCGGTTACATTACCGACAACAAACGATGATTTATGTTTCATTGTCTGTCAGAAGATATACCTACCAACATCCTTGAAACGTCATTTTTTGGAAGATACTGAAAGGCTCTCCTCTAAATATCTTTCAGTAACCAACGCATTCCTCCATCTACTGTCTAGAAGAAATTTTACAAAATTTGAAATTCTTGTCTTGTCTTACAAAACAAGAGAAGAGTTTCGAAGAGTAGCAAAGCTACATCTAGGGCCATTCGCTATTTCAATGTGAAGGGAACAATATGATTTAAAAATACACTTTTCCACGACACTGGAAACTGGTCCACTGTAAAACCTGACCTTGCGCAAGGCAAAGCATGCAGTCGGCAAACGGCACGGCGGAAAATTGTAGTAAAAAATAATCGGAAAAAAAATTGAGAGAATTTTCCAAGGAAAGAAATAAATAAACTTTTATAACACCTATTTTTTATCAGCAAATTTAACCGATTTTGCCTCTATTGTTATTATTAATTAATAAAATTAATTTGTGTTTTTAATTAATAAAATAATTGAACATATACTCGCGTCAAGAATTCAGACGTCTTATGTTGCACATTTGTTTTTATTGTCAATGTAATTTTCGATATTTGGTCGCGTTAAAAACAATCCTTTTTTGCAAATTAGTGCAATATATAATGCAAACTTTTAGTGTAGTATATAGTTTTATTACTATCAGTTGCAGTTTCTTAAATATTTTGATGAAAATATAATGAATTATTCATTTGTTCGTATGACGTAAGTCGTCTGAATTCTTGTCGCGAGTATACCTGTCCATATGTTAAAATAACTGTCCAAAATTTTGCCCACTGATGTGTAAACATATTTGGGTCCGTCTAACCCAGTTTCTACACACTAAAACAAATGTTTATGGTTGTTATTCGTTTTGAACTCAAAGTTAGTGGCATAATTCACCTCGTGTATGATACGCCACACTGTTGAATGATACTGTCCTTGCATTTGTTGAGTGATTTGCCTGATACTTATTCGGAGATTTTCTTTAACAATTTCCTCAGCTGCTGCAATACGCCGTGGACGCCCTGGACCCCCATCTCTTCCATGACTCGGTTGCAAATTTCCCGTGTCACGCCCACGTTGCAGTACCGCGGAAAAAGTAGCTGCATTTCGCACATGTCTACCGGTAAATCGTTCTGTGTCCAGAGAAGAAGTTGCTAGAGTATTTTATCTTAGTTCACCATACGATATCCATCAACTCCGCATTGCTATATTTGCACGTTAGCCATTTTTGACTTGAAAAGCTAATGTAAAAACTATAGCACAAACGTTAATACTAAAATCGCATTTCAGTATTCGAAATTGCCTGGCAACTACAGTAGTAGTCCAGCGATGTAAAGGTTGAATATACTACAACTTTAGTAATATTTTTCTCGGAAACTATACAAATATTTACAGTCCAACAAATAAAGAATATTTAAAGTAAAAGAAGTCATTTGTTGGAGATATGGCACAGAAGGCGCGTTTTTTGTATAATATTATAGCATAATTTAATCAAATATACCTATGTCACAGCTCACGTTTATATAAATACCTACGTCGTCTTAATGTAAATATACTTACCAAGTATATCCATATACTTACTAATTAGATGAATTACAATCGAATATCACTTACCTTATATGAAAATATAAGCCTGCTGCCCATATAGAAATAATTGTGATAGTTGTAGTTTTATTTGGAAATACTTTTAAAACGGGATGGTATTAGTTGTTCTCCAACAGGTATATATGGAATAATCAGGATTGAATCAGAACGGACACGACCGAGCCTAACAAGACTTTTGATGATTTCTGTCAACAAAAAGCCATCAATTAAGAATGACTATTTTGGATCGGACAAGAAGCGCGTTCTATATTATAATGTTAACGAGATCGGTTTTCCAGGACTGGACTCTGTGTAGTTACAGAACAAAATATAACGAACAGTAACAATTAGTTTCTTATTAAGCAATTATGTTCAAAGATAACTTAATTTTCATCTGTATAAGATCTCAAAAATCTTATTTAAATACAGATACAAAATAAATAAGTATATGTTTAGTTATCTAGATTATGATAAAAGATATTCACAAAATTGTAAAGGGTGAAACAAATTATTTAAGTGGCAAAATAGTCAATGAGTTTTAATGTGGAGAATATATTCTTAACGCAACTTACCTAAACTTTGTAATATGTTTTGCAATTGAATTTTGCCCTTTTACAAATCAAATTTAATAGTTTCTTGATCAAATGAAGTTGTGGCAAGTTCATTTTGTTGTGATGAAAACGTAATGCATATTTCAGAATTTTAGAGAGATACTTATCAGTGTGATTTGTAACATATACGCATAAACTTGGGAAATTATAACTGATGACAAATAATGACGAATAATGAAAAAAATTGTAATACAATATTTTTAGTTTCGCATGTATCGATGTTTATAAAAATTAAGTAAGAAGTATACATTTACGTACATATAAGTATTGATTCAAAATTACTTTCTCCTTTATTTAAAAGCCAACAATGTTTCAAGTTTCATAGATTTTTAATGACATTTAACATGCGCCCAGATATTAAAATCCATTTTTCTCGAAAAGTGTTACCAACACCGAATATTTTTGGAGCACTACCCCCTTGTTTTACTGCACAAACTATGTTCATTTCTTTTTAAATTTTCAAAAAGTTATGAGATTGTGCCAAATTACATTAATTTATCGCTACGCATTTGGAAAAACTTATTAAAAATTGACATCGGAAAGATTTCACACCCTGTACGTCGAAAATGGAACGTTGTAGGATACATGTTTATATAGGCATTTAGTTTTATTTTAATGCACATAAAGACATGAACCAAAAAACAAATTGTAGGAAATGAATGGTTCTTAATGAATATTGACCTTTTAAAGAAATTTGGTGACGAAATTATTCCACAGGGCTTTTTAAAATTAAGGTCATGAAGCAACCTTTCAATTAACCCTGTATAATGACTAAAAGGCCAACATTTATCAAACGACTAAATACGTGGATTAAAGTTGATCATTTTATCTAAAGTTTTATAAAAAAAAATATGAAAATCAGCTAAAAACAAAAAAGTTGTGACTCTTCAAACTTTACCAAAAATTTCACTGTTGCGTTTTTTTTGCACCTGAGTGTATATTGACTAAACTTGTCTATAAAAAAAAAATAAAACAACATGAAAACAAACTTAATTTTCCACGCACTGAAACATCATTTTCTTAACAATTTGAATAAAAGTGTTATTAAAAAAAAAAACCGAAAAATCACAATCTCATTCCGACTAACAGCAACACTGCACACCGACACTTATTGTGTGTAGTGGGGGGAGGTGTCTAGAACAATAAGCAACACTGCCATACTTCGTGTACATTTTGTTAATATAGAATGACAAAGAAATAAATATATTTAACAAATGATGTATTACCCTGGTGGTAGTGTTAATATAATTGAATTTAAATTATAATAACAATATATTCCATATTGTATTTATGACAGAATTAATTAATTAAATTATGCGAGGTATTAACATAAATCTACAATTTGCTTTATAAATCAAAATATGTGAACTACTGAAATGCAGTCCCGTATAAAATGACGTTCTCTGATTGCTTCAAAATGTAAACAATTACTCTAAACTAATTCTCTCTTTACTAATAAATGTATGTGATAAACAATGTATTTTTGAAGTTTACCTACAGTGGCTGTTTCTTTTCTTTCAATAGTAAAAATGTCTTAAATATTTTGTTATACCTATACTGTTCAAAAAAACACCAAATCTCAATAAATCACAAAATAAACCAGCAAATTAATTCGTTACCAAATTATTGAAAAATTTCAGAACTATATGTGACAATTTTAATAATTTATTAGGTCGTTTACCTTTTCATACTAAAACTGGATGGTGCTAAAACTATGTATCAAAGTGACAATTAATTAAGAAATTTGACAAAATATTTATTGACGTCTTATATACAGGGTGTTTTAAAACATGTGTTGGAAAATGAAAGATGTGATTGGTTGATTCTAAAAAAAGAGTTCTTATTAACATGGGTGAGTAAACTAACTGTTTTCGGATACAGGGTGTCAAAGTATGAGATTGTTTTCAGTTTTTTTACTATATATTAGGTTGTTGATATAGAATCCTTTTGTAAACTAACTGCGATTTTCGCTAATAATGTCAAAAAATGAAATAAATCGGACAACTAGAAAAATAAATGTTTTTGTCAACAACAAAACACTTTGCCCCTTTCCCACAAGTTTACCATCATAATAAGCCATTTAAATTGTAAACGATTGGCGTTGAAGGCATTTCTTGACGTATAAAACATTGTCGCTTTAAAGTGAGCTTTCAAAATATCAATTTGTTCAGAGTAGCAAAAATTAGAGGCTCACGCAATCCTGAAATTTTCTCCACTGTCATATGACCTCCGTTAAGTTAGCAGCCAAAGTTAGCAGCCGTTTCTCCCGAAGAGTTATGAACGTACAACTGCCACACTGACGGCGCGTAGCCTCTGCCGCGGGTGCTATCCGTGCTTTTAGTTTATGCAGTCAAAGCGTAATCCGTAGCAGTCGGATAACCGTAACCGCTAAGAAAATACATATACGTTCGCTACATTATAATTTACGGATAGGACTTGATAATCTTTAATAATAACCATTCTTTAGAGAACTAAATGATTTAACTATGTGACAGATATTTATATTAACGAGCAACAATCATTTTTACCAAGCCATCTAATTATAATGCTAACTGTCCTTTCTTATAATTTTAACATGTGTTCCTGATATAAAAAATAATATTTTGCAAACACTAATTGTATTATCAAAACAATTATATGTGTCCCTGGAATAAAAACAATTAACTGCCAAACGCAGCGACAAAATGTTGTAAAATTCTGCGAAAATAACCTGTTAAACATTAGTAATTCACCTACATAAAAAATTCACTTACAAAAATAAACTTTAGCGACAAAAATAATATGTGTCCTAGATTTAAAATTGGTAGCAGTCAAACGCAACGATAAAATATTGTGAAATGTTGCGTTGTTGAAATTTTAGAATATAATCCGTTACATATTAGTAATTCACCTAAATAAAAAATCCACTTGCAAAATAAACTTCTGTAGCAAAAATAATGTGTCCCAGATTTAAAATTAGTAGTAGCCAAACGCAACCATAAAATATTGTGAAATTTTACGAAGATAATCTGTTAAATATTAGTAATTCACATAAATAAACTTTAGTAGCAAAAAAATAATATGCGTCCCAGCTTTAAAAATTGGTAGCAGTCAAACGCAACGATAAAATATTGTGAAATTTTAGGAATATAATCCGTTACATATTAGTAATTCACCTAAATAAATCCACTTGCAAAAATAAACTTTAGCAGCAAAAATATAGTCTGTGTCCCAGCTTTAAAAATTGGTAGCAGCCAAACGCAACGATGTGCAAGTGGATTTTTTTATTTAGGTGAATTACTAACATGTAACGGATTATATTACTAAAATTTCACTATATTTTATCGTTGCGTTTGGCTGCTACTAATTTTTAAATCTGGGACACATTATTTTTTTGCTGCTAAAGTTTATTTTTGCAAGGTGATTTTTTTATTTAGGTGAATTACTAATATGTAACGGATTATATTCCTAAAATTTCACAATATTTTATCGTTGCGTTTGGCTGCTACTAATTTTTAAATCTGGGACGCATATTATTTTTTTGCTACTAAAGTTTATTTTTGCAAGTGGATTTTTTAATTTATGTGAATTACTAATATTTAACAGATTATCTTCGTAAAATTTCACAATATTATATCGTTGCGTTTGGTTGCTACCAATTTTTAAAGCTGCTACATATTATTTTTTTGCTACTAAAGTTTATTTTTGCAAGTGAAATTTTTTATGTAGGTGAATTACTAATATTTAACAGGTTATTTTCGCAGAATTTTACAACATTTTGTCGCTGCGTTTGGCAGTTAATTGTTTTTATTCCAGGGACACATATAATTGTTTTGATAATACAATTAGTGTTTGCAAAATATTATTTTTTATATCAGGAACACATGTTAAAAATTATAAGAAAAGGACAGTTAGCATTATAATTAGATGGCTTGGTAAAAATGTTTGTTGCTCGTTAATATAAATATCTGTCACATAGTTACATCATTTAGTTATCTAAAGAATGGTTATTATTAAATATTATCAAGTCCTATCCGTAAATTATAATATAGCGAACGTAGGTATATGTATTTTCTTAGCGGTTACGGTTATCCGACTGCTACGGATTACACCTTGACTGCATAAACTAAAAGCACGGATAGCACCCGCGGCAGAGGCTACGCGCCGTCAGTGTGGCAGTTGTACGTTCGGAACTCTTCGGGAGAAACGGCTGCTAACTTTGGCTGCTAACTTAACGGAGATTGTCATATGAATAATTATTAAAAGTCAAGAGTAGCTAATTTTAATGATAATACGTGTACACAATTTGAGTTCTGTATCTCAAACTATTTCTGAGATATCGGCAAAAAAACTATCTCTAAAACGGTGCCTTTACCGATCCATGTCAATACAATCTTGTTTGTCTTAGAAAGAGCTAAAGAATCACATCATTCATTTTCCGAGATATGTTTTGAAACACCTTGTATATGCAAAATTATATGACTAGTTGGGTAATTATATTATACACTCAAAGGAAAAGCTATAGAAACCACGATTCAATATTTGTAATTGAACTTAAACTGATTTGTATCATTTAATAATTTGCCATAATCGCAATCACGTCAAAAAAATAACGTCTTTTAAGCTAATCCGTTTCTGTACAACTTTTATCATATAGTTCAAAATCAATAATGCATGACTCGATTAATTATTTATGATCGATCGTTCATTATCTCGCTCATTTTATTATGTTAAATAAAATAACAACTACAGCTATAAGCTTGCTCTGATGGATCAGGTGCTTTTCCTGTCTCCTTTTTAAATTGACGTCGTTTTCTAGAAAACGCAGTTTACTTCATAATATCCTGGCTGCCGATCAAGACTTAATTTAAATACCTAATTTCAGACTTTGTCGTTGTACGAGACTTGATTTACTTTCTATAAATAGGGCCGCTAATAAAGAGGGGTATTATCATTTTAGCAATGCATTTCATATCACATAATTAGAGAATAACTAGTTGTGTCCCAAGACGGGTAGTAAACATTAAAGTAAGAAGAAAGTACAAGCTCTGTTGTCATATCAGCGATTTTAGTAATAAATATAGAAAATAACATTTAAACTCATTACACCTACACAGTTTCAACTTTTTTCAAAGTAATAATGTATCTTTTTGAAATCAGCATCTTTATAATGTTTTTACTTCAAATACTCTCATAAACTGAAATTGCAGTAAATTGCAACTAGATATTGTTCAATTTTGAATTATTGAAAAATAATCTTAAGTCAATTTTATTAGTTATTTATATATTGTTTTACAGCCTCTGATAAATAATATTTTAGTTTTGTTTGCAACATTTATTACTTAGATGTAAGTATATAAAATTATTAATTGACGATCAAATTTTAAATATATTAATGTGAGTTTTTGATGCCACTTCGTTTTTCAATTGTTTTGCATTATTTCGTTATATTTATTATTGATTCCTTAGGGCACTGCGATTATTTTGTCGAACAATTTTTTATGAAGCATATTTTTCGAAAAAAATTTCTTCAGGTATTACTTGGGCTGATAGAACATTGAAAAATAAGTAGGGTTTGCTGAATAAAGGTATGTTCTAGTACCGGCACTTCTTTTTAGATACAGGGCGGGTAAGATAATTTTACAAACCAAATTTTGGATGTAATTTTAAAAAAAACAACTTATTTCATCAAAAATTAACACAGGCACGTTTTTGGTGGAGCCGAACACGCTAGGGTTAATAATTTTTTTTTCATACAAAGTAGAAAGCGCTAGTTACTAACATTTCCGCTGACATTTTATTCTGTATTTTTTTTTTTAGTAAAAATTTCATTTTACACAAAAAGATACATTTAGTAAATTTGTTAATAATGCACCGTTTTCAAGAAAAATGCAGAAAGCTGTAGTAGCGTGGTAAGTCATTCAGGTGATTCCTGCAATATTACTTATTTATCAAATGTGTATCTGTCAAACCCAGAACTCTTCCATTGATATGAAAAATTTCGGTATACTGTTTATCCTGTAGTTTGATTAGTAATTTGTTGTTTTAGCGAATATTGTAAAAATATTATTCTGCTCTGTCTGTAACGTAGTACTACATAATAATAGTGGAAACTTATACCAGTAGCGCAGATGGTCACGTTTGGGAGAATGTCTTGGCAGTAGACAAATGCCATTCCGAAAATTTTCCAGGAAGGCTACTGCGATATTCATTAAAATATTGAATTGGTATTGAAATAAGAGAATAAACAATATACCGTATTTTTTGTTATATAAATTATGATAGGGTTTGACATAATATACACACTTGATAAATTAGTACTATTACAGAAATCACCTGGTTACCTTTACCACAGTTTTTTTACAATTTCCTCGAAAAGTATGCATTATTAACAAATTTACTAAGAGCGCCTTTTTGTGTAAAATAACATAATATCACGAGACTTAGAATGTGAAAACCCAACAGGAAAAGCTAATGAATAAAATGTCAGCGGAAATTCTAGCAACTAACGTTCTCTACTTTGTACACTACTAAGAAATTATTTCTTTAAGCTACATCAAAAATTTTATTTTCTAAAATTACCTTTATCTCAAAAATGAGTTCTAGGTTCTATACCTTTATTAAGCAAATCCTACATATTTTTCGATCGTCTACCATTATTATTATTATTAAGATTGCTATGTCTTTTTGAAACACCCTGTACTGTACTGTAGATTTACATCACTAAACACCAATACCTGATACCTGATTATAACTTTGTACTTTAAAGGTAAACATTCGCAACAATGGTGCAACAACTCATATATTTTGACTTTTGATTTTCATATTAGATATTAATATTTATTTTCTTGTACTCCTACAATAACAAGGAGTAGTTTTGTTTAAAACAATCTGCTTGTCCTACAAATATAAACATTTTGACAAAATGGAGATATTACATCTAAGATACAGAACTATAAAATTAATTTATATTTTCATATAGAAAATTCTTTTTCTTTTAGGGGACAAACCACATTCCTGCGAGCTCTGTAATAAGAAATTTGCTTTGGCCTGCAATTTACGAGCGCACATGAAGACCCATGAGGGTAAGTTTCTAGAAAGCATTAATACCTACCTTTTAGACAGCCCTTAAAATTTTATAACCTTTAAACGGAATTTATTGTAGCACTTATTCACCCTAAACTAAAATGATAATTAACATTATGTATTAAGATAAATCTGTTTTTCTGTGAAATACGACCTTTTGGTAACATCGAAGCTTAATTTGTCAAGTAGGTATTTTAATACTTTGCAACAGCTTTAACCATATTATTTGTGATAGTTGATGGTTTATGCAAGAATTTTGACGCTTTGTAATATTTTGAAATTGTAATTTTTATTATTTGTCATTCTGCAGAAATTAGAAACAGGTTTATAAGCAACATCAAACCTTACGAAAAAATTAAGAGTGGTCAAGAAAATGAAGTACAATCATTATACAATGACATATTTAATAAATATATTACAGGGTGATTAAAAAACGCTGACAAACAGTTAGGGCAAAAAGTACATAATACTTAAGGCAGAAAGTCCCAATAAACAAGGGGTCACAGATGCTTTGTTAACGAGATACAATGTTGAAGTTTACTTGAAATTAGATATTATCTTCGATGATTCTAAACCACCTTAACGCAACGCCTTAACATTTGTATGTCAAATTTACAACGTGCAATTAGCGCCTAAAAATCTATTAACCATTTTAAAAAAAATCTCTACGGCACTGCTAATTTTGTCAGAGAAATAAAATGTCCGTTTAGTATTCAAAAAGTGTAAAACAATGAGTAATGACTAATGAGTACCTAAGTATTTCATTACCATTAACTTAACGTTTCAAATATGTCTCTATTTTTGTTTCCAAAACAGTTTAATTTTATTATCTAAAATAGAAATCATACATTATAGTTGCGGCAAGAATTCAGACGACTTACGTCATACGAACAAATGAATATTTCATTATATTTTCATCAAGTATTTAAGAAACTGCAACTGAGAGTAATAAAACTATACAGTGCGTCCATAAAGCAACGTATAAATTCATTATTAGTTAAATAAACAATATTATCAAATATTTGTCTCTCCGAGTTGTTTTTTCAACTTAGACCGAAAGTCAAATTTGATCCAATTTGACTAATGTATGCTCAGCATTAAAACTCTAAAAATCTCGTGGTTTTGGAGTTTTCGAGTCACGCTATAGAGGTGCCAGCTGCAGAGCAAGAGCTTAGCGTATCAGTTTTGAACAGGTGACATATCGTGCCAACTTAAATGAAATCGTTATTATCAGCCTTAGAAATTTAAATATTTATGTGACCCGTAGTGACCTGATTGTAAATAAACAAATAGATAATTAACTTGACACGTGTGTGAAATAAATTATGACCAACTACCTGAATGAACCAATAAGATTTGATATTAATTAATTATTCTTAACCTATATTTCTGATACTGATATAATCGCTGATAGAGACAAAATGCCTGCCGCTTAAGGTGATCTGTAACATAAAATAAATATTTTTAAATATAATTCTCAAAACAATATCTATAATTTACAGTAATTATCATAAATAATAGTTTGTAACCTACAACTCGTCAGAATGACTAGGTTATGATACCTTGTTGGGTATTTGGCTAACTCTGTGGAGAAGGGAGTGGTTCAAGGTGTAAATAGGGCGCCAGACAAATTTTCTCGCCAAATATATATACCCTACGAAAGTCAACTACCGAAAATTGTCAAAACTATAGTTGATTATAAAGTCAAACACAAGTAAACAGAATATATTTTATTATAAAAAAAATTAAACAAATTGTAAATCCAGTATATAATAATTCGTTATACTAATAAATATATTATGAGATGGTTCTGAAAAATCGGTAATGCAAGTAATTAAAAGGAAAACTAGCTAAACGCAAACTTTAGAGATTAGGGGAAAAGTAATATTAACAGTAATCATAAACCCAAAATTTCAAAGTAGACGTACGTATAGTAAGCTTTGGAACAGCGTCGCTTGAGCTCAGGCGCATGCGCATGTATAAAAAAATATTAATAAGCGTATACCAGCGCGATTAACACCCTAATTTCCGCATGCGTCATATATAATATTATCAATTAATAGCTAAAGCAGAGAAGCGTAATAATAAGCAAAAAAAAAAATATATATGTATTAGTAACGCAGATAATAAAAGCATTAAATATTTGTGTGCAAGCAATAAATCTAAACTAAATTAAGCATATTATTAGCTAATAACAAAAATACAAGCTTATCAATAAACAAATAAGCAGGAAGCAAATGCATTAAATAAACTCTGCATCCATGCAGGTGCAACTACTATTAGAAAATAGCAAAACTATCTAAGAACCTTACTAACTACAATCAAGCTTAGCAAATAGCATAAAAAAAATAAAGAATAAGGAAAATGGATTTTTGGACTTGCGTGCTCTCCTGATTTCCAGAAAACTGGCTCTGTCAGCTTCGGATGTTGGTAGATTGAGGAAACATGGAAATCTTCCGTCAGAGTGACGTATTAGGCTGGAACTGCTACAAGAATCACCAAGACAGGCGGAAATCACATCAGCAACCGTTTTCAGCTGGTACTGCTCCAGGTGGCATCCACATAGGTACCGGAATCCAGAAGGAGGAAGTCCAAGTTCGACGGAAAAGTCACACTATGAGAATAGACTCCAAAAGTGGGAAAATCCGTCCAAAAAAAAAAACCCTAAGAGATAAAAAAAACTAATTACAATATACTCTTAGTTTAAATGTGTATGTGTATAAATTACGTCATTTGCATGACGTCATCTAAAATATCTAGATTACCAGCCGTAAAAATAATATGGCAACACCGCTATTTGACGCTGGAATTTTTAGAACACTTTAAGAAAATTGGCAAAATGTTAATAGAACTATATGTAATGATCATAAAGATTATAGGAATATATAAGAATTACTTACCCTAAATTAAAGGGGTTTATGCACCACGCAAGCCACTTGTCTGTCCATATGGCGTAGGAATATGATCCTTATTGCACCTGGTAATAAGACAGAAGAAGAAATAAACACGGGATTTTGGAAACAATTAGCAATAACAAACATTTATAGAAACAACTAATAATAATTTAAATTATTGAAACGTACCTCTAAGAATTTGTCCAAGAAATTGTCTACAAATCTTACACAGCGTTGTGTCACAAATCCTTCCAAAGAAGATAGAATTTCGGGATTTCCAGCAAAATATATGCACAAAACGAACGAACTACCCGCAAATTCTCCAATTTTGGCCGTAAAATAAATCCTATTGAAAGATGATTGAAATAATCATAAATTTTCACAAGCCACAATCACATACGCCGATGATAATTAATAGACGAAAGACAGTCTTGTCCAATGAGAAAATTCCTAGGAACATATGATCTGATTGGTTAATATCTCTGCCAATCACAACCATGCATTCAATAAATTATTATAAATATTAAGTTTATTTAGACATATGAAATGATATAATGAACCTATATACATATTTTACTATTTAAAGCATTTATTTTAACTAATAAGCATATATTAATGCAATACAAATGACTGCAAATTTCATGATTCGAATTAAATTTGGCAATACTGCCATAACTCAGCTGTATTTCAATACCGGCGAGCAGCGCGTCGACCTAAGCAAGAAATTTTAGCAAAAAAAACCTATAAAACATAAAATCGATAATTTTAAGTATTTGAATAGGCACGAAATTTGAACGTTAATAAATTCGACTACAAAGAAACAATTAAGCAATATAGAAGATATGTAATAAAATATATTAATTAATTATATGTATCCTATCTTATTATATTGAATATGAACAATACAACGAAGTGCCATTTTAAAACGTAACAATTCCACCCTTACTTGAAGAAATTTAGCCCTTAAATTTCTCTAAGAGACTAATATGAAATAATGAGGCAAATAAACAAATTATGGATTATCTAAGCCATCCTCTGAGGAATAAAGTTTCAAATCTTGGAGTGCCAGACACCTCGAGAATTACCATCAGCATCTGCTAACTCATAAGTCCATGGAGATAACTTTTCTTAATAAAGAATGGACCAACAAACTTGGGAGCTAATTTTTGTGAAAAAAATATTTGGCTGCATCGGACAAAACAAAATTTCGTTTCCAGACAAGTTGGTTTGGTAAGTACTCAATATGACGTCGTCGCAAATTGTATTTATCACAGCTCTTCTCAGCAGCTGTCTTCAAACGCTTTTGGACATCAACGAACATCTGTTTAAAAGCTTCATTGCGACTCAGCGCACTTGTTTGCGCACCATCTTCTACATCCAGGATGCCTTTTGGGGAATAGTCCATTCCAGAAAGAACCATATTTCTACCGAAATTAATAAAGTACGGAGTCAGTTTAGTTACCTCATGTTTGGAGGTACGAATGGCGCAACCGATCCTATCCAAATTTTCATCCCAACAGCGATGATTGTCAGAAACGTACGCAGCGAGCATGGTCTTCAGAGTTCTGTTGATCCTTTCGGTCGGATTGGCTCTAGGATGATAATTTGCAGTGAATTTTATAGTGATTTTATATTCAGAAGTTAACTTGCGAAATTCTTTGCTTCTGTACTGTGGTCCATTATCACAGATTGCAATTCTAGGTACACCAAACATTAAAAATACCTCTGATTCTATTTTACGGACAACAGCTTCCGCAGTTGCCTTCCTAAGTGGAAACAAAAGTGGAAATTTACTGTGATAATCAGTTACAACCAAAATAAAGGTGTTGCCACGCTTTGATCTTGGGAAAGGTCCCATTAGATCCGTAGATATAATTTCCCACGGTCGGTCTGGTTTCAGATGAGAAATCATTTGATCAGTTGGTTTCTCCTGAGAAGCTTTGTGAGATGCACATGTTTTACAATGACGAACATATTTGGCAATGTCACCTCGCATTTTCGGCCAATAGTACTTCTCAGCTATTCTAGAAAAAGTTTTATAAACTCCCGTATGTCCAGAAGTAGGGGGATTATGAGCCGCAACAATTATATCTTGACGAGCCTGTTTCGGTACGACAAGCTTCCAAGATTCTTCGGCATCAGATATAGAAGGATACGAAGGTTCAACATATTTCCATAATTTATTACCGTTTACACGCCAAGTACTGTATTTTAATGGTGATCCACTAACTTTGGCAATCATGGACTGATACCATTTATCAGCATTTGTCTGACTTTCAAATTGATCTTTACCATCACACACATCGATCAAAGGAACAGCTCTTGATAAAGTATCAGGAACAACATGTTCCTTTCCTTTGCGATGGATCACTTTAAAGCTATATTGCTGGAGACGCACCGCCCAGCGGGCCAAACGACCCGTTGGATCTTTAAGGCTCTGTAACCATAGAAGGCTGTAGTGGTCTGTCACCACGGTGAATTCTACACCTTCTAGATAAGGACGTAATTTTTCTATTGCCCATAACACAGCAAGGCATTCTCTCTGAGTTACCGAGAAATTTCGTTCTTGCTTAGTAAGGGACCGACTCAAATAGGCTATGACTTTGTCTCCATCGGAATGAGGTTGAGATAGAACTGCCCCTATTCCGTACCCTGAAGCATCCGTTTGAACAACGAAAGGCTTAGAATAGTCAGGGCAACTTAGTATCGGAGCCGATACTAAACATTCCTTAAGAAGTCTGAATGACTTACTGCATTCTTCGGTCCACAAAAATTTAGAATGTTTGCGAAGCAGTGCCGTAATAGGAGCAATAATGGATGAAAAGTCAGGTACAAAGCGCCTATACCAAGAAAAGGTACCTACCACCCGTCGGACTTCAGTTACTGAGGTAGGCGTTGGAAGTTCTAACATGGCTTTGACCTTATCAGGGTCCACATGTAAACCATTGCGATCAACAACGTAGCCTAAGTATCTCATTTGCGGGCGGCAAAATTGACACTTGTCAGTACTTATCGTGATTTTTGCTTCACGCAGTCTACGAAAGACTTCTTCAAGGATGGATAAATGTTGTTCGAATGTTTGGGTCACGATCACCACATCGTCTAAATAGACAAATACGTGGGGTTCCAAATCGTGGCCCAAAACATTGTCAATAAGACGTTGCCATGTTGCTGGGGCGTTATGCAACCCGAACGGCATTCCTTTAAATTGAAAAAGTCCCCTATTTGGGACAGTAAACGCCGTATACTCCTTGGATGATTCCGCTACAGGAACCTGCCAATATGCAGATTTTACATCCAAGCTGGAAAGATATTTAGCGTCTCTGAGTTTATCTAAAGTGTCGGCAACTAACGGAAGAGGATAACTATCTCTAACCGTAACAGAATTTAATTTGCGGTAGTCGACACAAAATCGGAATCCACCATCTTTCTTTTAACAAGAAGGATAGGTGAAGACCAAGGGCTCATCGAAGGCTCGACTACGCCAAGTTCCAACATCTCATCTAATTCCTTGTTAATTTGTTGTGAAACAACGGGGCTGACACGATAATAACGCTGCTTGATGGGAGGACTATTCGTGACTATCACATGCTCAGCTTTATCTGTGCAACCTAATGTCTTACCCATCAACTTAAAGTTTCTCAAATAACTGCTTGTAATCTGTCTTGCTCTAGAGGAGTTAAAAGATCTTGTCCTTTGACATGTTCTACGGAATTAACCATAACTGGCTCGTTAGAAAATGCCACTCATTGTGACGTAAGTTCGGCACAATTCCCATAATTCGCCAAAAATCAGCGCCTAATATTAATAAATGAGGCAATTCGGGAACCACGATAGCTTCGATTAATCGAAACTGGTTCCTTAAGGTAACAGGTAGCTCAACGGTACCAATACTCCGACAACGAGTACCATTAGCAACCGTACAACCTGACGCTCTGTCTCGGTCAATCACAAGTCCAAGTTCTTGGATAACAGAAAAACCTTTTCGACCAATCACTGTTCTGGACGCACCAGAATCAAGAAGGCCCAACATCGACTTACCTAAAATGTTCACCTCTAAATAGGGACGTTCGTCATTGACAGCATGTTCTAAGACGTAATCTAAAATTACTTGCAATTTGTCGATCGAGGATTTCTCTTCGACACACCTAACTCGATCTCTTAGGAGCGTCGAGCAGAGTTTCCTGCTTAGAGCAGACTGACAGGTTTTTACAGTAAAACCTTCCTTTTACAGCGGTAACAGAATTTGTTACGCTTCTCAGTGCAACCTAGTGCTCGATGTCCTGGTTTATTACAGCGATAGCAAATTATTTCCTTTGAAGGATTTCTCTTAGACATTTGCTGACCTGAAGTTGATGGTTGACTATGATCATTGATGCTCTCATCAATCTGAACATAAGCCAAATCTGGTTCTAAGGTACTTGTCTTCCTGGATGGTGCTACATATCCTTCTACAGACTCCTTACGAGCTTCTAAACGTCGGCCCAGTTCACGTAATTGAGAAATCGAAGTTACTTCCACCAGTGCAAGTTGATTTTGATAGAAAGGTGCAATGTTTCTTAGCAAAATCTTCAACTTCGTATCTTCTGAAATATTACAGGTTAACCGGTTGAAATATCCTGTCATGACTGCTAGATATATGCCCATAGTTTCTTCTGGTCCTTGGGTGCGTTTCCGGATTTCTTCGAACAACTTTTCATTGTAATTAGGAGACTGAAATTCTTCTCTAAGTAAGGTTACCAATTCATCCCAAGTGCTCACTTGACTACGATAAGCAACATAAAATTGGTAAGCTCTACCAGTGAATATATCTATACCAGATTCGAGTAATGTCTCCTTATCGACATGTCTTGCTATGCGCAATTCTTCAACTCGCTCTAAGAATGCGCTCAAGGAGTGTCCTTTTGTCTCCTGAAAACTTCAAGTCCCACTTATTCGGAAGTATGGGTTTCACATTACTTCTGGTTGGAGAATTACTTAACGATCTTCGAGTGCTGTTGATAGCAGCTGCAAAATTACTATGCCCTAGAAAGCTAAGTTGAGGGGGAGCATTCTGCAGTTTCTCAAAGTCTTCAGCTTTTCGATGCAACTCTTCAAGAATAGTGAGTGCCTTAGCTCGAAGTCCAGGACGCTGAGTAGCTTCTTCACTCATATTATCGAGTCGATGTAGCACGTATCCCAGTTTGGATTGATAAGTATAAAAAGGATTACTTGTAGAAGTGTCGTTGAAGTCTGCTATCGCGGCTTCCAGTTCAGCCAACTTATCTTGAACTGCCTTCACATCTTCATCTACCGTGTATGGATATGGTGGATACTTCATGCTATTACCACTGGTTTCCAGTTTTCGCGCCATCGTCAACGAATGTCTCATTTCGTCAACAGTTCCGATAGCAACTCCGCGTATCCTGAGCTCATAAATAAGTTCCTCTTTATTTAGCCTGTTTATTTGCATTTTGTACGCCATGTTCGAAATTAAATATTAAAAGTGACTAAGTCAACAAAAAATTATTAATAAAGTTAATCTCTAACAAAGTAAATTTTTCAGAATTCAATTTTTTTTTACCTATGGGCCCCACGTTGGGCGCCAAAAATGTAACCTACAACTCGTCAGAATGACTAGGTTATGATACCTTGTTGGGTATTTGGCTAACTCTGTGGAGAAGGGAGTGGTTCAAGGTGTAAATAGGGCGCCAGACAAATTTTCTCGCCAAATATATATACCCTACGAAAGTCAACTACCGAAAATTGTCAAAACTATAGTTGATTATAAAGTCAAACACAAGTAAACAGAATATATTTTATTATAAAGAAATTAAACAAATTGTAAATCCAGTATATAATAATTCGTTATACTAATAAATATATTATGAGATGGTTCTGAAAAATCGGTAATGCAAGTAATTAAAAGGAAAACTAGCTAAACGCAAACTTTAGAGATTAGGTGAAGAGTAATATTAACAGTAATCATAAACCCAAAATTTCAAAGTAGACGTACGTATAGTAAGCTTTGGAACAGCGTCGCTTGAGCTCAGGCGCATGCGCATGTATAAAAAAATATTAATAAGCGTATACCAGCGCAATTAACACCCTAATTTCCGCATGCGTCATATATAATATTATCAATTAATAGCTAAAGCAGAGAAGCGTAATAATAAGCAAAAAAAAATATATGTATTAGTAACGCAGATAATAAAAGCATTAAATATTTGTATGCAAGCAATAAATCTAAACTAAATTAAGCATATTATTAGCTAATAACAAAAATACAAGCTTATCAATAAACAAATAAGCAGGAAGCAAATGCATTAAATAAACTCTGCATCCATGCAGGTGCAACTACTATTAGAAAATAGCAAAACTATCTAAGAACCTACTAACTACAATCAAGCTTAGCAAATAGCATAAAAAAAATAAAGAATAAGGAAAATGGATTTTTGGACTTGCGTGCTCTCCTGATTTCCAGAAAACTGGCTCTGTCAGCTTCGGATGTTGGTAGATTGAGGAAACATGGAAATCTTCCGTCAGAGTGACGTATTAGGCTGGAACTGCTACAAGAATCACCAAGACAGGCGGAAATCACATCAGCAACCGTTTTCAGCTGGTACTGCTCCAGGTGGCATCCACATAGGTACCGGAATCCAGAAGGAGGAAGTCCAAGTTCAACGGAAAAGTCACACTATGAGAATAGACTCCAAAAGTGGGAAAATCCGTCCAAATAAAAAACCCTAAGAGATAAAAAAAATAATTACAATATACTCTTAGTTTAAATGTGTATGTGTATAAATTACGTCATTTGCATGACGTCATCTAAAATATCTAGATTACCAGCCGTAAAAATAATATGGCAACACCGCTATTTGACGCTGGAATTTTTAGAACACTAAGAAAATTGGCAAAATGTTAATAGAACTATATGTAATGATCATAAAGATTATAGGAATATATAAGAATTACTTACCCTAAATTAAAGGGGTTTATTCACCACGCAAGCCACTTGTCTGTCCATATGGCGTAGGAATATGATCCTTATTGCACCTGGTAATAAGACAGAAGAAGAAATAAACACGGGATTTTGGAAACAATTAGCAATAACAAACATTTATAGAAACAACTAATAATAATTTAAATTATTGAAACGTACCTCTAAGAATTTGTCCAAGAAATTGTCTACAAATCTTACACAGCGTTGTGTCACAAATCCTTCCTAAGAAGATAGAATTTCGGGATTTCCAGCAAAATATATGCACAAAACGAACGAACTACCCGCAAATTCTCCAATTTTGGCCGTAAAAATAAATCCTATTGAAAGATGATTGAAATAATCATAAATTTTCACAAGCCACAATCACATACGCCGATGATAATTAATAGACGAAAGACAGTCTTGTCCAATGAGAAAATTCCTAGGAACATATGATCTGATTGGTTAATATCTCTGCCAATCACAAACATGCATTCAATAAATTATTAAAAATATTAAGTTTATTTAGACATATGAAATGATATAATTAACCTATACACATATTTTACTATTTAAAGCATTTATTTTAACTAATAAGCATATATTAATGCAATACAAATGACTGCAAATTTCGCGATTCGAATTAAATTTGGCAATACTGCCAGAACTCAGCTGTATTTCAATACCGAGCAGCGCGTCGACCTAAGCCAGAAATTTTAGCAAAACCTATAAAACATAAAATCGATAATTTTAAGTATTTGAATAGGCACGAAATTTGAACGTTAATAAATTCGACTACAAAGAAACAATTAAGCAATATAGAAGATATGTAATAAAATATATTAATTAATTATATGTATCCTATCTTATTATATTGAATATGAACAATACAACGAAGTGCCATTTTAAAACGTAACAATTTTCCACTGCAGATTATTATACAGGGGAACGTTCCATGTAAAATGAACGTTACAATCGAAATATAGGGAAACAACATAGACCAAGTAGACACGTTTAAATATTTAGGAGTGAACATACACAAAGACGAAACGAAGCCATGGAAATAAACAGTAGAATAGAAAATGCGATAAAGTTATATTGTACACTAAATAGCACATTTATAAGAAGAAAGGAAATAACGAAAAACAAAGATCGTAGTGTTTATTGCTGTGTCTAATCCCGAGCAAACCGTTCTTTAGGTACAGATATCTCGAAAATTAAAACACGTAAAGCCAACGTAATATCAAAAATAAAATCATTGATGTTTTGTTTATACAATTTTATTATTTTAAATTCCTTCAGATAATATAATAAATTATAAAATGCATTTGTATGACACACATTATTTTGCTATTCTACCCTACATTTTAACAACTATTTTAATACTTATAACATACTTATAAACAAAAGTGAACGATCTTATATGCAGGACTATTTAAATTTCTGTTATAACAATATTGTCACGGATTTCCCAATCCGTCTTTTCTTATTCCCAGAAAACAATCCGTTAATTAATCACTTTTATTAACTGCTGAACACTACTGACTTCTAATTACAGGTCAACTTAAACACTTATTTAATTAATCGCTATCTAAATCGCTTTGATCTCTAAATAAACACTTCACTTCAACTGTAACACAAGACTAATACAAGACTAACTAACTCGGCCGTTTATTCTTCTTTTATAGACCCAACAAATATTACAGATATATTCCAGTATCTCTAGATCCATTTTCTCGTACGACTCGAATGCTTCTCGTCGATTCCAGATTTTTCCAGGCCGATCTCGATCAGCGGCATGTTGTTTGTTTACCAGAATCGCGTAGGGGCGATCGGGGCAATCTTGGGCAATTCGCGGTGCCACAGTCGTCGGTTTGGTAGTTAGTGGTGCAAATTCCGTGACAATATTTACATCTACAGTTAAATTTAAAAAATTACGTGTTTTGAAAGATTTCTGTACTTACAAATTTGTTGGTTAGACCACTTTCAGCTGTTATATATTCGTTTTATTTCGGTTCTTTGAATATTCGCTGGTAGCATGACATAAAATTTATGTTATTTGCTAAATTCTATATTATTCAGTTCTTAAATGTTTAAAACAATTTGTATTTGTAAAAACAACTATTTCAAGAATAAGGCGCCCTTAACATATGGTTGTGAATGTTGGACTTCAAATAATCGAGTGAAGAATAAAATCCAAGGCATGGATTTTAAAATATTTTAGAGCAGTAAAAGAAGTTACAAGAAAGGACAAGATAGGAAATAATGCAAAAGTTAAAGGTACAACCTAATTTACAAAGTATTTAGAAACAACAATTAAGGTGGTTTGGACACCTAGTTATGAAGAAAGACATACAAAAAGTTGTGGTCAGCAAAAGCAACGTAGTTGAAAAGCAGAGGAAGACCATGAAAAACATGGAATAGTGTAATAGCGGAACATATAAAGAAAAAGGAATAACATGAAATGACGGAACAAGAATGGCAAGATTTATATATAAAAATTAAAATAGTGTATAGTATAGATAAATAGGTGGTATCCTAACATCCAAGGGGTATATAAGATTATTAATAATTATTATAATAATAAAATTTTATAAAATTAATAACTACCAATGCATTGATTTGTAGTTTTAATGGTATTTGTAGAAGAAATAGTGTATATATGTGCTAAAAGCTATTTTCGAAGGGATGGGACTTACTTTCTCATAAAATGAAATGTCATTTTTAGCGCTATCATAAATCACTATTGTTTGAGCAAAATTTAGATAGGTAGTAAAAAAGAATAAACAGAACATCAAAAATTATAATTGTGTGCTTCATTTTGTTCTACATGTTTTATTTTTAGAAATGTCGATACCTAAAAATGTCAAAAATTTTATCATTTCCTGGCGAGAAATACGGTGATTCTTGATTCAAATCTGGAAGGAGACATCTCCGAGCGCATCTTTTACGCTTTGCACGTGTCAATTAAAATGACTAATCCCCATCAGTGAATTATTCATAGCAAGTAGCAATATGTTATTTAATCCTGAAATTTTCCATATTTACACATAACCGCAATCGGTGATTTGCATCAGCTTTTTATTATAAAAGTAATCAGAATAAAATACTAGTAATTAAGACATGATAGGATCATGTAAACACCAGCAGCAAATATTCCAATAATTCTATAAAATTATAGGTGTGCTATCGACTTACCATAAATTCCCCAAGCTTATATCGATTTTTATGTTCTTTTTCGATGCTTACTCGCATGTAGGATGTAGATAATAACAGCGTTATGTTATCAATTTCCCCCCGGCTACCGACGGACGGTGGCTCTTAATATGCATGGATTTTTTATATAATAATAGTCATAGCGTGTGTGCAAAATAACTTTCTCATTTACGAGTTATTAATGTTATTGTAATTTTGTTAATGACTACCTACACAATACCCTGTTTATCAGGGTGTAACAAAAAATAGGTCATCTAATAACTGAGCATTTTCGGCGACAAAATATGACAATGTAACGCTATTTTATCTACAGCGTGTCTCGCTTAAAAGTGGAACAAGCCTGTAACATGGTTACTGTTCGACTGATTTGAATAAACTTTTTTTTGGTGGATACACCTTCAAAAATTTGGACATACCTGGTGTTCTCTAAAATGCGAAATACTGGCCAATACAATTTATGTGGCTTCAAACCGGAAAATTATATTAGGGATTTTTTATTCGAAATATTCCCACGAATTCTTGATCAGAACCCCAGAAAACCCTACCAACCAAATTTTCGTTGCCACAGTTTACAGGGTGCTCAAAATAACTTGGGTGTCTGGCTTAAAAGTGGAACAAGCCTGTCACATGCCTACAGTGCGACCGATTTCAAAAAACTTTTTTTTGTTGGATACACCTTCAAAAAGTTTATCTTGGAGATACCGGGTGTTCTCTAGAATTCGAAACTACAACTACAACACAATTTATGTGGCTTAAAATTGGAAAATCATATTAGAAATTATTTGATTCAAAAAATTCCCACAAATTCTTGATCAATAACCTCATAAAACCCTACCAACCAAATTTTCGTTGCCAAAGTATACAGTGTGCTCAGGATAACTTGGATGTCTCGCTTAAAAGTGGAACAAGCCTGTAACATGCCTACCTTGTGACCGATTTCAAAAAACTATTTTTTGTTAGAAACTTCTTCAAAAAGTCTATCTTGGACATATTTGGTGTTCTCTAAAATTCGAAACCGTGGCCGACTACGATACAATTTATGTGAATTAAAATTGGAAAATCATATTAGGGATTTTAATTATCAAAAACGTCTTGATGGTGGTTGAAATGTGCGTGTGGGGTGATCTAACTGTCACAAGTGATATATTACCCAACGCGGAATTTAATATGTTGCAGTAATATGTACATTGTAAGACAACGTCCTATTTAAAAAAAGTAAGCTTCAGTTTTTCATCCACGAATCAGTCTAAATTTAATAGAGATATTTCTTAACCGAATTTTCAAGGGTATTATTGTAAACGACAGAAATTAGAGAGAAGGTGATACTTTGTCCCTCCTTCATTTTTTCTGACATACGACCACGGAATATTTGTTCTGAATTTTCTAGTGTAAAATTTTATTTATAATAATAGTAATAATATCTCTACCCCTCATTCTAATCACAGGGATTAGCCCAGAAGTCGGAGACTTGTGCGGGAGAGGGGGCGGCATATTATTATTACGCAGGCCGCATTTGCGCCCAGGAACGACTTACGTTGGTAGGCCCTAACCACTATTCAGTGCAGGAATGAGGAAAACCTGGAAAACCTCATTAATTAGGGGGGCAGTCAAATATCAACCGGCATCAATCTCTCACATTGATCCAAGCCAACATTATTGCACCCTACCATACCGACAGAGAGGGTGCCAATACTCTATGAATATAGCTTATATACGGTCTACCGGCAGCTGGGCTCGAACCAACTCCGTCTAGTCACCTCGATTCAAGTACTAACGCCTTAAACCGCGCGACCACTGACCGATAAATAATAATAATAATCAATTAATCTTTATAATTTTTCATAAAACCCTTCTCCTTCGAGATAAATTCTATTTTTGAAAATGTCCAACGTTGTGAAAAATGAACTCCAAATAAGTGCGCAAGGAACGAATTATAGATAGTTTACTGAGATTTTAAAACTCCTAACTGCTTTTATACAAAGGTCCCTGGACCTAAAATTATTATCTACCATTTCGTTTAGGTACTAAAAAAACAGTTGTTATTTAAGAAATAAATTAGTTAAACACACTTATCGCAATGGGGAAGTTGCATGCATTTTATATAGGTTTGAAATGTATTACAGGGAAATACTTCAAACATATTGAAAAAGAAGAACAATACTCACATAACAATTAAAATATTAACATTAATAAAATACCATGGAATGTAAACAAAACCACATGGCCGAAAACGCGATATCATGGGTGTAACGTCACACGACATTCATCGCGATTTATGTTCTCGTAAATATAGGTACAGCGCAGTGTTACGATGTTAGTGATGTAAACATGCGTTTATTTCTTGTATTTTTGCGATTTTGTAGCATATTTGGATCATAGTGTGTGGGACGATGTGATTTCAATAAGGACAGTGTATTGTGTACTAATATTTATTAATGCTTGCGGTTGGTTAGCACCCACAATGTTGTGCGTCGAGTCGATGTTCATCACTGACTACCAATGTGTGACTGCCCGTCGTTCCCGTATTCGAGGTAGTTCCTCGAATGGTCTGTTAAAACCAATGTGTTTCTTAGTTTTCATCATAGAGATACTGATAAAAGATTTATGGGAACGCCGGTCATCTACCTACTTATATAATATTTACAAAACATGAAATCTACATTTAGCACTTAAAAACAGACGTTGAAATTTAAACACAGAACTAACGAAAAGATATGAGTAGTGAATTTATATAAAGAAAGAAATATTTTAACTTATACAGTGTGTACAGAAATATGTGAGTGCAGAACTAATGAAAATATGAAGTAAATATATACAAAAATAAATATGTTAGTGTATAGAAATATATATGTAGGTAATGCTGTGCAAATTCTACGATGACGGAGCGGATTTTGTGTAAGCACAATCGGACAATTTGTCACGAGTGGATTAATTTAGTTTTATGCTTATGAACTTCATTGGCGTGAATCCCAACTTCATTAGTGCAGAAATACGAAGAGTCAAAGCAACCAGATGCCTGTTTTCCGTTTTTAACATTACCATAGTTAGGTATTAGTTGTGATAAACTCACAGTATTGTTGAAGTTAATTCACTGTTTACAATACAGGACGATTCAGAGCTTATCAATATCGTAATGCGTCATGAAAAATGGAGTCAATATCGTAAAAAATTTTTTTGTAAAATTCTTATAGTTTCCGAGTAAAACATTATTGAAGTTGTAGTATTTTCAACCTTTACATCACTGGGCTGATTAACAGAACAATGTACATATATGTCAAATGCAGGTACTTTTGCAGCGCTAGGGAAATTTGACACCGAATCGTGGAAGAGATGGAGGCGTATCAAACACGAGACTCATTTATATCCGTACCATGTACAGCAGTATTAACGCTAGGATTTTGTATACATATTTTTACCGTCTAACAGGGCTTCAAGCGAGGACACAGAACTCCAAGAAAATTGAAATAATTGGTTATTATATATCAACGTATTCACAAAGGTTCCCGCTAGTGCGTGAGATAATTTTCATTGCTCATAAAATCACAAGAATAATTAAAATAAATGTTAAAATACCTCAATTTTAGCCACACAGTTACTACGACAATATGTCACAATTACGGCAAAATTATCACAGCCACCAAATTACTTCACTCACTAGCTAGGACAACTTGTGTTTCACTTTCAGATTAATATTTATTGGTAATTTTACATTTTGTGTCCTCGAGTAAAATCATAACATATTATCACGGCTTTCATTTTTATGTACGTCAAAATGCACGATAAACTTCAGAGAACCGTGCGGTTCGGGCCTATACGGTTGCCTCTACGGCCGCCACGATCTATTGACTTTAAATCATTTGGACTTCTTTTTGTGATTTAAAAAATGAAGTGTATCGCACCGAAGTGGATATATATAGTGTCACGGATTTCCCAATCCGTCTTTTTCTCTTACTTCCAGAAAAAGAATCCGTTAATTAGTCACTTCTTTATTAACTACTGAACACTACTAATTACAGGTCAACTAAACACTTATTTAATTAATCGCTATCTAAATCGCTTTGATATCTCCAACTAAACACTTTAATTCTGTAATACAAGACTTATACAAGACTTATACAAGACTAACTAACTCGGCCGTTTATTCTTCTTTTATAGACCCAACGGATGTTCCAGGTATATTCCAGTATCTCTAGATCCATTTTCTAGTACGACTGGAATGCTTCTCGGCGATTCTCGATTTTTCCAGGCCCATCTCGATCAGCGGCATTCTGTTTGTTTAACAGAATCGTGTAGGGGCGATCGGGGCAATCTTAGGCAATTCGCGGTGCCACAGTCGTCGGTTTGGGAGTGCGTGGGGCAAATTCCGTGACACTGCCCCCTGCTTAGGACCGATCGTCCCGAGCGGGTTCGCCTGTATGCGGGGCCAGACGCTCCAGATGGACGACCTTCATTTTACTCCTGGGAGTCCTTTGTATCCGGTAGACGACGTCATTGATTCTTTTAATGACGATAGGGCCCTCCCAACGGTTCTGTAGTTTAGGCGATCTTCCTTTCTTCCGCGTGGGGTTGTACAGCCACACCAGGTCGCCTTGTTGGAATCCGACTGTATTGGCCCGGACGTCGTATCGAGTCTTCATGCGATCGCTCTCTAATCGCATTCGAGATCTGACTTGATCGTGTACGGCTGCTAGTTTTCGTTCTAGGTCATGGGTATAAGTGTCTGGCTCTGTGGGCTGTTCCGCAGGACGACCAAATACCAAATCTGCTGGAAGGCGAAGCTCTCTTCCAAAGATGATCCTTGCGGGAGTCTTCCCAGTCGTTTCATGGACAGCTGAGCGGTAAGCTAACAGGAAGAGTGGAATGAGCTTGTCCCAGTCTGTCTGGTTCTCATTCACAAACATCCTCAGATTGGTTTCTAGTGTGGCGTTGAAGCGTTCCACCATACCATCTGACTGGGGATGCAGTGGGGTGGTCCTGGTTTTTCGGATTCCCATAAGCTCGCAGACCTTTCGGAACACACCTTATTCGAAATTTCTGCCCTGATCTGAATGTAGTTCCATGGGCACACCAAATCTGCAGAACAGGTTGTTGACTAGCGCTTCTGCTACGGTTGTGGTCTCTTGATTGGGAAGGGGTATACTTCCGGCCATTTGCTGAAGTAGTCCATGGCCACTAGTAGATATCGGTTCCCACTTTGGGTTTTCGGAAAGGGGCCAGCGATATCAATGGCAATCCTCTCAAACGGTGCTCCTACGATGTACTGGCGCATTTTGCCTCTGGAACGGGTCTTCGGTCCCTTGCTGGCTGCATATACGTCACATTTTCGGCACCAATCTTCTACATCCGTCCTACAGCTCAACCAGTAGAAACGCTCCCTAATCTTCTGTAGAGTCCTATTGATACCGAAATGTCCACCCCCAGTACCTCCATGTACTTCCTGCAGCACTTCCTTGACCCGGGTCCTCGGGAGTAGTACTTGTTTCTTGACCTCCGTTCCGTCATTGTTCTCCCATGCTCTTTTTAGGACACCGTCTTCCAACACCAGAGAATTCCATTGAGCCCAATAACTCTTTAATGCTGGGCTTTTACTACTGACTTCAGCCCAAGACGGTCGCTTGTTGGCTTCTTTCCAGTCCAGTAAAGGTTTGATGTCACAGTCGGCTTGCTGGTCTTCTAGAATTGCAGATGTACTCCAACTGTCTTCAGTTTGGGCTAATACTCTCTTGCATGGAACAAATGATATATCCTCTTTCCTTTCAAGACTACTACAGTGTTTGCCGTTGGTCGGACGAAGTCTAGAAAGAGCATCTGTGTTTCCATGTTCCTTGCCTGCCTGGGAGTCGCGCCATTGCCGATCCACGACTGGTGCCCTACACTGCCCTTTTAGATGAACCGTCCGCCCACAGTTCCAACATTGAAGTGGGCGATCTCTTCGTCTATCGGGTTGTCCTATCTTTGGTCTGGTAGTTAGGCTGAATTTATCAATGGCTTCCTTCAGTGTTTTGACTATCTCTCCGTTTCCCATACTATCGCTGTTATCACTGATAGTCCGCACTTTAACATGTTCCTTGAAGGCTGCCGCTTGGGAGTCGCGCCTTTGCTGATCTGCGACTGGGGCCCTACACTGTCTCTTCAGATGTCCCATCTGTCCACAGTTCCAGCATTGAACAAGGCGATCCCTTCGACTATCAGATTGTTCTTTCTTTAGTCCAGTAGATGGGCTGAATTTATCAATAATCTCCTTTAGCGTCTTTATTAGGTCTCCATTTGCCATACTATCGCTGTTATCACTGATGGCCCGAACTTTAACATGTCTACCGGATGCCATCTTGGCTGCCTCAAATTCCAGTGCATGCGAAAGAGCGTCATTCAACGTTTTAGGTCTAGAGAGACGTATTGCCTGCTGTGTTTCGCAATCTCTTAGGCCGTCGACAAACACTTGGATGGAGAGCTGATCTACAAATTCGGACGGGGCTGTTGGATAAGCCAATCGAACCAATCTGGCAACATCGGTCTCAAAATGTTGTAAATTCTCTCCACTTTGTTGGTGACGATTTTTCAATTGTGCCTGGTACACTTGCTGCAGGTGTTTATCCCCATATCTCATTTCCATATGCTGTTTTAGAATATCGTAGCTATTCTGTTGCCCAGCAGGAACTCCTTGTAAGACGTCAAGAGCTTCCCTTCGTAGAGCAACTATCAGATCTGTAGCCTTTTCATAGTCAGACCATTCGTTTGCTGCAGCTGCTGCTTCGAACTGACGCAGATATACATTCCAGGAAACCTTGCCGTCGAATTCAGGAGGCTTTGTTTTCTGAGTTCGGATAACAGATCCTTCAGATTTGATTATGCCCTCCTTTGCTATCTTGTCTAATTTATGTCGAAGCTCTTCGCAGGTTTCTCTAACCAAGTTTATTTCTTCGTCTATTTCTTGTTTTTGTGCTAACATTTTCTCTTCTACTTGTGTTTCTACCTTATGTGACTGCTCCTCTAGTTTTTCTTCTAGTGTATTCTCCAATTTTTCTAACTTTGTCTGCATATCCTTCGTCTGGTTTTCCATTTCCTGTTGTATTGTCTGTATCTGTTCTTTCATTATATACCCTTGCTCTTCTAGTTTATTTTCTAATTTCTCCTGCATTTCTTTCGTCTGGTTTCTCATTTCCTGTTGTATTGTCTGTATCTGATATTTAATTGTATGCCCTTGTTCTTAAAATTTTTCTTTCATTGTCTGGGACTGGTCTTCAATTGTATGTCCTTGTTCTTCAAATTTCTCTTGCATCATCCTTCCTTGTTCCTGCATCGTTTTCGTCTGGTCTTCCATTTTATTTTGCATTGCTTGCATCATTTCTAAAAGTTTTGCTAATTGTGCATCCATATTGATTTGGCTTCTAGTTACAGGCATTCACTCTCTTTGGAATCTTCTAGAATGTCCAGGAATGTGTTTGTAAATGTCACAGTTGACTTCCTTACAATGAAACGAGTGCAGTGATATGCCACACTTGGGTATTTGTCTCACTCCGGTATAAAGTTCTAGAATGTTCGAGAATGTCCTTCGCAAATACCACCGTTCACTTCCTTGAGTCACGACGAGTGCGGCGATATGTCACACTTGGGTCTTTGTCTCACTCCCGTACAAAGTTCTAGAATGTTCGAGAATGTCCTTCGCAAATATCACCGTTCACTTCCTTGAGTCACGACGAGTGCGGTGATATGCCACACTTGGGTCTTTGTCTCACTCCCGTACAAAGTTCTAGAATGTTCGAGAATGTCCTTCGCAAATACCACCGTTCACTTCCTTGAATCACGACGAGTGCGGTGATATGCCACACTTGGGTCTTTGTCTCACTCCCGTACAAAGTTCTAGAATGTTCGAGAATGTCCTTCGCAAATACCACCGTTCACTTCCTTGAGTCACGACGAGTGCGGTGATATGCCACACTTGGGTCTTTGTCTCACTCCCGTACAAAGTTCTAGAATGTTCGAGAATGTCCTTCGCAAATACCACCGTTCACTTCCTTTCGACAAGACGAGTGCGGTGATATATCACACTTGGGTCTTTATTCCACCCACGCACAGGGTTCCAGAAAGTTCTTCCAACTTCCACTTAAACCCACTCACGCACAGGGTTCCAGAAAGCTCTTGAAACTTCCAGTTAAATCCCACTTCTGACACCAAATTGTCACGGATTTCCCAATCCGTCTTTTCTTTCACTTTCAGAAAAACAATCCGTTAATTAGTCACTTCTTTATTAACTACTGAACACTACTAATTACAGGTCAACTAAACACTTATTTAATTAATCGCTATCTAAATCGCTTTGATCTCTCTAACTAAACACTTCACTTCAACACTGTAATACAAGACTTATACAAGACTAATACAAGACTAACTAACTGGGTCGTTTATTCTTCTTTTATAGACCCAACGAATATTCCAGGTATATTCCAGTATCTCTAGATCCATTTTCTCGTACGACTCGAATGCTTCTCGTCGATACCCGATTTTTCCAGGCCGATCTCGATCAGCGGCATTCTGTTTGTTTAACAGAATCGTGTAGGGGCGATCGGGGCAATCTTAGGCAATTTGCGGTGCCACAGTCGTCGGTTTGGGAGTGAGTGGGGCAAATTCCGTGACAATAGTATGGATCATAGTTGCTGCCGATAACTTTCAAGTTCAAAACTGACAATAAGCAGAAACATTTGTGTTAGTTTGCAGAAACTGGGTAAATGTTGTTGTAACATTAGGTACGTTAAACTATCTTAAAATTAAAACCGCAAGTTAAATCTATTAAAAATTAATAACAATAGCGACAACATTTGCTGTATAGAATCGGCGTTATGAAATGTTATTTATTTCTTTCCTTGAGCATTTCTTTCCATTTTTTGTCCTGTCGCAGATTGCCGCCTTATTAGGTTTTAAAGAGGGCCAGTTTCCAGTGCCGTGCTGAAGTGTATTTTAAATCATTTTCGAACTGCCCTCTTTGATTTTTTCTTACAAAATTCCCCTGAGGGGATTCTTACAAGAGTTTTGCAAATATAATTGTTTATTGTTCGATTGTTGCAACCTCGCTAATTAGCAAATTAATAACTCTTCTCCCGGAATCGTTAGAAAATCGAATTTTTTTGCAATAATTCTGGGATCAATTGAACAATAAACAATTATATTTGCAAACATCTTGTGCCGATGGTTCGCCTTAAAACGGCAGAAATCCCGGAAAAAATTGTGGGTCTCTAATGATTCCGGGAGTAGAGTTATTAATTTGTTAATTAGCGAGGTTGCAACAATCGAACAATAAACAGTTATATTTGCAAAAATCTTGTGCCGATGGTTTGCCTTAATAAGCCAGAAATCCTGGAAAAAATTCCGGTTCTCTAGTGATTTCGGGGGTGGAGTTTTTAATTTGTTAATTAGCCCAGTTACAACAATTTAGCAATAAATAATAAAGCTAACACCAAAGTGATAAAGAGGGACCTCGACAACCCCCGAGAGAACATTTTCCAGACATTTTCGTTGAATCGTGTGTGACATTTGCCATATGTTCAACAAAAATGGGTCATTTGTTAAATAAGCAATTAAAAAGTTGCGAGCGTACAGAGGTTAGATGTACGTTTTGTTATAAATAATTCCCTGAACATTTTGCAGAAAACCGCATCTCAATCGGACTTCTCCGCAAAGAGTTGACTATTTTCATGCCAATTTGACGCGCTAGTATGTTTCTTAATAACTAACAACTATGATACGTTTGCGTAAATCATCAATAGTATCCACTACGGTGCAATACGCTTAATTTTTTAAATATCCCTACAAAAAGAAGTCCAAATGATTTAAAGTTAGGATATTGTATAGGCTACGGTACCGATCCTCCTCGTCCAATCCCTTGGTATTGATGCTACATGGTACGGATATAATTGAGCCTCGTGTATGATACGACACACTTCTGCAATAGGCCGTGGACATACTGGACCTGAATCTCTTCCACAATTATTCGGTTTCAACTTTCCCTCGCGTTGCACTACACTTGCACTCACTGCACACCGTGGTAAAGGTAGCTGCATTTGGCACATGTTTACCAGGAAATTGTTCTGCTAAACCATTTTCACATCGCCATAAATTAAAACGATATTCATCAAATCTGAGTTGCTATCGCCTGACAAGAGACTACAGTAACCCAACGATGTAAAGGTTGAAAATACTACAACTTCTATAATTTTTGACTCGGAAACTATAAGAATTTTTTTACGATATTGCCTCCATTTTTCATGACGCATCTATTTCCAATTTTTTTGTGATAAGTTCTGAATCACTCTGGTTACAAAATAGTTCAGAGTTCGACACATACACACTTGATCCTTGAAAACGATGCATTTTTTAACAAATTTGCTAAGAGCACCAAAAACGTAACTATGTCAAATCTTAATCAAGTATGTTGTTCCTTAAAAAAATGACATCCAAAATTTGATTTTTTGAAATTATCTTACACACTATATTAAAAAAATAAATGGCTCTAGGACATACGTTTATTAAACAAACTGCAATTATTTTTCAATGTTCTATCAATATTACCATGTCAGCATCCTTTATATGTAAGAAATCATAGAAAGGGTAGCTTAAATCGCTTATGTGTTGTATATGAGCTACAAACTGAAAAATATGATTAAATATAAAAAATGGTTAGCTTTGTTTAATTTGTAAAATATTCAAACCTTCTAGACAATCTGAGCAGATAGTCACGCTATTAAATTCATATCTATTAAAAATAGAAGTTCTCGGAGTGGAGTGTATAATTTCTTATGATAATAAACACGGAATGATGCAGGTAGCAAATTCGAAACCGAACCTGTCTTTCCCATAACACCCAGATTTCCAATAACCGCATTACTAATACGAGTATAATATAGGCTTTTGGCTTTAATTAAATGTCATCCAAATACCATGTAATTCTGGCGGAGTCTCCTTGCAATCACCGGCCGAGACATTAAAGGCGTAATTTTCTGGGCTCAGTCTAGCCCCAGGTTCCATTATGTTTGATCTATTATAATGCTAGCCCAAGGAACCGCCTTGCTTTGGAATAATTTATAATGCATTAGCACAACGTTTCAGATTATAATAGGCAAAATCGGTTGCAGAGGCGTAGGACACGATATTACCAGACTAATTTTTTTTTCAAGCAATGGGGGATTTTATTAGTGGAACTTTTCGATTTTAAATTCGAATATTGTTAATAGAAATTTTTGCAGACACACAAAAATAAATTCACATATCTCATATATTTTGTGTAATTTTAATAATTTCTACTACACCGGCACTATAGAAATCTTAAAATATATACAGGGTGTTAAAAAAAGAGTGTAATATATTTCAGGAGGTAATAGTATGAACCAAAATAAGCAGAAAAGTTTGAATAAACAAGGGCCCGTAAAGTAATGGTTGCGGAGATATGGACCACTATTCGTTTTTCAAACATTTTATTTCCAGGCAAGACATCTTCGTCTCAACGATATTCGAACTCTTTCGAAAACACCCTCATATCTCTCTAAAACAAACCAGATTATTAAACAGAAAAATAAAATGTACAACAGTGTTTAAAAAATTAAAAATCTTGATGTTTTTAATAAATATAAAGATTTGAGAATTAAAACTAAAAATGGTATTGGCTGTGATTATGATAGATTTATTCAACTCATTGAAAATAATATTAATAATAATTCGAATTTAATTTGAATTTTTGTACATTATAATGCCAGGACGTGAAATTTCTGCGTTTACCCGAGCAAGAATGATTGCTTTACATGATGCAGGACATTCTAATCATCAGATATAGAACATGTTGGGCATTCCTAGATCATTTGTTGTACGAATAGTACACAGATATGAAGAATTTGATACAGTGGAAAACATACCACGTAGTGGACGTCTTCGAGTATGTAATGAGAGGGAGTATCGGTATTTGGTGCAATATGTCCGTAGTCACCGCCGTCTTCAGCTTCAGCTCTCAGGGCCCACTTTCAAGGTACGTTTTGTCTTGTTATATCGACACCTACCATTCGAAGATGACTCCACAACGCAAATTTACGTGCTATAAGACCATTCTACTTCCAACGCATCGTACTGCCCGTCTCCAGTGGGCGCGAGAGCATAGGGACAGACGAAACCAGAAATGGGCTGGTTACTGATGACAATCGACAAAGAGTCTGGAGAGAACCTGGTCGTCAACAGTGACTTAACATTCCCTGTGAATATGCTCCGTATGAAGGGGGTACCGTAATGTTTTGGGGTGGAATAATGTTCAACAGCCGCACCCCATTAATTCGCATACCACAGAATATGACCAGTCAAATTTACATCGAACAAGTTATTACGCCCATTATCTACTCCCTACGTAATGAATTAGGTGAAAATTTTGTGTTTATGGACGACAACGCTCGACCACATCGCGCAAGAAGGGTTCAAGAAACACTCGAAGTCTTCTGACATGAATCCTATTGAAAGCATGTGGAATTTCGTTGCTAGAGCCATTCATAATCATATTCGTCCACCTCAGACTTCAGATGAGTTAGTCGTGGCGGCAGAAGAGGAATGGAACAATATTCCGCAAGTGATCGTTAACCACTTGATTATCTCAATGCACAGATGTGTCAATATGCTATTGGAACGAACATATTCTTCTCACAAAAAAGAAGATTCAGAAAACAATATATTTTTATAAATGTATTTGGTTTTTCTGACAAAAAGATTTCTTTAAAAATAATGAGGGGGTGCAAGACTTTTACGTTGTTTGTAATTGCATACTACAATTCAGTCGCGATATATGTAATGCTTTTGCAGAATCCTGCATTTATTAATGTCAATGCTTAAAACACTGTCTTACAGTTACCATCATGGTTTTTAGTAAATTGATAAGTCTTAAAGATAGTTGTAATATGGGCTTAGATGAAATTCAACTGTACTTTATAAAACTTTGTTCACCACCAAAATATTATGTTTGACATCAGAAATTATGATTTTCTTGACCCATGGGTATTTACCATCTTTTGAAATGTTGCATTGAAATAAACTAATATTGAAAAAGCTTTTTTTGTATAAAGTTATAATTTATCTGGAAATTTAAAAAAAATTTAATTTGAATAATTATTCAAATGCTTTGGTATTGAAGTATTGAAATTTGATTACCGTTAAGTGCAAGAAATTATATGTTATATTGAATAAAAATATGAAAAACTCCTCAATATTACTCTAGATTTAATTATTTCGTTGAAATAGAGACTCCCCCTAATCAGGCATTGATTTATTTTTTCGATAGTATCCTAAAGTAGATCAATCCGCATTTGAAATTAAAGGTCTTTCCAGAGAAAAATTTACATTTATACTTGAACTACCAATACTTCTTCTAATTAAATATGGGTGTTTATTTCAAGGGATATTTTCAATACGGCTTTAATTAATTTCTTAAATATTCCTGTACATTGATTTCAACATTTATTTGCATTCAAAGAAAAATATATGTTTCTACATTTTTTGTAGTAATAAATAAATAAAAATAAAATCAAATAAATTTTACCTACACCCATGACACCTATGAGCTATAATTGGATGAAATCATGTTCCATCAATAATTGTCCCTTAATCTGAAACAGTCCTTTTAAATTGGCTAAAACCAAAACAATGCCGTCTGGCAGGAAAACATTTGTTCGTAAACGAAAGAACCACAACATGGATGGAATGTTACCTTCACATTTATAGAGACACATAAAATATTATGTTGGTCGTAACCTAAATTTTATTCGGAAGACAATCACTAAATTATGATTTAAATCAAAATATTTTTGATTTCGAAATGGTATATTACTAATATGTGTGCTTAGTTCTCTTGTTCCATTGACGTACAGGTAACTACGACACCAATATAATATTGTATGTACGTAGAATTTCTACCACACCAAGATTATGTACGTAGAATTACAACATGTCGGAAATAACTAACGAGAGCATAACTTTATAAAAATTAACTTCTATTAATAGTCACTCAACATGCATTTTCAGAGAGTAGAGGTGTTTAAATAAATACGTAAAAACTAGAGCCGGTTTTTCCACTTCCTAATAAATTTAATTACCAATAAAAGCTATACCTTTCGCATAATAAATGTGCATTATAAATGGCAGACGTAAATTTAATTAAGAAGTAAATTTATTTGACAGTTGGAAAACAAATCCTAATCTAATATTATATTTATTATAAATACCAGCAAGATTAGAACAATTGATACTAATGTAACATGGAATTAACAAATACTTTTAAACTGTACAGGGTGTCCCTCAAATACATGTACCGGCGATCTATCTTAGATTCTTACAGCCGGATTCATGAAACGGGCGTAGCGTTAGTCGGACTAACCAGCCTTGCGCCCATTCACGAAACATGCGTTGCTAGGTAGGCTGTTTATTTACGTCCATATTTGCGCCAAAAGTTAGACCCAGTATTGTACCTGTCTAAAAATCGCGTAACTTCGGCCTCTAGTTCCTTGCGTTTCCCATTGTATATTTAGTATTTATATTCAAAAACAGTAGTTTTCAGTGCTATGGATTAGTTAACATATCATAAAGTAAGTATTATACATAGTAGTGAATAGGAGTATGCCTTTTATTTAAATTGGTGCAACAGATGAGTAAATTTTTCGCGTAACCTCCGCTAGTCTGACTAACGTTACGCCTTGTTGATGAATCCGTGTGTTAAGGTTCAAATATGATGATTTATGCTAATTTACCTATATGCACTGTAAGGGCGTTAGAGGGCGTGTATTTTAGTTCTTACCTGTATACGATTTCCATGCTTTTGGACAATGCAGTACTTACATATATTTAGAAGAATTGACTTGTCATTTATTAGATGTTATTGTGTTAAATAGAAAATGGTATTGAACAGTGTTGCAAAATAGATTCGTAAAATGAGCACAGAAAGTACATATCACTGAGCAAGTAGAAGAAGTATTGCATTTTGCCATTATGTATGAATACAGCATACAGCATACAGCGCCTAATAGAAATATTTCACTGTGCCAGAAACTCAAAAGAAAAATGTGGTGTGGGGCGATGAAGCGCGAAGAAATGAAGCGTTGCAACATTGTTTGTTGAAATACAATACAGTCAAAAGTCATTGAAAAATTAAAATATAAAGTTTTAAAAAACCAATTAAACTACCAAGACGTATACAGGGTAAAACAAACTTACATTTTTCTCACTTATTGTATTCAGCGCTTTATTCCAATTTCAAATAACATGTTATGCATTTTCTCCTACCTTTTACGTGATATAGGTATAATGTTATCTGAGACATTTATAAAATTTCGATATCTGAGTTCACTACATTAAATTACCTGTTTTATTCTGAAAACATAACATAATATAACCACTAATAATTATAGTATTGCCTATACAGTATTTATACTATTTAGGTATCTATGACTCACGAATGCCACAGAAATGCAAAAATATTATTATTATTATTATTATTATTATTATTATTATTATTATTATTATTATTATTATTATTATTATTATTATTATTATTATTACATCCTATGGCAATTTATTAATATTATTTCAATTATTATGTGATTATTGTTGCCAGACACATGTTCTGATCCTTTTAATATACAGGGTGACAATAAAGTTCTGTCACTTTATTTAGATATTTCAATAGTTAAAAAATACTGGATAACAACAAATTCATTCAACTTGAATTAATAACAACGTTTTATTACAACAATAACAATAACAATAAACAAAAAAATTACAATAAATGCTCAAAATTGCCTCCTTTGGCTTCAATACATTTTTTTACACGCTTCCTAAAATTGCCGACGATGGTCGCACACTCCTCCGCCGAAATCTCGTCCCAGGAGCGAATCAAAGCCGCTTTCAGCTGCTACACAGTAGCGTATCGTTTTCCTGAGATTTTTTGCTCCATAATGAACCACACCGAGTAGTCCATTGGATTTAAAACCGGCGAATTTGGCGGCCAAACGTCCTTGCCCCAAAAGCCTGAAAACAGCTCTTGGCAGGCGGCAATTGTTGATTTGGTGGAATGCGCGGCCGCCGAGTATCAAGACCGTGTTCTCCGACGTCAAGGTCGTGAGCGACGCGGCACTTCGGTGCTGGCCGATTTACGCTGCAGCAGGACTGGGCGCCGGCACATTCCGCCAGATCAACAATCGCCGCCTGCCAAGAGCTGTGTTCAGGCTTTTGGGGCAAGGACGTTTGGCCGCCAAATTCGCCGGACTTAAATCCAATGGACTACCCGGTATGGAGCAAAAAATCTCAGGAAAACGATACGCTACTGTGAAGCAGCTGAAAGCAGCTTTGATTCGCTCCTGGGACGAGGTTACGGCGGAGGAGTGTGCGACCATCGTCGGCAATTTTAGGAAGCGTGTAAAAAAATGTATTGAAGCCAAAGGAGGCAATTTTGAGCATTTATTGTAATTTTTTTGTTTATTGTTATTGTTGTAATAAAACGTTATTAATTCAAGTTGAATGAATTTGTGTTATCCAGTATTTTTTAACTGTTGAAATATCTCAAAAAAGTGACTTTATTGTCACCCTGTATTTGAAAGATTGCCTTGTAATACATTTGAAACCAATATAAAATTCATGAAACTTCCCCTTTAACAATGGTAAAATACCTCTAAAAACATCATGTTATTAGTTTAAAATAACTCAAGGAAACGTTTAAGTTCTTAAGAACACACTGTATATTTAACTTGGTTATAATTTTAGGTGATCCACAAGAAGAGTGCTGTAGATGCGGAAAAATGTACCTATCTGGGTCCACCAAAGGAGGCATATGTCAGAAATGCACAAACAATAACACTACTCGCAGAAATTCCGCTGCAGAAGATTCTAGTGGAAATCATACCGAAGACAGCGTCTCTCCAGAGTAATATTTATTACGTAAATAATTATTTTAGAAGTGTATAGGACATTTTCATATTGAAAATGTTTCTTCTTTTTGTACAAATCGTTTACTTATGTGACAATTCTTGACGGGAGGACTAGTTCACCAAATAACCATTTACGTACGTATTTATGTAAAGAATGTATATACCTAACTACCTAATTACGCTAAAAAGAGAAAATAAAATTTTGCATTAAATCAAACAATATCCAATAAATAAATATACTAAAAATACGATACTACTTATGTAAATCTATTTTGTAATTTTAAAGTGGTTGCTCTGTAGATTAGATCAAGTTGAAAGGATTAAAGCGTTAACATTTTATAAAGTATATTTGAAAATATTTGACGTAAATTTAAATAACTGCAATATAAATAGAAATGCCTGAATATTGAAAAATTGATTAAAATAATTGAGGCGTTTCTGGGAAAAACCCAAAACCAATAAGGTTTTATTAGTCCATAATTGACATATTTGAGAAAACAACAAACTCTTTAAGTTTCCAATTTTTTATTAAATCACTTTTCTTTAGTATTTAGAATTTGTAAAAAAAAACAAAAAAAACAATATATTGCATAATAGTTTATTATTCAAAGAGCATATAATGATGGCTGTAAGTTAGAAAAGTGAAGGTGACGACATGAGCCGTATGCGAGTTTTATAAGTCACCCGAGTGAATTCCAGCCATTATATGCTATTTTAGTAAACTTTTTACTGAAAACATTACACAATATTTTGACACTCATGACATGAACATGACGTAACACAATTCAAAACACCTTACTTTCAAGTTCTACACTTGTCGTTCACTGGATAAATTTGAAAAACTAAATAAAAGTTTAATTAGTAAACGTCTACCACAGCATATATAGACCAGCAATTTCACTTCGCTGTCGGCACTGAACTAAATTCAAGCGTCTGCGGTGGTTTATTTGTGTAGAAAAGCGTATTCAATCAAATAAAAATTTACGCTATTGTATATAAAATATCTATCCACATTATGCAACGATTAATTTATTGTTGTTGATATATTTTGTAATGATGCTACGTTAGACAAACACAATTTTAATTAAATTAAACTAATTAATTGATATCTTTGGGCCGTTAAAATACAAAAACCATAATTTTGAAACCATTAAAGTATTTCCTGTCTTTAGGATATTTAAAACATTCAGTAATCTGTACATTAATAAAATCGGCTAATTCTTTTGATGAACTGGTAAAGCAAAAGTAATAGTTAATATTCTTCTAAATATGCATTTTCAAGAAAATTTTGTAAACAACTTTCTAGTCCTTGTATCTTTTGTTTCAAACTACAGTTTTCATTTTACAACATTTGTATAAATGTCCTATATTTTTCTTTTGTAGGTAAGAGAGAGAGAGATAAATTTTTGATTTTGTTGTGTCACAATATATTTCAATATTGAAGATAAAAATGTATAGTAATTAATAATATATTTTTATTATTTTGTTTTGAGAAAAATACGTATAAATAAATAATAAGGGTCAGTATATTTCGAAAAATAAATAAATAATTGGCTATCTTTTATTATATTTTTAGATTTCACGCATGACTTTACTTAAGTAAACTGTATGCAACAGATGCAAGCAGTTTTGATCACGGTTTGTAAACTTGTATGGTATTAGAACGGCATTATCGATTTTTAAATATTTTTATCGTGACATTTCAAAACACTTGTATAATTTATTATATTGCATTCATTTGTCTCATCTTTTGTTATTGACAACATGTTATAAAATTATTGTTAATATAAACTATTACAGTTTAAATATTCCACATGACCATACATAAGATTAATTAAGACTTACTCTCATTACAAAGCCAAATAGCAATATGGTTATCTACATAACTTGAACCTTTTTGTGCCAGAAATATGGTCTAAACTACACTTTAATAAGAAGTATTTATGCTACCGACTTCATAAAGAAATTAAGCCGGTTTGGCAATAGAAGTACCTCACCTAGAAGTCACCTAGAGTTTCTACAGTATACTTATAGATTACCTACCTATTTACGCCCTTAGAACATTTAAAGGAACATAAATTGCTATAGCAAAATGTGTATACATTTGATAGCTGCAACGACTCATTCGTCGATGTCGATTCATAATTTTACTTTAGTCCATCTCTGTACGATGGTTACAGGCCAGCGTGAGGCAAACTGACGGGTAGCGGAGATCTCCCCAGCCTGAAATGGTTGCGCGAGCTGCTATGCGCGACTTATCATTTTGACTCGAGTGAGCTGCTGGTCTATCTATGCTGGGCTTCTGTCATCATTCGGAAAAATGTCAATGTTGCCGTAACTGGTATAGTGGGTATAATTCACACAGAAGATTCAGACAAAATAATAATAATTTGAAAAGAAATATCTACATATGTTGAACAGTGTATCTAATTACCAACTTGCCTTTACATAAATTCAATAAGAAATATATTTTAGTCACAAAACTGGTTAAAGTATAAGCATCTGCAAATTTAAATTTCCTCTGCAGGAAAACGGAAATGATTGCCCATATTCTTGTTTATCTGTATCCGAGTACAGATTAATCTCTAATTGGTAATCCCGATAGTACCTAATTATTGGTAATAAATCATATAGTTTTTACAAAATTTATTTGCAGTATATAAAAATGATTTACGTAATAGAGGAAATATAGCTACTTGGAAATTATTGACATATTTAACTTTTAAAATCTATAAACGGATGGGTTTGCTTTATTTTCTGACTGTATCTGCATATTATTTATATAAAGGTTAGACAAGTAAACCTTAACAAATTACTAATAAATATGAAAACTATGTCAATAAAATGAACAGTTATAAATAATGAACGTAAAAGCACAAATTATGAATATAGGCCAAAATCAAGATGTTTTTCCAAAAAATGCAAATACATGAAAATGTTCTTGTAAAGAGGTAATTTTTTAACATGAAGTACTTTTAGGCTGAATAATTGTTTATTTAGATATGGACATTCAGCAAAGATATAGGCTAGCAAAATAAAATAAATAAAAACCATTCCAATCCATTTTTTATTATTTTCTTAATAAATTTTACTTTTTCTAATAATTATTATTAATTAAATTTATCGGTTCGTGTTACTGGAATACGTGCTCAACGTTTCGGGGTATTTTTTTGTTGGGTTATTTGCGTATATAAATTGATAAAACGTTCTCATAAGTCATCTAAAGGTGCTGATGAGATTGCATACATTTTACTTTAAATTTTATTTATTAAAATTTCTAGTTTTATTTGCATTTTGCACCGACCTTAACCAATTGTTCGTGATATACTCCACCTCTGTTTTATTTTGATTTCATTTTATCTTTATTTCTTCGCTGTAAAGTAGCTACCCAAAAAACTGTTTTAATATTACGGATATCTCCTAATTTGTATGCCGTTACTTATAATATAAAACATTTTTAACGCCATATTTAGTATTGATAAATTTTAGGTCATTATCGGAGATCTAACCTTACGTAGATACTAATTTGTTCTGTCATATAAATATTTAACACCTTTTTTATGATAATTAGAATTAAAATTTATGAAGATTGGTTCCATATGAATTAGAAATTATTTTAATTAAGATATTTAAAAAATACAGATTTTATCTTATACTATTGTTTAAATTTTTCGGACGCCTTAATAAAAAGCATATCTATAACATAATATTTATTCTTAACGGTATAATGACGATACTACAATAATCTAAAGCGGGCATTACACTAACCATTTATTGTCGAAGAAATTGGTGAATTAATTCATCAATTTCTTCAAGGTCGCACTTTGGTTTTACATTATGTTCAGGGCTTGACAAGTTTCTTAACAATTTTGTTGTCAGATGTCACCCGTACCAACCTAAAAGTAATTTTAACTATTGACATTATATCATTCCTATCTGTATACGAAATAAGAACTGTTAAAAATGAAAAGTAATTTAAATAATTATATTTTAGGACAAACAAAGCTTCCATTGCATTTACTTTTGTTGTTGCTCGGTTAATGGTTAAATATTTACATTAATTTTAGGTTGGTATTCCTGAATTGAAGTAAAAATTCACGAAAAACTAGAACAAGTTTTAAGTCGTCAATAACTTGACGAAGTTCTTCATCAATTTATTTGACGTCCAAATTTTAGTATTACATTTGTCAATTGACTTGACGAAGCCTCTTGATTAATTAATTGACAAAGAAATTGGTAATGTAAAGCGAAAATTAAACTTTGAAACTATTACATCTTTTAAACTACGTTTTACCTTTCGCCTATTATCTTTTGGTGATGCTGCCACGCGAGTCTAAAGCTGGGTATCCATTTCGTGCAGCTACCACATGCGGGTGGATGAAAATTATGGCGATTGGACAAGGTTCCAAAGCGTTATTTGTATAGAGGTTAGTTTATCAACTAGTAATAGTTCATATACGTGTCTCCTAGATGGCCAAGAGGACTAAATTGCTGAAGTAAAGAATTATTAGGTATAAACTATGAAGAGGTGTGTAAATAATATCATAGATCGCAATTTCTTGTCACTTCAGCGACTTAGTTCTCTTGGCCATCTAGGAGGCACCTATATGAACTATTACCAGTTGAATAATTATCCTCTATACAAACAATAGTTAGAGGGAGCTAGTTTTTTACAATTTTTCGTTACGCATCAAAGTAAATTTAGTGGGAATGCCTCGTATGAGTCACTTTGTTTTGGCAAGAAGAATTTTCAGTTAAATTTTTACATCTTCTGACTCACCTTGTGTAGGAAATTGTTGTTTTAATTTCATATTTAGTAGAAACATTGGTCTTAAAGCGATTATGCTAGCATGTTAATGTTGTGAAACCTATCACAGTCTTATTAGCCTCATTTTAACAAAATCCGGTAACATCTACGGACGATTGTTTCCAAATCCGATCAAATCGTATAGCAAAGTATGTGTGGGATTGTCACCCATCCCACTCATGATTTACAGACGTACGAACCTATTCAATAATCTGGGTATTAAAAAGTCTCCCTCGCAAGTTCGCGGCTTTAATTGGAACCTGATGCTCAGCAGATATGTCAACTTGGTCAACTGACACGGTCGTCAGATTAGAAGAACAGCGTGTATTCTTCGGCCACTCAGTTATGGGTATATGATCAATGCTCTCACGAAATAAACAAAACCATATGAATCCGAAGATTGCACAACTTGTTTTTTGGTAAATATTAACAATAAAAATTGAGTATAATGAATTTAGATGATACAACACCCAATAAGCAATTTTTATTTTATATTTATACAGGTTTCTGAAATATATATTGTGTAGGCACAAAAATTATACACTAGCGGAAAAAATTAAGGGATCAAAGAAAAAGTCTCAATTTTTGCAATTTTTCAAATGGCTGTATGTTTGGTAAAAATGGTCGTATGTAAGTGAAAAATAAATCAATTTGTAGCTTGAAGTGTCTAGTTTATGGATCTTGCGATAAAACAATTTTCCAAGCAACAATTAGCGCAAAATCCTAATGAATATCATGGAAAGAAAATTTTTAGAAATTTGTTGCACTGTTATTTTTAGTGTACGAACTTCAAACAATATTTTTCAACCTAACCACTATATGGATTAGATAGGTTGTTCATTTATCTTCAATTTCTTTTTTTGTCGACCTCGATACCACCATTCCTCGCTGAGTTATCATTCTTTGAATGATAATGCGTCATTTTCTCTTCTCTCAGCAATATCTCAGGAACCAATGGTCGCCCAGAAAATAGAAGGGGGGTATCGGAAACTTGGATCCATTCTCTACAATGTTCTGGCATGTTTTTTCAGAAAACAATTTTTTTTCATTCTCAACATGACTAAAAATTTCGAAAAACAGGACTTTTTGAGATCTTTTAGAAAATCACGCGTCACATTGAGAATATTGGGAAAGTGTGCATCTTATAGGCCATTGTACCCTCAAAAGCCCTACAAAGTTTGATCCTGATCCATCAAGCCGTTTTATTGTTTCATTCAATTGAAATTTAAAAAAAATTGAAGGACCGCGTTTTTTTGCCTTTAGAGCTCATAATCTGTAAAAATAAATGAAAAAAAATGTCGCCTAATTTTTTTCGACATTTTTATTGCGGAAAGCGTTTGAAGTCATGAAAGAAATAACATTGTCTGTTCGAACCGATTTTCAGAAATTTTGCAAAACCGCCGGCATTAGAGTTACCCAAAACGTACCACGTGGACGTTGCACTGGCGGATTTACACTTCTTTGTGTGTGTGTGTGTTTCTTTAAGAGAAATGAGATCCGGTGGTTCCGTATTTTATGATTCCAAACTCTTTCTCTGAAGAGTGTACGTGTGTGGGTTTTAATCCATTTAATAACGGAAAGGTGATCACCCTGTATACACTGACCTATTTAGTTGTGATGTTTGAATATTGTTATTCGGGATGATTTTTTTATGTATGTATATCTAGATAGCGTAAATCTTAAACTAAAAAATGATAATCCTAATGGATATTGATAAAATAAACTATTTTCTTATTCAATGTAGTTTTTACTAAATAATTTTATAGGTAGGTTCTATACTGGCTCCTTCCAATAATATGTATTTTATAGCTCTAAAAATTGAAGATTGTTGGATCCTCCATAACGCTTGAACAATGATCCATATTCCGCGACAATGAAAATTAACTCCTTCTAAGAAGTTTTCCTTAGTGTCAATTGCATTGGAAACTTTAGTTTAGTTTCAAATATTTACACCAAAAATCTAAAGGATTTAAATCTGGCAATCGAAGAGGACAAGTCCATCTAACGATTTTGAAGTGCTCTCGGACTGCTAGACTAAAATGGGATGATACCCTATCATGTATGAACCACATATCACGTCTTATTGCCAAAGGTAGATCTTATAAACGTTCCCGGCAAGTTGTTTTGGGGAAGTTCTCCAGTTCGCCTTCTTGGTGATGCAAATAGTCTAATTAAATGGTGCTTTTCAAAGGATGATTCATTCTTTCAAAAGTGTTCCTTTCAGGAATTCTTTGATTTGGAAATCGTTCCTCATAAAGCCTTCTGGCTTCTAAAGCATTGCATTACATGATGCAGGTCCATTCCTTAAATGCATGTTATCAGTCATCATATGTCATGTAAAGGTAAATTCCATTACGGCAAATAAAATAAATTCGAGGAATAAGAAAAAGAAGAAAAAATACCACAAGTTTCAACATACTCCATCGCTAACTGACAGGCGCTACCATAAACATTCCTATTTAAACCAATCCCAATGGAAAAAACAATGTAAATAAAAATATCTTTTTTGTCGAACAAGGTTCATTTTATGGATATCGATTTAAAGGATCTTGTTTAGTTTAAGGATTAAGCTATCAATAAGGTAAATATTTCTATCATAGACAAAATAATTAAAATGTAAAATGGCGAGTATCTAATAAAAAATTAAGTATTAGTGGCAGAAAGATAATAAGTTGACAATGAAAAAAATAGAGGGACCTTACAAAAAAATATAAAATTTAACGTGAGTTTCGTTTTACTGTTTTTTGAGTTTTGACACCTAAAAAGAATGTCATTTCACTATAACTACTTTTTCTTGGCATTCTATGATACCAAAATTATGCAATAAGAACAATAATTCCTATAATGTTGCATCTAGAGTAAGAACATATTTTACACGAATGCTTATGTGGGGTGAAAACTTTTTGGAGAATTTCGGAAAGTCGCCTATGCGACTTGCCCAAGTCTACGTCCCCCACGTTTATAGAATCAGAGTAGGTAACGTAAGCGACTAGCAACACGACCGTAAAATTTCCAATCAAGTCATAATTTAATTCCTGTGTTTACTATGTGTTTACGTTGTAGTTTTGTGTTCTTCAGTTTTTAGTGCATTTTTTAATTTTTCGATGTTTTATAGTTATTAAATAAAGACATTTGTGATGGGTGTAGTGAGTGGTTATAATGATTGAAAATGTTGTAGTTTTGCCAGTTTGTAATGAAATAATGAAAAACGAATGCAAAATAGTGGAGCTAACTAGATTAACTGTTACCTACCTATCTATCAGATATTATTACTAATAAGAATGTTAATTTTTGTCGTTTCTGCATTTAGAAATGCTGCAAAAAACGACCGCATGGTAGTAGATATTGTTGACAGATGTAAGTTTTATCTATGGATCTAAGCCATCTCAGTCGATGCTTATCATAGGCGCCGACTTTCCATAGGAAAAGAGGGTTTTGCCCCATTTTTTAAATATCAAGCTAGAATTCTGGAATAATTTTTTTATTGTCTTTTAGGCCTTGCTGGCACGTGGTTAAAATTTATGTACTTGGTCATAGTTAACCTTGTACGCCTACTGGAATGGTGGAAAAAATTTGCAATATGTAGATAAAAAGTACTACTACTCCTTGTATATGAAAGCATATATGTCTCAGTAATTCAGATGAGGCAACCAGATTATGTGAGATCTGATATCGAAATATTATACAAGTAACATTGCGGCGATTATACAAATAAGTGAAGCTGAATTCATAATATACATTATGTTTTCTAAAATAAATATATTTCAAAAACCTTCTTTGTATAGATTCTACCATATCTATGTATTTATGTTTTAGTATTTCAAACATAGCAGCATTATTCCAAAGTAAATTAAAGTTTGCAAATGGTGTCAATAGAATTAAACTCATTGCCACTGCGAATTACAAACCCTAACATTTTAAAAGATTTCTTGGTAATATTATATCTATTTGATTAAAAAGGTTAACTTGACATCAAAAGTAACAACTAAGTCCTTAACTTCATAAATACGATTAAGTACAAGAATATCTAAGATATAATCATCAATTATTGATGGTATGAAATATTTTGAGAAATATCATGAATTTGCAATTGTCAGTATTCAGATTTATATTATTCTTATAACACCAATCACTCAAGCAAGTAAAATATTGCTGCAATAATTGGCAATTATGCAAAGGTTTAATCTCCCTATATCATGCCATCAGAAAAAAAGCAATTTTATTGAAGTAATAACGCTGCAAATATCAGAAATAAACAGCAAAAACAATAGATGCCCCCAAGTTTGGGCCCTGGGATACTCCTGAAGTTGAAATGAATGTAGAAAATATGATTTGAAATGAAATTTGAACAAATAGTTTCCTGTTACATAAGTAAGACCTAATTAAAGTTATAACTTGAGAAAGATATGCCGAAGGCTTTGCTAAAATCAGTATTAATAACATCCACTTGTGAAACATGCTGTGTAAATATGCATGTTACTCTCAGTACTGTGATATTTAACAAAACCATATTGTCATTCAATAGAATCTCCAATAATTTTGAAAATACAGGTATTAATGACATTGGTCGGTAATTCTTAATATCAGAAACATTTCCAGATTTATATACTGGAGTGACGCTTGGAAGTCTCCATAAATTGGCAAAAATACCCGTTTCTAAAATTGAATTGAGTAGATAATATAAAGGAGTTAGAAAGGCTTCTATAGCCCAACTAACATTTAAGCCTAATAGACTACTACACAAAAAAAATAATCCTGAGTTGATCAAGATTTACTACTTTTCTCCATAAAAATAGTCTTCAATGTTACAAAATCTTATAATACCAAAATTTTAGTCAAAAATTTGTTAACTAAGAGTAATACATTGCCTTCCAAGTAAAATGAAATATATGTCAATTTATACAGTTCGAAATTACATATTGTTTACCTATTCTATGTTTTAAATGCTAACTTTCAAATATCGTTTAAGACTAAGTTATAATTTAATTAATTTTGCCTAGAAATCTGTCTTCAATATCCAAGGATTTTTTAAATTATTACAATAGGTAAATATTTACATATTTATTACGAAATTGTAAAACTTATTTTGTCTTCAACTAGTAGTTAAAAATAAGGTAATAACTAGTTATTTTGCCCTATTAAATCCTTGAATTGGTTAAGTTCTATTTTTATTATAATATAATCCTATTTTCAACTTTGTTGATAACTTCTAAATAATATTTGACCATTTCAATTAACCTAATAGAAATATTGTTCTATATTATGGTACAAATTTACTTGTTAATAATACTTCGACGTAAGTGTGTCTTATAAAGGTCATTTAGGGAACAAGCTTGAAATTGTTTTGTGTTTTGGCAATCTGCAGTGAAAACTAAGCCCTACACAATATTAGAGAGTTGTAAAAAATGAATTTAAGCCAACACTGCATATTATGGAAATCAATCTAATGGTAATATATCGTTAATAATATATATTCTCAGATTAATTCAGTAGTGCATGTGAATTGAAATTCGAATTGATTTCTGTTCGAAAATATTTATTTTGTTTGTGCTATTACCCACACATATTTAACATTATTGGCTTTAATTTGAATTTTCAATCACAAATAAATCCATGAGTAGAATTTTATATGTAGGTACCTAGTAATAATTTAATTGGTAATAAATTACCATAAAATATCTTCATTTGGAGTTTTAACCACAGAGTTAATATTTTCCTGTGACGTCAACATTGGCATAGGCAATCTGCCCTATAGGTTAAAACTTACAGACAAATTGACTTCAAAGTTGATTTTGTTTGAGCGGTTGTAATTGTTATTACTATTTGAATACTCATTAAAATTACATTAATACAGATAATATTAGTTAATACTTTTATGACGAAAGATTATTAAACACATTTTATCAGGAAATACATTCAGTTTTTATTTAGATTATTTTTCAGTATAGTAATATTATTAAAAGCAATAGTAAAAATATATATTTATAAGGCGCGTTATTTTTATGAAAGTTTGGCCATGACATTATACGAAAAAATTTCCTGGGTTGTACAATTTGATGAATGGAAACCAAAAATACAGACTTTATTATATTAAAATCTAAATATCTATAAATATACTAACTCCTACTCTACTTGTAGCTTAGTAGCCTGACATAGGTAGTCTTTCTTTTCTTCCTATCCCTGTTCGCTATTAGAATTTATAAAATCAAACATATAATGTTGTCTCTCTCTGGTAAAAGTATGTTATATAAAGGGCATAATTAGGGTATATTTTGGTAATAATGTCTTTTATATTTCGAAATTTTAACATAAAATTGGTCCGTATTTCTTTTAGGTCCAATTATCTTATTGGAATAAAATTCTTGCCGACCAATTATTAACTTCCATATTACTTTAGTTTTTTTCCCCACATAAGGAAAAAGGCCAACAAATATAGGTAAACTTCCCTTATGTGGAATTGGTCATGAAAAGTTTTTGACCAATTCAGAGGTCAAGTTAACGTAATTTTAACTTTAATTGTTTGTTGGGAGAGTCTTTATCAAGTAAATGGGGAATATTATCTATTTCAGAAGACAACTTATCCTTAAATGTTTTGTTAGCTGCAATTACATCATTTTAAGATATGTGATCAATTTTAAGATAGCTACTTATATTAATAGCTTCACAACAAGGGTAGGCGGTAAGTAGACACTACTAAAATGTTAATCAAAGACATACAAAAATGTTTCGCAAAAATTAGTAGGTACATAAATAAAAACTACTTCAATATTCTGTTTCAGATGTCAAACCAGAAACAAATTAGGAAGGTCAAACGAGTAAATCTAATTTCTACCATTTCCTAGTTATCTATTTTTGTAGTTGCAATTAGATTTATGTGCAATAAGTATTGTGTGAAATTAATAACTGGGCAATTAAATTATTATACAACATCTCTAGTGACAAGTTAAATTCATTATAAAACAAATATAATATGTTGAACACTCAATGGCAACATAAAGTAATTCCAGCGAAATTACAAGTTTCAGAAATATCTATCATTGAAAAAACGGGTTTTCTGAAAAGTACCAAAAGGGCGCCGTCACCGTGTAGTGCTATTGCTACTGCTATTTCCAGATTAGTCTACAAGACAGTTTGATTTCAAATCCTGGGCAGACGCTCTAATAATAGCTAAACCATTTATAGCTAAAAAAATACTGTTAACTGTATATTAAGTGATCTTGCAACCTGTATACATATGTATATGGCAATAATAAAAACAACGTGCAAATCGACACAGATAATTTTAAGTCTACCTTTCTCTTCTACAAAACACCTTATTTGACTGGAGCAAAATATACATAAAGCTTACGAAAGATTTATGTTTATTTTTTTTTACTTTTGCTTTAAATGAAAAAAATGAATTATTGAAGTGTACGATGTTTTTTGGTAACCTTAACAGGATTTAAAATACCTAACTTTAAAATTACATCAAGATTCTACCATTCTGGGTCATAAATATGGCCAAAAGCTAGTCGATATAATAGGTACCACTCAAATAATAATGCGAAAATAATCATATTAAAAATTATCTTTTCGTATGTAACTTTAACATCGTCAATCATTTTTACTTTCAGTTTTATAATTATTTGATACGTGCGTAAGATATCTACCTACATAACGTTAATATTAGGTTCTACTGACCAAATCATGAAACATGTTTACGTACTAAAATATTCTTTATACTGCCAACAAAGCAGATAAACTCTTTTCAAGGCAAGAGAATAAACTTTTTTCTTTTAGCGCCATAGTGACTAATCCTACACTTAATTAAAAACAAAGCGATTGGCGCGCGTTGATATAATATTTGTTTTAATTGAATGATCAATTATGAATATTCGATCGATTAATTGACACGATATTCCTTTTAAGTTTTCTTGTTGATATGTTACAACAAATTGATGGCAAATCACTGGCGTTTTAATAGGCGATTAAAGCGATCGATCAAGCCATAAGAAAGGGCATTGTCGGCTGTCAACTAGGATATGTCACAGCGAGTTAGTTCGCTTCGGTACCAGACCGGCAAATTCATCAGATTAGTCATGAAAACACGCCTTTTCAGGTTTATCCTCACTGACAGTTATCCCTTATCATTCCAGTATTTTTATGGCCTGGTAAAAAATTATACAGGATGATTCACAATTTATCTAAAGAGATTTGTGAATAGATGCTTCATGAATAATGGAGTCAATATCGTAAAATAAAATTGTAAAATTCTTATAGTTTCCGAGTAAAACACTATTGAAGTTGTAGTATTTTCAACCTTCACATTGCTAGGCTACGGTAATCGCTAGCCAGGCGATTCCGATTATTCTAATTCAATTACTTATATGTAGTAAGTATTAACGTTTTTGTGATGCGAATATTAGTTTTTCAAGTGTCTAAAATGCCTTAGCTGAATAATATCCCGCTAAACATGTACAAATGCAGCTACTTTTATCGCGGTATGCAGTGAACGCATGTGTAGTGCAACGCGAACGTAACACGGTAAATTTGAAACCGAATCGTAGAAGAGATGGGGGTCCAGGGCGTCCACGACATATTGCACCAGTGTGGCGTATCATACATGAAGTTCAATTATATCCATACCATGTACGGCGTGTCAAAGAATTAATACCAAGAGATTGGACGAGGAGAACTGGTGCCATGGCCGACGCGATCTTATGACTTTAAGTCATTTGGACTTCTTTTCGTGGGAATATTTAAAAAATTAAGTGTACCGCACCGAATTGTACACTATTGATGATTTACACAAACGTAGCTGCTGCCAATGACTTACGAGTTCAAAACGGGCAAGAGGCAGAATCATTTGTGTTAGTTTGTAGAAGGGGTAATATGGATTCAAAATTTTATTTTTTTTAACATCAGGTATGTTAAACTATTTTATTAATTAAAATCACAAATTAATTCTATTAATAATTAATAACAATAGTGGCAAAAATAGTTGAATCTGCTTTATAAAATAGGCGGTTCAAAATGTTATTTATTTCTTGCCTTCGGAATTTCTAGCAATATTTTGTCGGGTGGCCAATTACAAGCTTTGCTTTTACAGTGGACTAATTTCCAGTGCCGCGCAGAAGTGTATTTTTAAAGGAATTTTGAAATGCTCTTTATGATTTTTTCTCTTGATAAATTTGTATTTGAAAAAGTTCCCTGTACATTCAAACATTTGTTTTAGATTTTTTTTAGATAACTTCCAAATCACCCTATACAGGGTGTCCGGAAAAGACGTGTACAACGAAAGACCACAGACTCCTGGGTTCAAAATAAATATTTAGCCCAATTTACTTATTTCCAAAATTGCTTCGTATCGCCGATCTGGAGCGCCAAAGTTCGCGAAAAATTTTTGTTTATTCAGAATAACTCTAAAACGAATTGATCGCTGTTAACCATATTTTAGCTACGCAGTAATAAGTCTAGCCGACACTTTTGACATTATTTAAAATCTTTTGCAGTCATTAGAAATATAAGAAAAATCATGTACCATGCAAATATAAGCACATATTTTTTAACCTCCTGTACAATTACTCTCAGTTTATTTTCTATTAGTAGCTGACTTTATTTATAAACTTTTTTTACTTTAAGAATTTTGAATAGATGAGTAGTTTAGGCAGAAAAAATATTTTTCGTATGTCAACAATATCAGCATTCGTTCTGCAACAAATAACGAAAATTCCAAAATTCATTTATATTCTATTTAATAAATACGAGATAATAAGATTAATATAGCAAATAAAAAAAGTTATGATCCTTTACAATAAATGCTCAGTGACCACCTTTTCTCGTACGCAATAAGTAATCCGTTTTACGGTTTTACGAAGTTGTAGTGCTCTCCATGGATTACCTCGTAAAATGTTAACTGCGTCTTGGATTCACCTAAAAAAATCCTCTTTATTATTAACTGCGTAGGCATATACTTTACAAAAAATGATCGCTAGGAGGTAAGTCTGGTGCTCGAGGTGGCCATTTTATAGGATCCGCCTGTTAGGATACAGATTATGTAAATACTGACTAACGGGTATTGTAAAATGGGGGTGCACCATCGAGCATAAACCATATGTTACGACGAAGTAGTAACGGTAAATCGTCCAATAAATTAAGTAAAAAATTTAAATAGTTGACCCCATTTAATCGATGTGGAAACACAACCGGGCCAATAATAAAGTTGTCTATAATTTCCGTCCACACGTTTACTCTGAATTCATATTGAAAATGTCTTATCTTCAGTACAGTGTGGATTTTCATCAGTATAAACGTGTTTGTTATGGATATTAATAATTCCTGACATAGCAAAATATGCTTCATCTGTAAATAAAATGTTTTTGCTGAAATTAATATCATGGACTCTTTGATCTTGTATAAAATTACACAATGCTAAACGTTTTCAGGGTCAATTGGTTGATGAACCGGTCATAAACCGATTGTGGTACGGATGTAGTTACTGCTCCTTCAAAACATCATGAACTATGGTTTTTGGTATCCCTATTTCTTGTCCAATGCGCCTTGCACCAATTTTTGGGTTCTCTTCTATCTTATCTACGATTTGTTCCTGCACCTTTATAGTTTTCGTGGTACGTTGACGCTCTTGAACCGTATTCATTTGGTTGAAGAACCAAATTCGCGAAGTCGCCTTTCGATGTTGGCAAAGTTTGATGATTTGACACTCGTCGATGAGGGAATCTGTCCATGTAGACCCTAACACTTTTGCGGCTGTTATCTTGACAAACTCCATAAACTAAAAGCATATCTACTTGTTCGGAATATGTATTGAAGTTGATACTTAAAATATCAGAGCGTACTTCTGGTACTCCGTTATTTGTTGCAGAACGAATGCTGATATTGTTGACATACGAAAAATAGTTTTTCTGCCTAAACTACTCATCTGTTCAAAATTATGAAAGTGTAAAAAAAGTTTCTAAATAAAGTCAACTACTAATAGAAACAAACTGAGAGTAATTGTACAGGGGTTAAAAAATATGTGCTTATATTTGCATGATACATGATTTTTCTTATATTTCTAATGACTGCAATAGATTTTAAATAATGTCAAAAAGTGTCGGTTAGACTTATAACTGCGTAGCCCAAAAATGGTTAACATCGATCAAGTCGTTTTCGAGATATTCGGAATAAACAAAAAATTTTCGCGAACTTTGGCGCTCCCTAGCGGCGAAACGAAGCAATTTTGGAAATAAGTAAATTGGGCTAAATCGGCTTATTTTATACCCAGGAGTCTGTGGTCTTCCGTTGTACACGTCTTTTCCGGACACCCTGTATATTAACCGTCAATTCAAAGAAATATCTATCTTGTAAATATGTATCATACCATTTAGAAATAAATCTATACAGGGTGATTCAGAACTTAACCACAAAAAAAATTTTGATTGTACAAGGAACTCTAACAAATACTAGTTTGTAAAAAAATCAAAAAGGCCAGTTCAAAAATGATTTCAAAATACACTTCTGCACGGCACTAGAAACTGGTCCACTGCAAAATCTGATGAGGCAAAGCATACAATCGGCGACCGAACAAAAACTGGAAAGAAATTCCAAAGGAAAGAAATAAATAACATTTTATAACACCTATTTTATTCAACTGCTTTAGCCGTTATTGTTGTTAATTATTAATAGAATAATTTGTAGTTTTAATTAGTAAAATAGATTGACATACCTGATGTTACAACAACAAAATGTTTCTACAAACTAACACAAACGTTTCTGCTTCTTGTCCGTTTTGAACTTGTAAGTTATTGGAAGCAGCTATGATACGTTTGCGTAAATCACCAATAGTATCCATTTTGGTGCAATATACTTAATTTTTTAAATATCCTTCCTTCTCGTCCAATCCCTTGGTAATAATGCTTGGACACGCTGTATACGATACGGATATAATTGTGCCTCATGTAAGATACACCACACTGCTGCAATACGCCGTGGTCGCCCTGGATCTCCATATTTTCCACTCTTCGGTTGAAAATTTTCTGTGTCACGCCTGCTTTTGCACTATACTTGCACTCGCTGCACCCCGTTGTAAAAGTAGCTGCATATTGCACATGTTTGCCGGGAAATTGTTCTGCTAAAGAATTTTCGCTTCAGCATAAATTAAAACGATATCAACTGTAAGTTGCTATAAACGTGTCATTTTTGACATTTCAAAAACTTATGTAAATACTCGCATCACAGAAACGTTAATATGATAAGTAACCTGATATTTGAAATTGTCTATCTAGAGAGTACAGTGATCCAGCGATATAGAGGTTGAAAATACTAGAACTTAATTTTTTTTGCCAGAAACTATAAGGATTTTTCAATGTTTTTACGGTATTGACTCCATTTTTCATGACGCATCTATTCCCAAATTTTCTTAGATGCGTTCTAAATCACCCTGTATATAGCTCTTTTGGTTTGCGAGATACCAACCTGGGGAGTTTTAAGCGGAACACCCAGTATGTATTACAAGAATATTATTTTTATAATCTCACAGAAGTATTATCTAACCAAATAAGGAATAATAATACTCAAAACACTTTTTGTTCGATCATTTCGTAAACTAATGATTCTTTCATTGCTTTTCAAAGAAACCACGCACTGTTATTATAAAATGAATTTAAAAAATAATAACTATTAACTTAATAACAGGAAGTGAGTTGGACATTTATGTATCAATAGTATACCTCGGCATTATGTTGTCCGGTTGCGAATATCGTATAAAATAATATAAACATTCATATACATATACCTATACACAGGTAGGTACATACGCAAATTGCCGAAAAAAGGCCGATGACCTAACAACTTGACATAAATACTTCCTAAAACTAAATAGTAGGTATATAATGTATAAAAATTAAACTACAGCTTCCCAACAATATTTATTTATGTATTGGTAAACAATCTACAGATCATAGTGATCCAATTATAGACTGTTGTTTATTATAAAATAAAAACAGCCTAAAATATAGTATGTACCTAATCTAAACATAAGTAAAAATAAAGTAAGCAAAACAAAAGAAAGAAAAGAGTACAGGAAACATAAAATAAGTAAAGTTAATGGGCCAACCACACTCACAGTATCCAAACAAGATTTTAAATTTTTAACAAAAACTTTAAGTGTCAGCATCACATTCATTTTGTACTAAGTTATAATTTTGACACTTTGACACCGTTGTCTGTTTCACCGCCTGTAGATGAACTCTGTTAATGCTGTAAGTACACAAAGTTGATAGGATTCTTTTGTAAGATGTATGCCATTTGTTTACATTTGTTTATATTAAAAGATAATTTATTTTTATACATATGTATATACAGTTTGTTAAATTTTTCACTTATTTAAATATTTTTAAGTCATCAGCAAACAACAAAGTAAAGCTCTTATGCACAATACGAATTATATTATCCATAAACAGTAAAAACAGCAAGGGTCCCAAATTAGAGCTCTGTGGAAGTCCTGAGATGGCAATGTATGTATGTATCAGATCTAAAATTAGATAGATCTTAACAGAGACATATTGCTTTCTATTATCCATATATGTCATCAGAAAGAGAAGTAAATTTTCTTTTATAAAAGTTGTTAGGAAGCTGTAGGATTTTATACATTATACACACCGCACCCTGCATAATTCTAAAGCTATTCTAATCACTAAAATATATAATACACCATAAATATTTTTAGTAAATTTTCACTCAAAATCAACACAATTGATTGTTACACAAAATTGTGTTATGTTATTCATGTATTCCGTTGGTTTCTTTAAATATGTATACCATTTAAATCAATAGTTAGTAGCCGATTGATTGGCCAGCCAGATCGCCTGATTTGACAGCCCTAGATTATTTCTTGTGGAGATATTTCAAAAGCAAAGTATACGTTACTAGACCGGTTAATTTAGAAGATTTAAAAGTAAGAATTCGTCACGAGATACATCGTATACCGCCTGAAGTTATTGATAATGTCCAAAAAGAATTTATTGATCGTCTTGGCTACTGTCAGGCAGCCAACGATGCACAATTTGACCATTTAATTTAGTCGATTTTTTACATAATCATTATCATTTTCAGTATTGTGAAAATTAAATTTTAAAATCTTCAAACATTATTTTCTAGAAATTATTGTTATGTAACACCATAATTTTTCATGATGTGTGTATGTAGAATGACACGTTCTTTCAAATGGTATGGTCAAAATTGGGGGTTGTCATATAAAAAAAATGTCGATAACGCCATATCTCGAACAACGATGACGTCACAAATGTGGGTCGTATATCAAAAAGTGTTTCTTTTAAAAAAAATCGACGTGCCAGGGGATTATTTCGAAAACTTCTCAATTTCAAAAATAATGTATTTATTCGTTACTTTTCGAAAGCACTGTATACTATTAACAGATCGGACACATTGTACACGATGCATGCTTTTACTATTTGTCTTATAAAAATATTTCACTAATATGAAATCTGATGGAGATCTTGGTTATAGCTACTTCTTGATCATTAATCATTCATTATTTAAGAAAAACATTTCAGTTCATATATATTAATTTAAATTTAAATTCTTGTATACTATTGTGATTCATTATCCAGAGATCTTCTCATCATATAATGTCATAAACAATAGTAATGTTGGACTGAATTGTTAATTGTCTTATTGTCTATATTAAATCCATATTATGAACACTGCAGCGAATATTATATCAAATACATGCACACAGTGAAATAATAACATATCCAATAAAAATGTAATTTAAATATACCTAAACTCTGAAAGAAACTTAATTACTAAGTAATTTTTGATAATTTGTATTTAAAATAAGCAAAATCGTATTCAAATTAAAAAAGTTAACATTTCAAATGGTTTATCTATTATGTTTTCCTCAAATCACATGTAAAATATTTAATCCGGCTTTGGAAAAACCTGACAAAATGTTAGAAGTTTGTGGTTATTTGGAACTCTTCCTCCCATAGATAATGTTTTTTGCAAAACATATATCTCGTTAATTGCTTCTGAATCGTAAATTATTCTTAGTTGCATTCTTGCCTTATGATATTTTCACCAAAAATAAATGTTAATAGCTCATAATTATACTAATTTATACTTTTTACTGCGTATTACTTAGCACGATTATTTTATTTATATGTATTATGTATCTATGTTTCTTTCTTCGCACAAGCTATGTATAAGTACAACTGGATTTATCGTTAGAATTCTGTAAATAATTAATAATTCTTAGATATTAGTTATAAATTACATATGGTTTTGAAAGTAATTAATTTACTAAATATATTCTCTGAATTTATTTATTTGTGGCATAATTCTAGTCCAATTGGGTATTTTACTACACTTCTGAAAAAATTAAGATTGCTCTAAACGGACCAGTCAATGGTTATTTTTGAAACTAAGTTTGCCTAACCAAAAAATCACACTGACAAAGTAAATAAGTAAAAAATAGCAAATATCACACCACTACAACTATCAAGAAGAAGTAAGTAACAATAAAATAAAAATCATTTAACATCTCTATGGAAGCAGATAATAGCTATTTCATACAATATTTTTCGTGAAAGCGAAGAATTTAATATTTTTATGCTTTTATTTGTTAGACCAGGGTCGATAATTTTTGAAACCAAAAAAAATAATAGTAGGATAAAACCCATTGGAAAAGGAAGAGAATACAACAAAAATGAAAGGAAAAATAATTTACGGGTGATCTGAGGTCGGGAAGTGGAAGAGGGTGAGTTTTAAGGGTAAAAAACGGTTTATCTTGATTTCCGGCAAAACTACAAGTCCTATGGAAAAAAGTTAAGTAGCAGAGTTGTAGGTAATAAAATTATATTCAACTTTTATATTTATACTTTTTTCACATAACCTTAAGATTTATGTGAAAAATTGAAATAACCAAGTTTTTGGTTTTTTATTTCTTTTAGAAAAAAAAATTTTTCACGAGCTTTGGTGGAAACTTTTTATGTCCCAAACATACTGTAATTTTTTTTGATTTTTTATATTTATTTTTTCACCTTATTTTGACTTAATATCGAAAAAACACCCTAATTTTCAATCCAAAATTCTCACGTCAAAATATCTGCTTTTTAAAAAAAAGTCGGTGGGCTTTTTATTCGTTCAAATCTCTACTTTCTGATGGTGTAGAAAAAATATACAGTACTACGGAAAATGCAAAGCATGATTTACCTAAACGAAAACGTAGATATTAGCAAATTTATAAACCAAACTGGTTTTTTAAAAAAGAAAGCTTTCGGATATCAGCCAAAGAAATCAAAATATAAATATTTAAGAAGCTGGAAATCGAACGCTTTATGAAACAAGCCGAAGATAAAGAATTGTTATTAGCCAAAGTTGTTTTAATCGTTGGAGTATTTGGAGCACGTAGGAGGGAATAAATCACATTTTTGACAGTAGATGCCATGAAAGATAATAAATGCTGTACCCTGCCAGTTGGACTCAATACAATTGGAGTTATGTCAAAAAAGATAGCGGAATTCCTTGGATTCTCCCTCACCAATGAATACACTGGCCATTGCTTCCGGCGCAGCTCTGCAACAACGTTGGCAGATTCTGGAGCAAACATGACATTTTTAAAGCCACATGGAGGTTGGCAATCAAGTTAAGTTGCTGAGGGTTATATCGAAAATTCCATTGAACAGAAAAACTAAATAGCAAAAAGAATCATAATTCAGAATGATACACCAAATAAAAAATTAAAAGAAGTTTATGCAGAACTAGAAGCTAGCAGTATTGCCACTAGTAGCAATGTATTTATTCCGAGTACTAGTATTGTATTGCTATTAAAGTAGAGAAGCTGGATGCCTCTAGTATTCACTTTAACAATTTATATAATTGTTCCTTTAAAATTTATAATAAATACTTTCATTGTTTTCAGTGTTTCATTTTTTACTTTTAGCCTACTGCCTAATTTTTGAGAACGAAAACAGAGTTTTTCGAAACGTCAAAAATACAGCAGTGTCAGATTAGTTGGTTAGGCAAACTTAGTTTCAAACATAACCTTTGACTGCTCCTTTTGGCGCTAGAGTTTATTCAATTAATTTTTTTTTTCGAAAGTGTGGTAAAATACCAACTTAAACTAAAGAAAATACTAAATATAATCTACCAATGGAATTATAAATTATAAATGATTTAAGTAAATTATTTATTTTCATCTGAAATATTAAAAATCGTAGGTTTAAAACCTTACGAGAACGTACGTTTTCTTTATATCCACAGTATTCCTATTTCAATTTTTCACAATATTATACAATAATGTTCTAGTAAAATTTTTGTCTTCAATATAGACACATCAATTTCTTTTATAGTTTTTTTAGGGGAAATTGTAGATAAAAATATTTACATTGTAAATGTTAGGTTTTTGTTGAAAAATAGTACAAGCAACTATTGTGAAATCGGCAAATTAGATTAGGAGAATCAAAAATGTTTCAAGGGTTATGTAGGTATATGGAAATATCCTTATATCAATTTGCTTAAGATATAAGGATGTTAAAATTTTCTTCCGTATTGTATCCTCTGTTCATCTACAGTGTTTAACGAGTGTATCTTGAAAAGGGAAAACCTTTTTATATGTAATTTTATTAAAAATTCTTGCTTACTCTTAAACTTAAAATTTAATAGTGAAACAAAAAGTCACCCCCTAAAAATTTCAGTTTGATACCAATGAATATTAATTATTACCTATCTGCTAATTGTGGCATAATTACGCGAACTATAAAAGTGTTTAACCTATTAAGCTGGACTGAATAAAGTAATGATTTTTTTCGGAAATCAGTTAAGTCTTTATGACAAGTTATACTTTAATAATACTTCTATTTTTTCAAAAAATCGTAGTGTCTTACCTTTGGTCATATTTCTGCCTCAAATTCAACACACTGTATAAAAATCGAGAATATAGTTTTAAGAGTTTAAGACTAAACATGAAATTTTATGAAACAAATATTTGTCATAAATTTACAAATAAAAGGCCACTGCTTCTTCAGGACGCAATCAACGAACACTCTAGTTTATTAAATTATATTTTGTAATGTACTTTTCCACAAATAATTCATAGCACTTATAGTTATTTTATGGTATTGTACAGAACTTAAAAAATATCAAACATAAGATTTTAAAAAGAAATTAGTGAGAAAAAGTAATTTGTTGGGAGTATATACAGATAATATCACTTCAGAGAGTTTTGAATAAAACATATAAATAAAACACTATTCAATGATCTAAAAATTGAGTTTAATATAGCTTAGATACTTTTTAATACAATAGAAGAAACCACCCTAAGTGATAAGATTTAATCTGTACATTTCCAAGCGTACTACAAAAATAAAATATATTCACGCATCATGAAGGCTCTTCGTGTATTAACTATTTATGATATTTATGCTAATTTAATTATATAATATCCACGATATTAAAAATTAATTAAAACTTGTATTTAATAACTTATAATACAAATTATATGTTCAAATATTTCTAGATTTAAGATCTATAATTTTAACTATCTAGTTTTAGTTTACTGTACATATAATTTAAGCAATATTTATTTAAGTTGCGTTTAATATGTATCTAGTCAACTATGTTATCTCATTTATGTGCTTATTGTATACTTTCTTATAAATATACTGAGGCTTTAATGATACGTTTCGTATTTTTTTAATTGACATATTTTTAGATAATTTTGTTTCATTAATCAGTTAAAAATTTAACGATATGTTATTTAATAGAAGACCGATATCTAAGTAAGATATTAATTACAAAAATAAGTATTAGAATTGAATATATTTCTATGTACAGGGTGTCTCAAACTCGATAGTATGGGCCTATTATGAGGATACAAAAAAATTAAATAAAATTTGGGACACATGGTGTTAAATGGGATGAGGTAAGCTCCATTTTGACTCAAAAGTATTGTCTTTGGGATTTGACAGAAACGACTAATGACGTCATCAATTATATTTTTTCCAGAAACATATTTTTATTTCCTGTTAAAAAGCTCTCTTTTTTCTACTAAACCTTTATTAGAGAAATTTTCAATGTCGTTCTAAAGTCTCAAAAGAAATACCATCACCTAAAAATCACATTAGCGGTGGAAGGATCAAGTAGTCGTTGGAAAATAATTGAATGTTGTCTTCGAAACGGCAGATATTTTTACAATTTAATTTCTATAGGTATCTGGTTAATATTTTCATTTTCTTTGTAAAAAAATATATTTAAAACAATATTTAGATTTGTAAAACTTAAAAAACGATGGTAACAGTAAAAATAAATAGTTTTAGGAAGGTTTAGTTAGTAGGGTAGGTAGTAATTTTAGTTAGGATAATGTAAAAATGAGAATTTTACTAGAGAATTGATAGTTAAAACCAATATGAGTATAGAATTGAGGAAATAATAACGTTTCTAACCACCGTTTTTCGAAATGTTCATAGGCAGTGTCATTTTCAGTAGTTTTATTTAATTTGAAGGTAATAGCTCATATATGGTTACTTTTGTGCATATTATCATCTGAAAATATTTTTTAGATAGATATAATTGGCAAAGTCAAATTTCCTATAATAATTAGAAAAAACTTTTCATATGCAATGCGTAGGTAAGTACTTTATTAACTCAGATAGCGCTACTGTCTTTTAAAAATCGAGTAGTACTTCTTGCCGAAATTTGTTTTTCATTAAATTTTAGCAATTACCAGAAAGATGTAACATTTCACCTTTAAAATGAAGAAACAAATTATGAAAATGTATGCTTTGCGATTAATTTTTCGAAAATTTGCTGTTCTTTTAAACGGGTAGTGGCAGAATTACTACTACTACTTTTATTACTACTATTTTTTATTATAAATATGTCCACATGCAACAAGTTAACTTTAGAAAATAATAAACAATAATTAGTATCCTACTAAATATAAGTAGATTTTGAAAAAAATTTTTCATGATTTAACTTAAAATATTCCTTTCCTTTAGGTGTATTTTATCATATTTTGAAAAGAATGACCTGCTGCTGGGAGTTTACTAGAGCCCCTCTGCTTATGATCTTTTTTAAAGAATTTTAGAATTCCTGACCAAAAGCAAAACTCTCTTAAAATTACAATCGCTCATCTTTTCTTTATCGATTTTGTAAATATGCCAAGAACTTTGTATAAAATGGCATATTAGAGGAAAGCACTATTTATTGCTTCTGGCTCTTGCTTGATTTGCTTATATTTTGCATTTTAACAAAAAACAAAGGTGATAGATCATTTACTTATTTTACTTCCGCATTTAGCCTGAGTTGTAATCCAGGTAAGTATTTATTGTAACAGCGTCTTCTTTTCCACTTTCTGCGTCAATGATATCTCTGTTATCAGAGGAAAAAATACTATTTGGTCAGGGATTAAATACTGTTCTAGAAATTTCATTTAGTATTAGTGGCCTTTCCAAATATTCTGTCAAAAATAATATTGTAAATTATTTTCAATGGTTTAATACTCATATAAATAGAAACTTTCTATATGTAATTAAAAGTAAACAAATAGCTATTTATGTAATTAGTTATGAAGTCGTGCGATATTGCTGGATCTCGATTCGCTAGTCCCGCAAACTTGCACTCGTTACAAAATATCATGTTTCATGACGTATTACATACAAGAATTTTTCTAATTTTGACGAAAAATGGGAAATACAAGTTCATTCATTTACAAGTATAATTTAAATAACAATTAGGTCAGTGTCAGTTTAAATTTTCTTGTCATTTGGCTTGACATTTAACAGACGCTGATCTATTCTGTGACGCTGATCGTTACTATTACCATTTATTAGGAGAAATGTGTGATTTACATTCAATATACCGAGCAATATCGAAAAAGCGGCAAAAAATGCCAAATATGTTCACTGATTCCTGAAAAATCTAAAGCGGTATATGACTTATGAAAAATTTGAGAAATGGTGTGAACAGAAGAAAGTAAAACAGGTCAATGAGAAAGTACCATTGGCATATTTTGAAGGTAAGAAGAATTTGAAGACTTCTACGCTATGAACAGTATATTCCATGTTGAGAACTGAGCTGTCTTAAAAAAAGGTATACCTACAGACATTAAAACATACAATAGTTTGATAGCATTTTTGAAAAGGCAGTCCGATGAATAACCACGCTAAGAAATCAAATGTTTTTGTCAAAAGTAAATATTGCGAAATTTTTGACGGAGGTGGGTAATAATATTTTTTTTCTACGTGCAAAAAACAATACTTTATTGAACTATATTTAGTGGAAAAAGTGGTTGTTTATTGTACTCATCTGTCATTCTACTACAGCGTTTTGTCATCATGACAAACATAAACCTTCAAATCGACGTCACATTTTTCTAAACTTAGTGTCATCTAAATAACATTTTTTGGTTTTTGCATGAACGTAGAAAAAATATTGTATGCAACTTGTACAAAAAGTGCTTATTGCACTCGACGTGTTGTCCTACTCGGCCTGACGGCCTCGTTGGACAATTCACGTCGCGTGCAATAAACACTTACTTTTTTTACTGTTTAAGAAAGGTATTTTAAGCTAATATGTATCAAATCTCCTACAATTCCTATCAATGAAGTCATATGTATGTTCTCTGATACCAAACATCTAGGTATGCTAATGAACATCCACAGACAAAACTCTATTCAATAATTATCTAAAGAATTTAATTCAACCACAATAGATGAGATCTGACCTATTTCTGCATTTTTAGAATTGCTGCATCAGGTGGCCTCCTTTAACTTGAGTCAAATATCTAACTATAAAGATTATTATACCAATAAATTAAAATTATTTGAAATTAAATGTCGACAGTGTCAAAATGAAATTAAATGTCGACAACGTCAAACTGATTAACTGTCAATGAATATCATAACGACCTACTAAAATAAATAAAAAATAATAAAAAAATTTACCTTTTATGTATAGTTTTTTCATATATTTTCAGGTATTAACAATATTGGTACAAATCATACACGAGTATGCATAGGAATAAACATAGCTAATCACAGAAGTATCAATAGATACTTGTACGTGATATACTACACTAAAATCAAACATTAATAACATAAAGTATACTTTACAGTGCTCTTAATTGCACTTCAGTTTGTTTGATAATAATAATTATATACACTGAAAAAAGGCCAGTAACTTTACAAATTTACTTTGTAAATATATCCTTATAATTGTCTTAAAATAATTCTATAAATAATGATGATATTACACTGACACTTGTAATTTTACAAGAAAACTGCAAATATACAATAAAACCGTAAACTTCCTATGTAATTATAATATAATTTGTACATTTATTGAATATATTGTAATACATTTACAATTAACAATGTGAAATCCATTTTTACATTGTAAAATTACTGAATATAACAAATTTACTATATAATTGACTGTAAAAATATGCCTAATGTGTGTGTGAAGGTACTACTAATTTTAAAACGCACTATACCACCATCACGTTGAGAGCGTTGGGTGGTGACGCCTTCATTATTTCTTGCTTCATTTCGATGAATGCAGCGTGTACCTAGGACCTAGGTACTTACATAATTAATTTTGTGAGTAGTGACTAGCAATATAAACATATGTAGAGTGAAAAGTGAGTGAGAATAGTTTTGTCTAGTGCTTCTTGTAACATAACCTCAATTAGATTCAGAAGTAGGTATGTAAGTTATACATTGTGATGGCCCATCTGCATTCTGTTATATTTCAAATTTAAATATATTTTTTAAGTTTAACAAAGGAGTGATGTGCTCAGGCTTACAAACAACACCTGTGGCGGATAGTGTTGGGACGAGGTAGGGAGTGCGACAGAGAACGGTAAAGTGTTGGGAGTTGAGAGTTAGTAGTTGTATGTTCTATCAATCAGCCATTCGATCTAGCCTAAATTATAGGATAAAGAATTGCATTGCATGCATCTTAAGTATATGCATATATACTTAATTATCTAACGCAGTTGAGTCCTTACGTACATAGGAATAAGTTAGATATATTCAGTGAAGCTGATCCGAATTCGAGAAAAGCCAGTGTGGACACGTATCCTTAGTAATAAGAAACCTCCGAGACTTGGATGGAAAAAGAGGGGCCCCAAAAGTTAAGGTACCCAACGACCCGGCCACCGCTGGAGGAGACGTAAGCTGTTATCTATATCAGGTTCGATTGACATTACATTGTTTTTCACGAGAACTTTGTGTGTACCTACTTATCTATGCACATTTATATAATCAATATTACTTTGTAATAGTTAGTATAAGATCATCGATTTCGTTTGAATATTATAAAATGTTAACTTTAGTTCCATGAATATATTCTTACATTGTTATATGTTTTGTATAACGTTAAGTGTTCTGTTTTATACAAATAACCTAAATGTGCAGGTACAAAATTTTAATAAAAAATTGCCGTAACACCATAATATTTTATTACTTCAGTACCTCTATATGTAGGTACATGTATTTCTAAGCTAAAAAAATAAACAAAGTGCAGTTAATATATTGAAGATATAATAAAGCTGTAACTACTAATTAGCTAACTGGGCCGTAATCGGAGTACAAAATAGCTATTTGTATAATCAGAAAAGTACCTACGGTTTTGTGTAACAAATGTTTTTCACACAATTTGTCCAAAAATTTAATTATAAATTTAAAAAGGATTATTCTGCTGATTTTAAAGTATACATGGGGGCTATAATAGAAATAAGTATTATTTTCAACTAAATGAGTCATAAATTCCAAAGTACTTAATTTTTTGTATATAAATCTGAAAAGCATATAGAAAACGAATCTATTGCTTCGGAAATGTTTGACTTCACTGGGGATATTATATCAAAAATTCAGTATTACTATTAAGGGTGTTTGTTAACATTAGAGGCAATTGGCATTCATGTTAATTAGGCTACTTAATATGAGTACATTTTTCTTTTGAAATAACAGTCCGATGCAGAGATGCTATTGAGAAACTCATGGAAAAGCCTGATATGTTACTTAAGGTAAGTAATAATCGTTAATTCCTTACGATATTTCAATTTTTTTCATGTAGGTATATTAATCTATTAGGTATAAATGAATTACTATTCAGATTTTTTTTTAGGTATCTATGTCAAAGCACTGTTAGTGAATTCGAATGTTGTAAACAAGATGTCTTGTGTACGGGTAGGTCAGTTTCGACACTTTTAGGAGGTGTCTTTTATTCTCCGAAAATATAGTCCAAATGTCAAGTGAATATTTTTGAAAAAAATTGAATAACGAAAATTTCATTTCGATATCTTGATGTTTTGATATAGCATTTTTTAAAAATTTTAGGCCTTTTCTATGATACCCCATATTACATACGTATGATGTTTCATTAAAACATATATATGTTTGTTATATTATGTATTTACAATGTATAAATATTAATATAATAAGTTCAAACGATCAAAATTTAAAAATATCATGTAGGTATCTCTTAAACAAATCAAAATATCGAAATGTGATTCTCGCTATTCAGCTTTTCGTAAAAATTAAGCTGCAAATATCTTGACTACTTTTTTCTGTCTTTTCGGAAACCTTCTATACTAAGTGTCCAAATTGAACCATCCTGTACAATAAATAAAAAAAAATACATTGTAGTAATAATATAAAATGTATTATTACAATGTAACTATACAATTGCCTATAAAGTTACTTTGCAATTTTACAAGTAATTGTGGAAGTTACATTGTAAAAATACTTTTTGTATTGTAAAATCACAAGGTAATATTACAATTGCAAAACCTGAAATTACACCACAAAATAAATTTACAACGTAATTTTACAGTTTATTTGTAAAGTCACAATCGATAAGAAAATTACAGCAATAATGAGTGGTAAATAAATTGCCATCTATTTTAACTGTAATTATTTTTTACAGTGTAATTAATAAAACTCAAAACATCAATGTACATTCATAAGATACTAAAATTTACGTTTCCAACATGAAAAAAAGTCGCAGCTAAGGTAATAAAACATACTAGGGAAAAGTCAGAATCGTGAATAGATTTAAATTTCTTGATAAATACAACAAAAACTATTAAACATTACAATATCAACAATATATATCATATTTACAATGTACTATGTTAATATGCGTTGATTAATTATATTACTAAATAACAACCTGTCTTGTTGGTTTATCCATATTTTCAATTTCATTTTGTAAATATTATAAGAGCGTATATCTCGTAACTCTTTAGGAATAATAAGATACAATCTAGATACCAGATAATTAGTACACCTTTGACCAATTGTTTTATCACAACGAGGGTATAATATAGTTACAGGTCGGCGAGTATTATGAGAATGTTCATAGGGAACTAAACTAATCTTGCCTCGCTTCAAAAAAAGCATCATTTTCAGAAAATACAGTTGCCTTAAATCGAATATATTAGATTGTTCATATAATGAATTACTAGAATATAATTTATTTCTCCTATGCATCACTCTCAAAACCCACTTTTGTACAACATGAACATCATATAGATAACAGTCATACACACCTCCCCATCCTAAGATACCATATGATAACAATGATTGTACTAAGGAAAATACATAATTTTCAACTGCTGCACATTCAAAAGTCTCGCAAATATTTAAATGTAGGTATCAGACCCTTATCTTTTTACAAGCTGTTTCATTTGTAATTCCCACCTCATATGTCTATCAATATAAACACCTAGGTATTTTACCGAAGAAGACTCTAAAATTCGCATATTGTGACCCACATTCAAAGGACCCAAATCAGGAAGACCTGTGCTATAAGACGCAAAAGGTAAGTACATTGTTTTTGCATAATTTAAGGTCAATTTGTTATACTGCAACCATTCAACAATCCTCGGAAACTCATTTTCTATTTCTCTTTTTAGGTTTGACCAGGAAGATGACTTATACACAACAGCTGTGTCGTCAGCAAAGCTAATAATTTTGCCACATGTCTTAAGGTTTAATAAACTGTTGATGTAAACAGTGAAAAGGAGCGGTCCCAATACCGTTCCTTGAGGAACACCAACGGTAACCCGCCCGCAAATCACTCCGGACATCATCCAGTTGGACCAGCTGTTCTCTTTGTGATAAATAGCTTTCAAGGATTTTATATGATTTACCACGAATTCCATATTTATTTAATTTATTTAACAGTCTTTTATGACACACAGTGTCAAAGGCCTTAGAGAGGTCGAGAAATATGCTAATTGTAGGAGTTTTTTTATCTAATGCCTCATAAATGTATGATGTTAATTGATGAATCGCATCATCAGTCGATCGTCCCTCTCTAAAACCGTACTGACAATTCGATAATATCTTATATTTGTTTAAAAATTTACAAAGTCTTTTTTTTATTACTTTTTCTAAAATCTTTGAAACACTTGACAAAAGAGAAACCGGGCGATAGTTTCCTACATCCAACCTACTGCCAGTTTTGTATAACGGCTTTATCACAGCACACTTTAGAATCTTTGGAAAATACCCCGTCTCCAAACAGCAATTAATTAGGTAAGTTAATGGCTGTGCGATTTCATGTCGAATTTCTTTTAAAGTCTCTGACTGAATTTGATCTAGTCCTGGTGTTACCTTTCCTTTTAGATTATTTATTATATCTAATACCTCTAATTCGTCAGTTGGGTACATAAACATTGTATTTTCCAAGCATCCCAAATTATCATTAAAGTTATTTATATCTGGTATTTTCGCAGCTAATTTCTCTCCAATTGTACTATAATGATCATTGAAATGATTAACAATTTCTCTTTTGCAGGTTACCCGTGATCCGTCTGGTAATTCAATTTCCTGTACATCCGTTTTCCGTTTCGTATTACCGCAAATGTTTTTTACGCAGTTCCAAAGAGCCGTTGATGTGTTTTTATTTGTTTCAATTTGCTTACAAAAGTATGCTTTTTTGGCTTTTTTTATAGAATTATTTAATTTATTACTGTAATGCTTATATCCCTCCCTGATATCAATATTATCTGGATTATTTAAAGTTAATTTATAAAGTCTTTCCTTTTCTCTAATACATTTCAATATGTCCGGTGTTATCCATTTCTTTTTGTAAACTAATTTATGTTTGAGTGTTATAGTATTCTTATTTTTATTTATATAATATTTTAACTTTGATATCAAACATTCAAATAACTTATCTAGATTTGTTTCATTATATATTTCTTCCCAATTTTCATTTCTTAAATCGGATCTTAGATTTTTGTAATTTAAGTATGTTTTACTCCTATTATCATTTTTAATTTTTTCTTGTTCATCCAAATTAAAAAGTAAACCCACAGGACTATGATCTGTAATGTAATGCCTGAAAATGAAAGACCTTATTTTTAAATCTCTTGGAATCAACTTATTTTTTAACCAAATATGGTCCAAACATGTTTTAGTAGGCAACCTTGTATATTCATTGATAAAGGATACAAACCCGTTATAACTTAATATGTTTTTATATTCCTCAATATATTCCTCGTCATCTAAAATGTTAATATTGATATCCCCTATAATGATATTGACATGATCTTTACAAATACGCTCTAAGTAGTCCAGCAAACCTGAATTAAAAACATATGGAGATGTACTTGGCGACCGATAAATTGCTGTTATATTGATTTTAGTTTTAAGAGCTACTATTTGAATATTTAAAGCCTTAATCTCTCCAATGTTAACAGTAGAGGCTGTATATTTTAGACTGGACTTAATATATACTAGCACCCCATCATTTCTATTTACCTGTCCATCATTATAAACCATGTCGTACTTATTGATTTTAAATATATTAGGATCACTCAATTGCAATGTTTCAGTTAATATTATTATATCAAAATGTACATCTATTCTATCTAACATAGCACACAACTGATCGATATTCTTGTTAGCGCTTCGTATATTCATATGGAAAATCTTAAAGTCATTGTTGATTACATGATCTTTAAAATCCCCTAAATTATTTATTTCTTTTGCCACCATAGGTTCATTATCATATTCTCTTATGTATTGGTCCATTTTGATGGTATATTATTTTAATATTTCCTATAGCAGCAATTAGAAATAATTTAACAAACCATAACAAATTAAATACAGTGCTACAACCTAATCAAAGTAATACTATACTATTTAGAAATAAACGATATTTACTACCTACTACAAACCCTCTTTTTACATTCAGTATTCTATACTATTGCAAATGAACAATATTCCCCGCATACAACAAACTGTCTATTTTCTTGGCTTATTCCTTAGATTCCTTGCATCACTCTCAGAAATGTTTTTTCCTTCTTTCATTTTTATTAGCTTATTTGTGGAGACAGGGAGTTCCTTTCCAGTTGTTTTTTGATTTTGTGAGTTATCAATTTGACTTAGTACCATGGGCATTTCATCAGTTTCAATGTATTTATCTTCTTCTTCTTCTTGAGATGTTGATAAAAGGTGTTCTCTAATATTTGGAGTTGTAGGAGCACTGACCGATTTTGGTGATAATATTTCTTCGACTTCCTCAGAACTTTGCAGTGGAGTTATTCTTAGTTGATCGGCTGTGTACTGTTTACTATTTACATAAAGCTTATTTCTCTTAATATACGCTGATAAATTGTTGTTTTTTGCAGCTTTCAAATTATGGTACAGTATTTGTTTGTCTTGTTGGTCCTCCTTACACAAATCATTGGCAATAGATATTCCTGTACCTTTTAGATTCTTTATATTTTTAAAAACCTCTCCTTTTATTAAGTTTGATAAGAATTCTAATACTATTACATTTTTTTGCCCAACCCTGTATATATCATTAATATGTGTTTGATTAATATTTATATTAAGAATAGAGTTCAATTTATTTAGTACTTGATCTAATAAGCTTGTATTATTTTCAGTTTTTAATCCAAAAATGACTATATTGTTTTTCCGACTTTTTCGTTCCAAATATTTTATCCTCTCTTCCAACTGTTGACACTTTGTTTTAATAGGCAAAACCAGTTCCTCTATTTCTGACTTTTGTTCGGTGAATTTGTTTTCTATATACTCCGTAAGTTTTTTGTATAGTTCATTAGTAGATATGTTTTTACTGCCACTCATATCAGCTAACCTTATTTGAATTTTGTGGAAACACTTATATGTAGCAGAATTGACTTTTAATAATAAAATTTTCTGTTGTAAACTTACGGATAGCCTTTTTACACTAGATCACAGCTAAGAAGTTATACTATTTTTGTAGCGTTAAAGAACCATTAATTTTCATACATTTACCACTTTTATTTAATAGTTTCTCAGAGCACCGAAACACAGATGTATACGATATGACTTCATTGATATGAATTGTAGGAGATTTGATACATATTAGCTTAAAATACCTTTCTTAAACAGTAAAAAAATGTTACAAATGCTAATAATAAGGAATATATGGGTAGATATTGTGGGTGTAATTCAACGCAGGTTGGAGCTTTTGTCCACTGAGTAGTTAGTTTCACACAATATTGTTAATACCTGAAAATATATGAAAACACTTACTTTTTGCACTTGTTGCATAAATAACTATTTAATGGCTAAGGTAACTAATAATTGCTTCATTTAGTTGTCAGTTTACTAATTCGCATTTTTTGCTTTAGGTTGTGTTGGTTGTGCGAATAGCTGGCGCATGTCGGAAGTCAGAATTGACATTTTTACGTGTTGAAGATGTTACAGATGAGGAGACGTATTTTGGAGTAAATATTCCAAATACAAAAACTAGAGTAATTCATGAATTTGTAATCAGAGATATAGAAGCACTAAACTCCGTTGGCATTTACAGAAAGTATAGAAACCTACGCCCAAAAATATTAAACACAATAGATTGTTAGATATAGAAATGGTAAATCTGGTGTACAACCAGTAGGAATTAATACTAATGGTCAGTTACCAAAGATGATTGCTAAAATGACTGGTTTGTCGAATTATTCACGGAGGCACTGTTTCAGAAGATCTTTAGGCCACTTTACTTGCAGATTCTGGGGCCAATATTTTAAAAGTAAAACAACACGGCGACTGAAAGTTAAATTCTGTTGCAGAACGATAATATGTTGAAAATTCTATACATAGAAAGTAAAAAAACAATTTCTAGTGATATTCTTGGAGAACTGAGTAATACCAATAACATATCGCAGAATATTACTGCAAGTATAACAAACAAGATCTCTTATGTAACTAGTTACATAAAGTAGAACGTTTTGACAATTGTTGCGATAAGAAAAGATGTTACTTTATATGTCAAAATTAGAACAATTGTTTTTAAATATGTACTTCTTATTTATTTAGTAATGATATTACTGTTCACACACAACAACTTGTAATTGCAATCATAACCAACTAACCAACATAGCAAATGGCTATTCTTGATTACTTTATCAGAACATTTACCTCGAAAAAATCATGTAACTTCATCTGTTTATCAATATTTTAACATGCCGTTTAAAAGGACAGTGGTGAGATATGTAAACATTTGTGTAATATCATTTGGCTTTATTTTCTGTACAACTTTGATTATTAAATTTAGCAAAATACTTTAACAATTAATTTCCCGAGATCATCATAAAATTAAAATTTCTCAAATAAGGAGTTGAGTGTATTCTACTATCAGTAATTGATTTAAAAAAATACACAGCGCCAAACTGAAAATTATATCTTTTTCAATAAAATTTTCAAAAATCTAGATATTTTAGAGATTGGTATATTTCAATGTAATATGCCTATAAGATCTTCTCAAGCAAGGAATCTGGGATGATTTGACCATAAGTCTATGGTTTGAATCTATCAGACATATTGGAGCAATGAGGTTACGAATTTGTATTCAGTAGGTAAACATCGTGCAAGAAGTAGTTACACGAACATTTTTGGCAGTTTGGCACCAACTTGGATCCTCCCTTGAACAGACGTATTCAAATCTTAGGTTTGCTGTTACTTATAGAAGGCACGTACAACCATTTGCTTGTTTTTAAACGTTATAACGTTTTTGATTGACAGTGTATCTATTTTTTAATATTTTTGTTTTATTTCCCTTTTATGTGAAAATATATATATATCTTGGAAGTGATTACAAACTAGGTACCATTTCGAAGATATTTTGCTTATGCTGCTAATTGCAAACCAATATTCACTAAATTAATAATTAAGATCGTCGCCTACATTGCATCTCCATTGAACTGTTGTTATTTGATATTCGGACTTGCAAATTTGCCTTTATAAGTGGAAAAATAATCAACTCAGTACCATATAAAAGGATATTTCTCTTAACCAGAGTTCATCGTCAAAAAGCACATGAAGTGTTTAATCAACAAGGGTTACAACTAAGTAAGTATTTAGTGGTGCTATTACAAAAAATGTTTATACACGTCAAAGAAGAAACATGGCTAAAAGCATAGAGTTAAAATACAATTACAATACAATTAACAGAGAAAGACACATCATACATAAAAAAACAACTGTAAAATACAAATTTTACATTTCGATTTATAATTTACAATTAGATCTGAAATGTTATGATTCAAAAACTCATTCAGTATATAAAATGCATTCAGCTTAAAATAATTCTTTAACGTACTTTTATAACGAATGTCGCAAAGATTTTTAACATTGATCGGAAATTTGTTATAAAATTTAATACAATAATAATTTGTCCCATCTCCAATTCTGTTCAATCGTAGAAAATTGTGCCTGATTTGGTTTTTATTCCTGGTTGAGTAGGTATTCATGATATAAATTGTTTGACTCAAATTTAATCAGCTGTTCTCTAGGCATTCAAGAATAAATACCCAGAGCAGAGTAAGAATGTCGTATCTAATAAACTGCTTTTTACAATCAGCTCTGTACTAAAGACCGGCAATAATTCGTATACACCTTCGTTGCAAACTAAAAATTTTTGCAGAATGACATGAATGACCCCAATTTAGTATTGAGTTAATCATATTGGAATGAAAAACTGCGTAGTAGGCTGTTAATAAAGTTGTTGTCGAGACGGAATTGGAAAAACTTATTAGAAAAATAACTCTAGATAGCTTCTTAGACAGTTCAGAGACATGTGGTTCCCATGTTTTTTTTTATCAATATAAACACCAAGGAACTTGGCCTGAGGGGTATAGTTAGCAGCTTCTTCACCCACACAAGGCGTAGTGAAAGTAAAACTGACTGTGTTTTGTTATTGCTAAGGAATAATCTGTTTGCAAAGAACCACTGTCTAATATTCTGATGAGTTATTAAAACGTTATCCCTCAAAATATTGTAGTTATTTTCAGTGTTTAAAACAGTCGTGTCATCTGTAAAAAGAACAAAGTTACAATGGCTACCACTATTGGGAAAATCGTGAGATGGATCATCTGTAGGTCCCTTTTTATGGATAAGAATTACTTCCGCTATTTTAAACGCATCTAGAAAGGTGCTGTAGTGAATGCACTCATGATATAAATAACTGAGGGGCGACAGAATATTTTTTTAAGGTTTTAATAATTTTAATATTAATGTCACAAAGGATCTTTACTCAAACTATTTTTTAAATTATCTATAAAATCTTTAACCTCATTGAAGTTTACTTCGTGGAATTCAAATTTTCAAAGAGAATTTGAGAATTTCAAATTGTCATAAAAAGCGTTATTGGTACTTGGTAGATCATTGAGAATATCTAGAGCAATATTAGAAAAGAACACATTAAACATTTGATAATCAATTTTTCAATCAATAGATGATTTAAGTTTCGGTTTATAGTTGTTTATAATATTCCACAAAGCTGTTTGTGGATTGTTGGCGTTATTTATGTAATTACCATTATCCTTCCATTTAGCTTTAGTAATTTCCGGTCTGTAACTGCATACAAGCAATTTGATGGTGTTGGTGCTGATAATATTTGGAAATTTACTGTTAAGATTACATAAGAAATATAGGTTGTCCCTCATATTTGATATGATCATTAAACCAAATTACAGAAAACGTATGTACTAATCTATATTTCATGGGATAACTCAAATCTAATGCTGCGTTCAGAGCCATCAAAAATGCTTCAGATTTTTTATTTATATTTATATCGACATCCTTAATAAAGGACCAATCCCAGTTTTCAATAACTCTATAGAGGTGAGCAATCCAATATTCGTTATAGGTCTGTAGTTAATCTTGGTGGTTACATTCCACTATCTAAATTGGAATTAATCTTAATTAGAATACTTGAATGGTCAGAAATATTAGCATCATAAGCATAAGTAGAAAAGGTATTACATTAAAGATTTGTAAACATATTGTCAAGACAGGATTTATCCCTGGTACAAGCAGTAAACGTTTTACTTAAGCCAAATGGGAGACACAAAGGTTAGAATCGTTGTCATTCAAATTAAATTACATTAAAGTCACCAGTTAATATCGTTAATATATATATTTTTTCATATTGAGTTTATGTAAAACTTAAGTCATTTTTTCAAGGAATAGATTAAGATCACCCTTAGGGAATCGATAAACTGTAACAAGAGAGATATTTTTAAATTCTAATGCTTTACAAAAATAACAAAAATATAGTAAAATTTTCATTTTAGTTAAAAGCAATACCTACCTCTCAACTACTTATGGGCGTGCGTAAGAAAGAGTTGATAAGTACCACCAGCCTATTTCACGCTTTGATTTTTTTAATCAAAATTGATGCTATATGTGGACGGTAAGTTTTACAGTTAAATATTATTTTAAATAATTTTTTTCACAAGCAAAATTTCAATCGCATATTAAAACTTCTTCTGGAAAATATAATTACCTACTTATTTAAATATTTCTATGGAGAAAATGTATTGAATCTGACATCAGTTAAGTAATTTTCGTAAATCATTACTGCTTCGTTTAAAAACTCTACTAAAAAAACTAAAAATTATCAGCAAACAAATCAAACGGTAGGTTAACAGCAGGTCATCTTCGTCTACTCTAAGTAACGGCACCAACTTGAGCAATACCTAAACAGATAGCCTTCTGAGTTCTGAAGCCCTGAGATATATTAAAAACGAAGATATCACATTGACATGTGAATCAATGAGGACCATTAGCTGGGCATAATCATCATCAGGGTGTGGTGGCGTTCGTTTCTGACAGACCAAAATGGATCTGTGTATTGTTATGGTAATCAGATCGCAATGGAAATAACTAATTATGCCGTGGTCCGACTAGGAATGTTTTGTTTTACCAATGTTCAGATTGTATCGAACTCGGGCGGTAGCTAAGTGATTTTTTCTTACTTTGATTTCTGTTGATTAATGGTGCAGGCTAATGATATGTAACTGATGCTACCGAGATAACCGGCAGCCTACCGAATGCCATTCCGATACCAATAATTGTTCATTGTCCATTTGTAGATAACACGGTCTCTACTACTTGCGTTCTAGTTCCCATACTTTGGCTATAAGGGACCGATTTAATCAATCAATATGACGAAATTTGACATAAACGTTTTCTAAGGACTATGAATATGTTTACTGTTAGGTTATTTACAAATTAACTTCGTTTTTAGTACCGAGAAGAACTTATTTAAATGCAAGCCTTCCACATCTAATCTAACCGATCTAGGCAAATTCCAAACATTTTATTTAAATAAGTTTAATATAAGAAGCAAGAAATCAATTTTCATTTTTAAAATGGTTCTTAGGAAAGAATTCTTGATATCTAGATAACATTTCAATAAAATAATTTGTTAACATACAGGGTCAACCAGCTTTTTCGTGCCAAATTTTAAGGGTTTGTTCTACGTAGAAAATAACTGTAGTTTGCTATACAAACAATAGTCCCAAATTGCTTCGTTACGAAAATACAGGGTGGGGAAGTTTCTTCTGAAAAACAGAAAAATACATTTTTTTAAACCACGTGAGATAATTAAATGAAATTTGACAGGTGTCAATAGAAATGGAAGACTTAAGTTTTGCAATGCAAAAGTTTCTTTTGCTGTCCACCAGTGGCGCGAGTAGCGTATCGTCAGTGGCTATTTTCCAACAAAAAATTGGTACGTCCCAGGTTTTTCCAAAAATTAATGTTATTTCTGAATTCCTCTTTTAATTTGGTAGAAAAAAACTCTCTTGTTTGACAAATCTTAAATAGACTTGTCTTCTGTGCAGTAGTATCAAAATGCCGTTTAGATTTTCAAATCAAAAAATAGCGGATATCCATTTTGTGTATGGATTTGCTAATGAAAACTCAAGGGCGGCCGTCAGAGAATACAGAAGGAGATATCCACATACACCACATCCTAGTCGTAATGTGTTCACAAGAATTCACCAGCAATTAATGGAGAATGGTTTAGGAAATTTACATGGAGATCGAAATAATGCCAACCCAAACCAACAGCAAAGAAGAATTTCTTGACGGATATTAAACGAGTTTGACAGATATCCAACAAGTTCCCGTATAGTTTCTCGTAGGTATTATCCGCACGTCTAAATCCAATGTACTTCATACTCTCAGAAAGGATCACAGGCGTCCATTTCACCTGCAACTTATTCAAGGTTTACATCCATCAGGAGATGAAGAGAAAAGAGTGACTTTTTATTGGTGGGTCCTTCGCTCAGTGCAAGAAGACAGGAATTTTTTGAACGACATACTGTGGACTGACAAATCCTGCTTTACCCGTCGCGATATAGTTAATTTCCATAACCAACATGTGTGGTCACATGAAAATCCTCACGCCATTAGACCATGAAATTTTCAAGTTGAATTCAGCGTAAATGGAGGGGTCCTGTTTAATGGCCACCACGGTCTCCGGATATTACGGTGTTAGACTTCTTTGTGTGGGGTTTTTTAAAAGAGAAAGTTTATGCGACTCCCGTGAACACACAAGATAAACTTATTACTCGCATAAAAAATGATTGTAATGCAATAATACCACATTTAATTCATTTAAATAGATGTATTGTACGTAGATGCGAGTTGTGCATTGAAAAAATGGTTCCCATTTTGAAAATATTTTTTCGTTAATAATTTTAATTAGTTTAGTTTTTCGAATTCATTGTGAAAATAAAGGTTGTTAATACACGGTGTATGCAATGTGTATGTAACGCAGCAAGTGTATCTGATATGCAGCTAACAAATAATAATCCATTTGAAAGCACTAAATAGGTTTAAAGTCATTTATTATTTATTAAACGGTGCATCGTACAAAAAAGTCAAGAGTTTGAAATTGAACGATGAATTCAAAAATAATATTAATTTTTGGAAAAACCAGGGACGTACCAATTTTTTGTTGGAAAATAGTCACGATCCGCTACTCGTGCCACTGGTGACAGTAAAAGAAACTTTGGCATTGAAAAACTCAAGTATTCCATTGTTATTGACACCTGTTAAATTTCATTTAATTATCTCAAGCGGTTAAAAAAATGTATTTTTCTATTTTTCAGAATAAACTTCAACTATTTTCGTAATGGAGCAATTTTGGACTATTGTTTGCAGAGCAAACTACAGTTATTTTTCGGCGTAGAACATACCCTTAAAGTTTGTCACAAAAATGCTGGTCCACCCTTATATTTTTTAATTATTTATTAGTATAATTATTACTCATATAATTTTATGCAAAAATATATCTACCTATATGGTAAATTAATTTTACAATTGATGAACATTACCTACAGGATCACCCTTTAAGTCGCATACTCACTTGTAACAGAACCTCGTCGTGTGGCTTCAAAGTTCAAAACGACAGTGTGGACGGGACCCTGTAATCCCGTCGCGTCACTTCACAGCGAAGATGGGTGTTCGCATTGAGATTAGCAGCGTTCTGCCCCGTACACACTTGTAACAGAACCTCGCCGCGAACCTAATCGCGTAGCTTCAACACGACCGTGTGGATGGGACCCTGTAACTCCATCGCGTTACTTTACAGGTGTTCGCAGTATTTCCATCTCTTGTGGATATTTCTGCGTCGTATATGTGAGGCATTTCAGTTTTTGTCGTGTTTTGTCTTATCATGGGGTATATCTTTTCATACTCTTTCAGTGTAGAACAGACAGTTGTGTTCTATAACCTAACTATACCTGTGATTTTTTTTATTTCGTATTTTTGTTTGTCTTGAAATGTACATTGCAACTGTAACAATGACATTGAAATGCAAGGTGTTAAAAAACATAAAAAAAATAAAATTGTTTGAATAATGCCACTATTTAAGAAGAAATTAAAAATGTTATAGAGAAAAGTTGTTTTTAATTCCAATATAACTTCAGGTATGAACTTTGTTACTGTTTCAAAATTTCCACCGTTCACTTGAATACCTAATTTGTGAACTCCTCTAATTAAGTGTTGATCACATTCAATAAAATTAATACGCGCGAGCAATTAATCCAACGCATTTACTATGCCACCAGAATGATTAAAAATAATGACGGGTATTTATTTAGGTAAGACAACATTTAATTAGAGGAGTTCGCAAATATATTCAACTGAACGGTGGACATTTTGAACATTTGTTAAAATAAAAGTATTAACTGCATTTTTCAAATTTAATAATATGTTCATTCATAATAATGTGCATTTAATAACTAAATCCTAATATTTTAACGCCAAGAATAAAATTTTGCATAACAAAGTTGTTACGGTTTGTTTTATTTTTGTAAACAATAATTGAATATATTTTCATAAAGTAGCATAATTTAGAAAATTAATGAACTGGCTTTACTAATTAGTCAACTCATAAAGGTTCATATTAAAATTGCGGCCCTGTATACTGAAATCTATTTTAGATACATTATATTTGTTCGCACTTTTTATTGATGATAGGTCACTTTTTTCGCGGGGATTTCTTTGGCGGGTCGCTCGTTGAACAAAGAATCGATTCCATTTTTCCGAACCCATTTTTAAATGCTGTGAAGCCATAAATTAACGCTATATGCGGATTTAATTTCGCATTTGTGTTGCCGGTGATTATAGCAACTTGTGTTGGATTTATCTCAAATTCCGGAAAACAAAGGAGTTTTAACTTGTACTTACGAGGCCGCCCAAGAACCAAGGTATTAAAAATCTCTTTACTGTAACAATATGATTTCTTCCGTTAATCAATACCTATATTTATACGCATAATTTTAATTTAGGTCTCTAATTGTATCCTGTCAGTCGCCTGCCTGTATGAGTTTCCTTTCCATCATTCAGTGTTACAAGATCAAACACATTACTGACCACTAAGGCTGCCTGTACCTCGTGGTTCATCCCCTATAGGTCTTCCAAACGGAGAAGTTCTTATTGAGGACGCCAATAGTCCGAGGCCTGCCGTTTTGAAGCCAATCGGAAAGTGCAGTACTTCAAAAAGACCAGATAAGATTTGTTTAAGATATTTTGCCGTCTTCCACCCTGTATATTCAGACTTCATATCATTTAGTATTAAAATCGTCATAATCGATTAATTTGCGAGAGTATTTGAGGCACCAATTTGAAAATTTAACTAAAATTACTAGCGTTTTCTACTTTATAAAAAATTGTCTAATATTTATAACGTTATTTTCATTCCCGTAACACCATGTAATAATTATAAAATATACATTAGCATCTTAAATCTATACTGTACACCGACCTATAGTACTATAGAAAGGGTTTTAATTAATATTATTATCATTTAAACTAAGTATTTAGATATCGTTCCGTAGAGGGGCGTATAAATGTTGGGTTACTGGATCCCTAATTTTGTTGTTAGTAAACATTGCTAATTCCGTGGTTTATGAGTATCACTTAGTACCTTATTATTCCCTTTTTTTTTGTTATTTGTACTGTTAAGGTAAAAAGAGAGCCTAAAAACCTCCGGATTTAGTTATCGACAAATTAAATTCTTTTAATTGCCACCCACAAGCACGTAACAAAGTTTTAGCTGAAAATAACACCAGTCACGCGTAACTTGCGCCCTCTAGCAGCTGTCGCAAAAACGACATCAAATTTCTCACCACCACGGATTTCTTAAATTAAAAGAAATCCGTGATCGCCACAAAATATTTCATATACTATTAAATAAATTTTAAAAATAAAAAAAAATTGACACCCTGTATATCGAAGAGGAGCGACATTTTATTAAAGCATGTTTGGTGGAATCCTAATAATTTGACGTCTAGAATCTAACCTTGCTTTTTGGCGCATTCTTTACGCGGATCACCCTGTATTTGCATATCCATATCTCTGCAACTACCTACCCTACAAATTGAATGTTATACCATTATACTTTCACTTTCAGCACAGATAAAGCTAATTAGAAGCTAATTTATCTGTGCTTTCAGTCAACACATACAGGGTGTTAAAAAAAGAGTGTAAAATATTTCAGGAGGTAATAGTATGAACCAAAATAAGCAGAAGTCTTAATAAACATGGGTCCGCAAAGTAACGGTTGCGGAGATATGGACCACTATTTGGTTTTCAAACATTTTATTTTATTAGGAATAAACCGACAAAGGAAGCCTTTAACAAACAAAAAAGGAAAGTTACAGATGTTCAAAGTGTCCTCCGTCCATTTCCAAGCAGGCACGACATCTTCGTCTCAACGATATTCGAACTCTTTCGAAAACACCTTCCTTGGTTTGGATTTCTTGACAGTTTTGATTAATCCGTAGCTGCAGCTCTTCCAGGCTATTTACAGGAGTACCATACACTAATGTCTTCAAATATCCCCAAACAAAGAAATCTAGAGGGTTCAGATCAGGCGATCTTGGAGGCCATAAAACAGGTCCGGCCTACAACTTCTGGTGAGTCTTGTTTTTAAGATGCAAAACGAAAAAGTAGATGCAGATTAAATAGTCTAAGAGCCAGTGGCCGGCAACCTATAAGTAAATGATTATACCTGAAATTTTGCACAGTGAGTCTCTTATACCTATCACTCATGATGTGGGGACTCGCTAAGCCCGGCGAGGCCGACTCAAGAGTTACTTCCGTGTGAGAAGTATGAAAATGTAACCAACTTCGTTATTAAATTAACAAAACTGCCGTTTCAAAATTTTAAAATATACAATTATTATTATATAAAAATAACAAAGGCAGACGATTACCATGCTTCTAAGGTCATGGCAGACACTTGTGAAATTGGCGAAAATTATAAATTATAAAAGTATTTGATTAAATCTGATTTTTGACGTTAAAAAGCTGTCAGAAATGTCAAGCATTGTAATCGACATCACCATATCTCAGAACCTGTGCCAGAAATAAAGGTTATTTGTTCATTATATTATTTTAATATAAAAAGGTGCTAAATATAATAAATAATGAAAATAAATGCCTAATTTGTTCGATCTGAAATTTTAACATTTTCAAACGGCAGCTTTGTTAATTTAATAACGAAGTTGGTTAAATTTTCATACCTCTCGCACCAGAGTAACAGTTGGGTCGGCCTCGCCGGGCTTAGCGAGTCATCACCTCATGAGTGATAGGTATAAGAGACTCACTGTGCAAAATTTCAGGTATAATCATTTACTTATAGGTTGCCGGCCACTGGCTCTTAGACAAAAAACGATTTTTAACACGTTGACACTTAAAAATAATCAGTGGTTTGGGACACAAAACGAAGTCCACTTTAGGTTAGTCCTACAGAAATATTAGGTCGGCAAGTTTATCAGGGAATTATTTCAAAACCAGTATATTTTTTCAATATCATATAGGTATAGTTTTCTCCCTTAAGAATAATATGCCTATCAAATTATTTATTCAAAATTCAGATAGGACTTTGAAAAAAATATCTACAAGTTTTCTAAAAATTAAGTTCACATTCGGATTTTTCACTATAAATAATTCCCTGTTTCTACGATATTCTCACTAATGGTAGGTATCTATATTATGGAATAAATTTGAAATTTAAAGTTAAACTTTAACATTGTACTAAGTCATGTTTGGTTAAAACCTATTATCTACGTCTACAATCTAGTTACTCTATCACTTATTCATTATCCATCACCCTGTATATTAATGTACGAGTTGCATACAATATTTTTTCCACGTTCATGCAAAAACGAAAAAATGTTTTATTTAGATGACACAAGTCTAGGAAAATATGACGCCGATTTGAACGTTTATGTTTGTCATGATGACAAAACGCTATATTAGAATGACATATGAATGCAATAACCATTTTATTGCACTAGTGCAATAAAGAACCACTTTTCCCACTAAATGTAGTTCAATAAAGTTTTGTTTTTTGCATGAACGTAGAAAGTAGTAATTTATGCACCAAGTACAAAAACACTTTTTGTACGAGTTGTATACAATATTTTGGATCTTTTCACGCCCAATGCCATGAAAACCCTAAATGCCTAGGTTGTTATGGATATATTTGAAAATATCTAGCTTCAATCATAACCACCAACTAAGAAACGTCAAAGCTATGACCTCTCATAGTTTTTATTTCGTATGAAGTTAAATATAAAAAGTTGTATGCACCCACGGAAGATACCGAGATGATTATGCTCTTACGCGACTTGCTTGATGCCTGCAACCTGTTGTCTGCGGGCATAATCATCCCTGTATCTCCCTTAATATCATAAATTTTCTCAAAACAGAACAGCATTGCTACTTAACAATACATTTTTATTAAAATAATTTTTTAATTTTTATAAACAGCATAAGTATAGGAATGTATTTATAATGAAAAACTGATAAACCATTTGCACCTCGATTTGAAACATACCTATATAAAAATAAACCAACAACTCACCAAATACATTTTGTTAACATTAACATGATAATATTTGATAAAATGCCTAATACTTTATTTCTTCTTGCTTTTTTCTTGCTCTTGTCGCCTTTTGTTTGCTATGTAGATGGTCCAGAAGAAGCCCACGAGGTTGATAATAAGAACCCTAAGCTGAAAATTTTAACAAGAGGTAAGTTTTGTGCTTGTACATAACTAACTAGACTAAGTACAGAGGATCTCAAATTCAGTACCGACTAATGGAAAAGTTAATAATAATGTGGGTAAAATATAAAATAGGTTGGTAGTGTACAGGGAAGGTCAAGGTATAACTAGTACTTTTTATAAAATTATTTCCTAATGTATCTCCTAATGGAGTTATGGGGTGTTAAAGGAATACCTAGATCTTTCCAGAAACAACGCTCGGCATACTGCTAAAGTTAGCTACTCAAAGACGTTTATAGCAGACCCATTGCCGAAAAAAACGTAAAAATTTGATAGAGTTGAATAGGTTACACCTAACAACTCTAATTACACTGAGCCCTGTCGGTTAAGAAATCACCTACACAGGGTGGGCCTGGTTGGGGAGGCCAAATTCCGCTTGTGTTTTGAGAGTGAGAGATCGGCAGAACATATATTATATCATTGTTCTGCAGGAGAATGAACTACATTCTTCCAATTTGATAAGGTGCAACTCTTTCCATAGTATCTGGAGTAGTGTTGGAATTATTCGAGAGAAAAATATTTGAAATTATGATGGTTCTTTTTCGGGTTATTGCAATAACTGAAATCAGTCGGTTATCAGTTATATGAGTAGCGAATTATTTATTTCATTTTTTTCACTGTCCATTAGGGTTCTCAGATTTCATATGTGCAAGTAAAGATATTGTTGTCTTTTTAAATTTTCAAGTAAGGACATTCGTTACCTTATCGAATAGCGGAGGGTTGTGTACATCAATTTAAGTCGTATTTGAACTGTTTCTTTAAATATTTCATCTCTTTGTGTCTCGATAATTATATCATTTCCTCCAAGTAACGACATTTCTAGTAAAAGTAAGAACGGAAGGGCAAAGAGGCTGAAGTAGGGACAGGTGGTGAGTGACAACTTTACTGTTTACTTACAACTTGTGTATTCGAGCTCAAGATCTGGATACTTATATACATACTTGTATAATACATAAACGTAACAAGAACGACTAACAAACAACGAAAACTGAATAGCCATAGAAATGACCATTATTCATATTCGTAATTCGTATAACACACTCGTCATAGCCATAGATCATAAAACAATTTTGTGTCGACGGAATGCACTAGTCGTAAAATAATTTTTCAAAAATTAAAAAAAAAATGAATTAATAAGTTTTCTATATACCTAACTCCCTAACTGTATTGTATAATGCAACATTTATTGTTATATATCGTAAGATTTATATTGTTTTATTTTAAATATATAAATACAATACCCATACAAAAAGTATATATTTAAAATAAAACATTTAAAATAGTAATATGTCAGTTGCTGAGAATTCAAGTGATGATCATTCGAGTTATCAATCAGTTTTTTAAATCACTTAAATACTCAGTATTTGGTTATTGAAATAACTCGGTTTTTCCCAACACTAATCTGGATAAAATATCACCCAATACAGTTATTATCTCCATGAAGAGGCTAAATCTACTACTGGGTTTATAATTTTGGATGTAAACCATAATAGATTGTATGGCCACAGTGAATGAAGAACTGGTTATAACTTTGGAGTTGCCTTACATATTTTAATTTTGGTACATTACAAACAGAGATCTATGACATGATACTAAATACCTTGCCATCACAAAAGCCACACAAAAATAATATCTGCATATTCCTCCTTAGGAAACTGCATACAAAACAACTAAATTAACAACGCTTTATACTTTGTGAACGTAACTTCCAACATCCAATAAACTGGAAAACAATAATTTCGTTTTGTCACCGCACTTGTGACATACTTTTTTTTTATTTCTATCATTTCCGTCATGGGCTGCTGTTAGAAGTTAAACCATCGTTTGCTAAATCGCAGGCAGCACCCATGATCTATCTAGCTATTCCATTGTCCTATTTTACTGATTTTTTTATGCACGGCAGCACACTACAGATCTTGTTGTACTTGCAATTTGTTATGGTATATTGATGTATCAACACATTATATCAGATTTTCCTCGTATGTAGATATACGACAAATATGACCCCATACACGCTTCTTAGTTTTTTTGCCTTGAGATAAAACACCCTGTATATTATGCTTTTATTATGTCTACTACTGGAAAGCCTAGACCTAAAATTAATTTAATTTGCTGTCAACTCATCCACTACTGCACAAAACAAAAAATTATTTCTTTATATTTGACCAATGGATTAGTTACATTCTACAAAAATCACAGATAAAGGTCTATTTACACACATCAGTGCTGTGTCCCTTCCATATCAGTATCAATCTTTGCCTCGATCTTTGCTTAGATTTTAAATAGGAGTGTTTAGCAATCAGTGCTGCTTCAGTGTCTTTTCAGTTGCTTTTAAATACGCCGGCGACGATATTTTTGTAATTGTACTGACAAACTAACCAGATTTTTTTATTATTTAGAATTTTGATCAACTGCATGATAAATATATTCAGATCACTTTGTTAGATCGTCAACTAACTCCTTTTTATGTACTACCGATGGATATGTGTAAACGGGCATCAGTGATCGACCACAAATAACACTGATACTGAACTGTGTAAATGGACCTTAATCCTTTACTAATTACTCCCATAAATACATTTATAATAAAAAATAAAAGAAGCAAGTCACGTTATTACACGATAATATATTGTATACAATAAATAACAGACATTTATAATTATCACCTCAATTACCACTTTACAGAGTTCACTGTTGAAAATGTTAATATCTAAATTTGTTTTCTCAAATAATTTGAAATTTTTTTACATCATTTAAAATTTAGCTGCCTAACTTCAAATACTTCATAGGCAACTTTATCAGCAATTTTTTTTTAGGTACAAAAAAACATGTTTGTATAATAATTTTTTTAAGTTATTCAACACAATAACAAATATACAAAAAAAAATAAAATAGTGGGATGTTTGAAGATTGTTGGTATTCACTAACCAGTAATATTTGTTGTCTATACGGAGATACCCATTCTCCTTAAAAAGTGAAGTCCGACACTATGTGGCTGGAAAATTAAAAGGGGAAATGAAAATTTCTACCAGGCCTTGCAGTTTTAACAGATATAACATCTCACCTGGATGAATTCAATTTGAAGCTACAAGGAAACCAGCAGAATATTGTCAATTTATATGATCACATAAGAGGATTTAAAAATGAAATTAAGCATTTCAAATCTTCAGTAGAAAAACATGATTTTTCCAAGCTATAAAGAGCACTTTGAAGAAATAAAGAATTTTGAGAAAATTTCATATTTAACTCATATAGCCACTTACTATTTCTGTTGAGAATGAAAGCAGCGCAGACCTTCAACTAGAATTGTGTGATTTGTAGTCAGATCTTTTTTACCAGAAAATAACCGAAATAGGATTGAACTTTTTTAAGTTACTCCCAAGTAAACCCAACTTGCGAAACTTAGGCCTTATGATGGGGTCAATGCTGGGAGGCACATACCTATCTGCAAAAGCAGCTTTGCCAACATGAAATTTATAAAATCCAGATATGGTGGTGTTTCCTGTCTGATAAGTCACTTATAAAGTTGCATCGTTTGTCAACAACAATGAATTTTGATGATAATATTGATACACTGGTTAGTGAAAACAACATCTCCAAAACTTTTAAAACCTATTTTTTTTGGATAAATAAAAATAATTATACAAACATCTTTTATTTGTACCCATTACAAAACTGCATAAAACCCTCACAACTGCAATTTTATTTACAGCACCACCTGTAGTAGACAGTTCTGATTTAGGAAATATCTTTACATATCGGCAACATTCCGTCCACCCGGAGTAATGCAGAATAACCCTTAAATTTAATACCTGGCAAAATACTGATTATGACCACTCCATTTAACATTAATTTTGCATTTATTCAGTTTATCTGAATAAATGTACTTGATAAGAGCATTATGATTTGTGAAATATATTAACGGTCTAACATTTATTTTATATGGACATTTAAAAATTGTGTTGCCCTACCCTCCCCGTATCACACTTGTCGGCTTTGACATTTGAAAAGAATTATACCTCTACTTTTAATAAAATAAAAATAATCTATAAAATCAAAAAATAAATAATTACCACAGGCGGTACCACACTAAGATTGAGCAACTGTATAACTGTCAAATACTTCCAGCTACTTGTAAGGACGGTCCAGTAAAGAGACTGTAGTTGTTTTACAGCGGTTTTGTGGTCTTTGCCTTCCAATCTTGCTATAATGTATAGAGTAAATGCTTGATATAAAGGCGAGTATATCAGCCTTTCAAAAAATAATTTTTTTGCAATTACAAACGAAGCTTCCTCAGGAACTGCACTTTCTAAGAAATTGTAGAAGTAATGAGGTATAGTTCCACCAAATAATAATCTAAAACAAAATTGTATTCAAAATATCATAATTATAGCTATTGCCAAAACATTACCCAAATATTCCATAAGCTAATAAACTTTGGTAATCAAGGACTTTAGTTCCTGCTATTCTTTGAGAAGCATAATTGCCAGCCGTTGCAATAACACAACTATAAATATAACTTATTAGTTTGACTTTTGTACTCCAGTTATAAACTTACCAACTAATAGCTTTTGTCCTAAGTGGATGTTGATATAACTGTCCAAAATAAAAACTTAAGGCATTTATTAAAGGTTTTGATAGCACCATTTTTGTACTTTATAGTTTTGATGTAACTGTAGGTATATTAAATATTCCTTAAGTAGGTAGTAAAAATAAACTTTAATCAGAGTTGAAAGTCCAAAGAACCATATAAAAATATACCACTTTACTAATGAAGTAATGAGTACCTATTTGAGTAAATACAAAATTATGTACCTGGGTTTTATTGCATTAAAATATTTTTAATTTTTATTCCCAACTACCTTATAATGCAAGAAAAAGCCATCAAACTAAAAACTAAATCAAAACTTGCTCACATTTTTGTAAATAATCTAGATAAATAAACCTTTTTGTCTATGATGAGATAAGCATCTAAAAATTGTAAATATTTTGTTGGCAACGGTTATCTACAGTCAGCACTGAACAACTGAACACAGGACTACATATGCACTGAACCACAGAATAATGCTTATATATTAGTTATGTTTACAGTGGGTCATGGGCCCCATTCACTCTATACAAATGTTTGCAGCTGGTGAACATGACTGCTGGAATACGTTGAGATTGAACTTGTTTTGCAAACGGTCAACATATCTACAAACTTAAAATTTGTATGTCTTCGTTGGTCAACAATGTTCACAGTTACATTTTCTGGTTAGAATACGCATAAATTTAACTTTACGAATTATATTTTAGTTATTTACAAATTATTTATTCTTATATGTATACAGGTGATTTTTATGTAAAATTATTGATACAAAAATTTACATAAAAAGCTGAAAAGTACGTTGATGAAAGTAATATTTGAAATAAATGATTTAAAAAATACGAAACTGTTATATGAAAAAGGTAGATAGAAATTGGACAGATAGCTGACTCGTTTCAATACGGCTTAACCCGATCATAGTTTTCGAAAAGGCTTTATATGGTATAGGCCAGGGTTGGGATTGCTATTACAATCGTAACAGATCTATTACAATTCATAGACATCTGTCATTACGCTATTACGACAAACCAGAAATTATGCTAGATCTATTACAAACTAAAGAAAAAAGGTAAATTCTATTACACTTTTTCGGTTTTTTAATTTTAGTAATAAAGAGTACGTGATTGACAAATAATCCTTTTCTATGAGCCCTCTGGAAATAACTGATAACAAAAAATAACAGATTATTTGGTTATTGCAATAACCGAAATCACTAGGTTATCAGTTATATGAGTAGCGAATTATGTATTAGATTTTTTTTCCACTGTTCACTAAGGTTGCCACCCTTTTCATATGCTCAAGTAGGATATTCTTATCTTTTATATTCTTCTTTTTACGTTCGTTATTTGCAATTTAATGCGATATATAGTGCAAACATTTACTGTAGTATATAGTTATTTCTTATTCTCAGTTGTAGTTTTTTAAATATTTTCATGAAAATATAATGAATTATTCATTTGTTTATATGACGTAAGTCGTCTGACTTCTTGCCGCCACTATAACAATCAACGAAAAACTGTCGTAGCCATAGATCAAAATAAAATTTTGTGTTGACGGAATAGTCGTAAAATAATTTTTGCAAAATTGAAAACAATTTTTTTTATGTAAATGCAACATATCGAAGATTTGTATTGTTTATTTTAAATATATAAATTTACCCATACGAAAAGTATATATTTACTTATGTATTTAAAATAAAACATTTACATATAAACTACAAAAATAGTTATATGTCTGGCTGCTGAGAATTCAAGTAACCATCACTCGAGTTATCAATCGGTTTTTGAAGTTATATGTACAATGCTCGTCAGCTTAAAGTCACCAGTTCCATGGTCCATTCTTTTCTAGTGCCATTTATTATACACGGTGCTAGAAAGGGACAAAACATGGAAGTGGTGACTTTAAGCTGACGACCATTGTACTTCTTTGCGCCCGTTAGACACATTGGGATGGGATGTTGGTCGAGAAACCGCGTCACGCTCAAAAGGAAGAACAAATTTTTAAGAACTTTTTTTTTCTTTTTTGTACGTTCAGGCTTTGAAAGGAAGTTACATTAGGTTGAAATTGCAATGTACATCTCTACCTTCTGCATTTCATGACGTCACACTCTTGTCAAAATATATAGGAGTTATATTGCAATTTCAACCTAATGTAATGTATACATAGAGGTTATAATTTTGAAAAATTATTTTTTCGAAAACTACATGCGAGCGCCGAAATCTGATTTCAGATTTGTGATCAGCACCCTCGAAAATAGGGGGGTAGGAATTTTTTTGTTAAGATTGGAGAGGTTTACGCTAATGTAAATAATTACGTCGTTTGAATACCATTTTTAGCACACTTTCAGGTCTATTCTGTAATGCTTTTGGTTAAATTTTAACGTCAAGGCCAAAGTTAAAATTTTAACCTTCAATTATTTAACCCGATACTATATTCTGTAAAAATTTTAATAGGTTTATTTTAAGCAAATATGTTAAAATTTAACGGGACCAAAATAGATGCTGTTAAAATTTAACCTAATAAATACCAGTATAAATTACGATTGGTAAATCTCTATTATTTATTTCCACATAAATGTTATACTTGCACTTCAAATTAATATTATATTTGGATGAAGCTGACAGATTGGAATAGACGTATATAAAGTGTATTATTTATTTGCATTTATTGATTGGCAGTTTCATATTTACCTATTATTTTTCAGCCACTTTTCATAAAAGTTTGAGGGATCAAAGCAAACCGTTTGAATTAAGTAATTGTACTTTTAAGTAACTCTTTTGACTTTCAAAACAAATTGTCATTTATTTAATCAATCATAATTTCATATGGCTGCAATTTGTTTAGTATAAAATATTGTTGACTTTCAAAAAGTCAACAATTAACTGGATCTGTTTTTTTTGTCTTGCGTGGGGAACGTTTTTTTTTTCATCCCCCATACTCGGTAAATCACAAAAAGGTTATTAAAACAGAAACAAATTTGTATTAATCCAGTAATCGAGGTTATGTTATCACAAATCGAAATCTTTTACCCATAGAAATATATAAATATATTCTATGCTTTTACCTTACTGCTAACTTCACTAATACTGAAATATTAACATATGGTTGAAAAATAATTTTAACTGGGCCGTTAAAGAAACTTATACAGAATACCAATTGGAGTTATTATTTTTAGCGGTAGGGTTAATATTAATATTTTAACCGGATGGTTATTTTTAACCTATAAGATACAGAATACAGCTGTTTTTAGGTTTTAGCCATAGAAATCATAAAATATATAGAACGCCAGACGCCTTTACATTAGGCACTCAAAAATAGACGGATTATGGAGCTTAGAAATCAGCCATATAGGGAAAACTTAATGTAAGCAGTTGGTTGCACTGCATTATAAGCCTAGCTTACAATTGAATTCAAAACGGAAGGACCATAGAAATCACAAATTGGACGTAAAATTGTCATATTTTGAAATTCCCGCCTATTAGTGTGAAGCTGCCTCGTTAGTGTAACCAACTCATAAAAGTTACTGCAATATTACCAGACTCGCGTTTTCTCCATAGGTTGACTATTTTCGAAACCTCTTTTGGCGTTCTATATATTTTATGATTTCTATGGTTTTTACATTTTTAGATTAGTTTGGGTAGAAGGATAAAGGGTAAAATCACCGGTTCCGATAGTGTTCCGTAAAGGTTGATTTTCACATATATGTTCATGCACCGATTATACACCTACCATGTAGTTTAGTCGTCAATCGAAAAATTGGTCATTCCATATAACAAGCATTAAATAGAGTATTTCCATTTTCATATATAAGACTGTGTTCTGACCGTGTCATGTTGGTGTAGGTCACAGTCGCATCAAAACCGATTTATGACGACCGCAACATGGTAGCACCGCAGCACGACTCGCATGTGAAAATCAAGTGTAGGACTGTGCACTTGTTACAAGTTGTTTGTGCAGTTGGTACCAGGCACAAACCTAGAAAAAATATAGACTGTGGCAGTGTCATATTGCCGGCGACCGCAAATTCATGGCTGCCCTAAAATGTCCAAATCGCATTTACGTTGGTTGTATTGTAGCGTGAAGCTCATTTGTTTACTGTGATTGGTCACATTCATGTCACATTCTTTAATGACATTTAAAATGACAGCAAGTTAGTTAATTTCAGATTGCAATGCAACCATCATATTTGCACAACTGCCAACATAAAGCAACTAAAATATCCATTTTCTGGACCGTAGGTCCCTAAAAAACGCGGCACCTGTCACGTGACCTATATCATGAACCGACGCAGTCTATATTTTTTCTAGGTTTGTGGACTGTGCACTTGTTACAAGTTGTTTGTGCAGTTGGTACCAGGGTTGGGACAGAACTACAATAAATTTGTAATGACTTCTGCAGGCAAAATGTAATAGATTCGTAATAGATTTTTTTTACTGCATAAAAAATACCTATCAATTTCTATATTTCGTGACGCAACAGATTATTAAAGATTTAATTATATCATGTTATCACAGATTAGCTAATCAAATGAATTAAATAAACTATAACCAAAGAAAGCCAAAATCACAGAACACAGGATGCCAGTTACCAAATTCAACATTTCAGCGACCACAGCACAACACAAACCCGTAGAAAAAAGACTTACAATCCATAAACACATGCGACCACAAACCTAGAAAAAATATAGACTTCGTCGGTTCATGATATAGGTCACGTGACAGGTGCCGCGTTTTCTAGGGACCTAAGGTCCAGAAAATGGATATTTTATTTGCTTTATGTTGGCGGTTGTGCAAATATGATGGCTGCATTGCAATATGAAATTAACTAACTTGCTGTCATTTTAAATGTCATTAAAGAATGTGACATGAATGTGACCAATCACAGTAAACAAATGAACTTCATGCTACAATACAACCAACGTAAATTGGCATAAAACCAAGTTTTAGCGATTCTGAACCTTTTAGGGCAGCCATGAATTTGCGGTCGCTGGCAATATGACACTGGCACAGTCTATATTTTTCTAGGTTTGTGCATGCGAGTCACAGACCCAGGCCATAGACAACAGTTAAGAATGCTCTACATAGGACGCCATCTTGTAAATCACTAATTTTCGAATTTTGATCTTAATATTCAATGAAATTGGCTCATTTTTAAAAAGGAATTATAAAATTAATATGTAAATGGCGGACGGTCCCTAACTTTAAGAAAAAATCAGTAATAAAGAAAAAAAAAAGAAAATATCGTCCAAGTTGAAATAATGGACCGTCCGCCATTCTATATAGAAATACAAACAAGCACTTCCTAAATATTTTACCTGAAAAGCTTTATTTTTTTCTAAAAACGAAAATTGGCAAAACATATTTTCTGCTCCAGGAAGTGCTGCCATCTAGTAAGAAACTTAAGTACAACCAATCAAATATAATAGTTTTAAAATATGCAACCAAATATACATCCAACAAAAGAAGAAAATGTGAAATATGGGGCCAAATATAAAGTAATAATAGACCCTATGAATGAACTAATGTAATTTATATTTAAGGGTCAAAATTGAAACATGTTTCAGAAACTATTCGATTGGGTCTCGGTAGCATAATATGATGGTACATGCATACAAGAAAAATCCAAACACCTGTGTTTAATTTGTCGTTTTTGCGGTGTTTTTTGCGCATTTTGACAATTTGAGTCGTCCTTATCTTTTATTTGAAAATTGAGATTTACGCTCTTTTACCTCTGTAAGGTATATGGCAAAAACTGATTATTTTAGTGTTTTCAAATACTTCATATTATGAGAAAAACTTGTGATTTGTGAAATTTATTCAGGATGGGAAGGATTCAGAACTGGAATCTGAAAAGTATTTATCATCCAAAAAAAAATAATAAGTTGGTGCAAAAATGCAGAAATAGGTAAGTACAGAGCTGATTTATTCAGTAAATGAAATAAGAGTAAGTTTAAATTAAATATTTAAAATGAATAATGTTATAAAATTATTAATATTAAGAAAAATCAAAGTTACAAAAAATTATACTTTCTTTCTTTTGCAAAAGTGGATACCTTATATATAGAGTGATGTTTTATTTTATTTGTTTTTCTTTAGTTTTTGGGTTTTTGCCACACTTCTGAAAAATAATAGAGATTAATTAAATAAGCCCTTGCGCCAAACGGAACAGTCAAGGGTTATTTTGAAACTATGTTTGCCTAACCAAAAATCTCACACTGAAAAAACAGATAAGTAAAATTTGGTTCCAAATGTTTAATACACAGCAATATTTTATATAGAGCAACCATGAACTGTTATCAAATGAAAAATGATATTTGTGTGTAGAAATGTGAACTTTATTTTTTACTCAAAGCCTGTAATACTTATCACAATATTGTTAGAAATAAAACACATTCGAAATTCAACAGGCATTAAAAAAAATTGTTTTCGATCGAAAAAATTAACCTAAAAAAATCTAATGACAAAGGGTACTTTATTACAACACCTTATAACAGGACAAAGATAATAAAAAAATTCTCATCCAGAAGAAGCTGTTTTATCAGCTATATGCCTTGCCAAATTTCACTTCGTAATTTTAACGTGTTTGAAAGAAATAATAATATAATAAATAATAATATCTCTACCCCTCATTCTAATCACCCTCAGTTATGGGGTCATAACTCCTCAGAAGAGATTCGATTAAAAAATTTTATATGAAGAACTATTAAAATGGACCGTATAATTTACCCTCAATTTTTGTCCACATTATTCGGAATTATCCTGAATATATGCAACGGTAAAAGTGAAACCTGGAACGATTAAATAAAATAATTTTGAGTTTCCTGTTTTATTAAATATAAAAAAACAGTTTAACAAAATAATATAAACAATATATTTTTATAATAAACTAAAACATTTTTTAAGTAGGTACCTACAGATAATTGTAAAAAAAAGTAATGCAAAAATACAATTTAGGGAATGAAAACAGATAAATACTTTATTTATTGCTGCATGATTTGCTATTATGGCACTTGATGTTGCTTCACATTTTTTGTTTACGCAATGTTTTTGTATGTATGGGCACCATACATACTCTTTGCGTTGTACCGTACCTGAAACTGAAAATGTTCCAGCGGCACTTTTTTTTATATCATTTGAGGATAAAAAGTTCTATTTGCATAAATCAAATTCATTCATTAATAAAACCCTATAACAATTTTTCGAAAACTGAAAATTAGCGGTGTTACAGCGTGTCAAATTTTTTAAAATAATTTGTTGTAATAACTTTTTTGTGAGCCTGATTTTTGTAATTTTGTATATGTATGTATCACCAGTGTTCCGTTGTATTCATTTTCTTGTTTTCAAGACGTGCTTTGTTAATTTTAGAAATCGAGTTTGAGTAAGCAGCTGTTTATTTAACCCACGTGAATGTTTAAAGTTGTTTTTCTCAAAAACGGCTAATTTTTACGTGATATAACAAATGGATCGTTTTTAAAGAATTCAAACTTATAAAAATGTTCAAACAAAAAAGTATTAAGTCACTATTTAGGTGACCAGTTTAGGCCCTTTGATGTTGGAAGGTATGTGTCAAATTATGAACATAGGTATAATGCAACACTAGTGATTACATGTACAAAACTAGACAAAAATCGGTACACTCACCAAAAAGTTATTAGAAATATAAAAAAAATTACTTCTACTATGCTCCTACTATCAATCTTTGTGATCTTTATTATAATCATATAACCTTCCTCATCTCGTCCCATAAAAATTATTTAAAAAACTACAACTCATTTATACATTTCAGACAATCAAGCTCGGACATGGTCAGTTATGGTGGAAATGAAAACATGATAGAAGACAAAGTTGTGGTGGAATTGTTACAATGACAAAAGACGATGTTAGATATGCTGGAATTGAATAGATGACGGAAAATGAGTAAGTATACTATAGTATTGACTAAGAAATACCTATGCCATCAGTGCAATAAAAGAGATTTTTCTGAAAAGTAAAGTTGATAACTAGTTATGTTACTGTGTGTGGATTGATTTACAATATATAAAAATGACATTCAAATCAGTTTCTTTTTAAATACATTTTCTAATTCATACTTTTTTTTTCGTAGATTTATAGTAGAAGTCAAGTTTTATACCAGGATGACCTTGTTGAAACAGAAAATATTTGCAGTGGACGAGTATGTACTTCTAAAAAATATTACTAAGCAAACTTTTTATTATTTACTTTTAATTATTATAGGTCACTACCAGAATTACAAGTAGAAGCAACACAAAATCAGGCATCTTCAGCAGGACGAATTGTCAGGGAAGGTCAAAGAGCAGTTGACAAGTCATTTATTAAAGAAATTGGCAAACATTGGAAACATGTACCTAATCAAGGAAAAACACACAGGACTGAATTCTGCAATACCATTCAAATGCAGAATGTGTAATATTACAAAGTCGATCAACGCCTATGTGTACAAATGATGTAGATATAAATAAGGCATTCGTTTTGGATAACATAGCTATTGGTTCTGGATATTCTGGCAGTGCCTTTCGTACTGTAGCTTGGAAGACCAAAGAAGATGCTGGAAAAGAGAAAGCAGATATATATGACAAAGAATCTGGGTGAGGTAAACAAAGATGATATACCTCTTATTATTACAGTTGTTGCCGATAGTGGTTGGGGTAAAGGTTTCTATTCAGTAAATTATGATGCCAAATCTGGAATGGCAACAAATGTTCAAATTATTTAATACTCTAGCAACACAGTTGCATCTAATTAACGTTAATAATTCGACTAAATTAGTGGTTCTCAAGCAGTGGTACGCAGAGCCTTTTAAGGTTGTAGGTGTAGAATGGGAATGCAACATTGTCGATACGCGATAAGACAATAAAACATGGTTTTGATTGTTAATATGATTTTGTTGATTGTTTGGTATGTACCGTTGACTTTTTTTATAACTTTCGAGAGACAATAAAAATTTTCCCAAAATCCACCACACGTGGCCTTAATTGCTATAGGTAGGTACGCGACTGAGTAATAGTTACACATCAGTGGTACGTGAAAAAAAAATAGGTAATATAAACATCCTATTCAACATCTTTTTACTGTTATGCACATTTAATTTCAATTTAAGTATGAAAACTAAAGACGGTTTCAGTAGACAATTTGTTTGTATCTATAGCCTTTATGTTTAGTTGTATTAATTAACGTTAATTAAATGCAACTGTGTTACCTGGTACTACTGCATTTGTTCACATGCAGAATTAAGAGACATGAGCATACCGGTTCACAAATGTTATAAGAACTATCGGTCTATGGCATCAACTAAGGGTTTTAAAAAAAGCATGGAAATGCATATGGTGTGATTTTTAAACGATGAGCAGATGGAGACAACAGTGTTCACACAATATTGGTAGAGAGCAAACTATATGGGAACATTCTTGTTGAGAAAATTGAATGTCAAAGTCATATTCTGAGAAACTATATATAGGGTGTAACAAAAAAGCAGGTGATCCGATTAACTGCATATTTTCACCGACAAAATATGATGTTTTAATTGTAGGTACTTTTAGATATACAAAAATACCTTTACCACTTTATTTCAGAGAACTATGGGCTTTCTAGGGTTTTCCACTGCTGGAGTGGATATAATGTTCTACTTCGATAGTCTAGTAACTGTAAATTTAATAAGTAGAATTTTTAAATAAAATTTATAAAAACATGCTTTTGTTTCTTTTTACGATATAAATCCACAATAATTATTGAACAACTTTAGTTGTAATGTTGTATTGATTTATAATGAAATAGCACTAACCGTACAGTTCAAGACGAGTCTATATGCATATAAGTATAAATTACTAGCTATTTCTTTCATGTTTTCGTAGTTAAATTATACATTATTATCAATTTACAATAACTTTATAGTTTTTCAAAACCATAATTTACTATGAATTGAGTTTTGGTGGACGGCAATTTTTAACAAAAAATTAATATATATGGCATAATATTTTATTCACATATTTCTGTTTAGAGGAAAACGACAATTCAAAATAGAAATTGTTATTTTTGTAAAAAGACAGTCATTCTGTTCAAAAATTTTTTTTAGTTTTCCAACATGTAAACTGCCTAATTAATGTAGTTAATTCTAAAACTGACAAAAATTAGTTAATTTTGCATATATTTCTGAAAAAAATACGTTTTTCAATAAATTATATACATAATTTGAAAAGAAAACATAAATAGCTATTGTGTATGTTTGGTTGCGGACAACCAGTACTAAACTCATGGGTGAGGGGAACATTCCGGTGGAGACGTAAGGGACGAGGAATTTCAGCGCGGACTTGATCAGCTGATAGAGAACGCCCTTAAAAGAATAAGGTGCAAACCATTGACTAATGACAGATTTACAGAGGCTCATAAAAAAGGTTTATTTATCAATCACGTCTCAATGTTTAACTGCAGCCTATACTCCTTATTACTAAAATTAAAAAACCGAAAACATGTAATAGAATTTACTTGTTTTTTTTTTAGTTTGTAATAGATACAGCACAATTTCTGGTTTGTCGTAATAGCGTAATGACAGTCTATGAATTGTAATAGATCTGTTACGATTGTAATAGAAATCCCAACCCTGGTTGGTACATAGAATAATTAGAATTGAAACTGTAAATATGGCATTTCTTGCCAAGTATATATTTCGTGAATCCACCATCTTTATGACGTTTTTTCTGTTCTTTCTTTTCTTTAAAATCTGCATACAAGTTCCTATTATAATAACATGCTATAGTCAGATGAATCCATTTTTAATAGTTTTATAAAATACTGAAAACAACAAATACACATTCATGAAATGATCGCAGTGCCATCCAACATCCAATATGTAAAAAATACATGCCAGAGATTATTTTCTCTCTGATACATGCGGCCCACAACGGACGGTCGTAACAGGGTCCTAACACAACAAGCACACAAACGGTGCATGAATCTACATGTGAAAATCAACCTTAATTCAATCACAAATTTCAGTTACCAAAAAATACCAAAACCGTGGTTCTGGTAAAACCCGTCAATTAGGAACACTAGGAAATAATAAATAAAGTAAATAAACCGTGGGTTTCTGGTTCTGATAATGGCGAACGCACTCTTTCACACGTTTTTTTACGTTTTGCTTTTAGCGGTGTTCTGTGGCGGTGTTGACATATATTCTGTGGTGTTGACTAGTGTTGACAACTGCAAGTTTGTAGGTTATTTTTGAAATGAATTTCGAAAACTGTTATATCTCAACAAATTCAAATCAGACTCCAAATGCAATACATTGGGGTAAAAACAACCTCATAAGTTATGGATCATGCAATTCAGTGTTAATTTATGATCCAAATGTAAGTTCTAACCTTAAATTTGTATGGTCTGAAGATGTATAATTTTTTAATGTGTAGGTCGGTGGAGGAGGAAAAATTATACATACCTTAGTGGGTCACTCAAAGAGAGTTAACTCAGTAAAATGGCTTAGTGATAAAGACAACATATATGAAACAGAATTAATATCGGGCTCAACTGATTCGTTGGTAATTGTTTGGACATTAAAGAATGGATTTTATGAACCAGTAACATTGAAGGGTCATGAGTCAAATGTAAATATAGTAGATGGACTCTACAGAGAAACTAATAAAAATGGTGCTTTAATAGCCAGCGCTTCTATGGATTGTACTGTAAAAATTTGGTATCGTCCAAAATCAGAAGGTTAGGTTAATTAATATCGGCATTGACTTTTTAACTCTGTAAAATGCAATGATATCGGTATACATAAAATGAATTTAATTTTTGTTTTAGATGATTTTGAGTTAAACCAAAATATAAATTTTGGTCATAGTATTACTGTAGGCCTAAAAATATATTTTTTTCCAAGTGACAATAAGTTCCTATTAGCCTGTGCGCTTGACACTTCAAAAATACAGATGTATGTACAGAATGAAACTGATGAATCAGGAATTAAATTTCAGTATACAGTCCAATTAATTGGACATGAAGATTGGGTCAGAGGTTTAGACTTTACATCAGATGGTAAGGAAAAAATGAAATAATAAAAATTAAATAAATGTTAAAAATTATAGGCAGCGATTTGTTGTTGGCCTCTTCTTCCCAGGATTGCTCTATACGGCTATGGAGATTAACTGAAAAGAATTTAATTGAGGATAAAATAGAAAATGAAAAATCTCAGCTTAGAGTAGGTGATAGAAAATACAATATTTACCTGGAATCAGTATTAACAGGTCATGAAGGTTGGATATATTCCATAAATTGGAGCCCAACATCTTTACAATTACTATCTGCCTCTATTGATAAATCGATGATAATTTGGGAATTTGATAAAAATTCTGGACTATGGCTTGAAAAAATTAGAGTAGGGGAAGTAGGAGGCAATACATTGGGATTTTATGGTGGAATATTTGGACCTGATGGTAAACGAATTTTAGCACACAGTTATCATGGGGCGTTTCATATTTGGACTTACTGTAAAAAATTAGGAACATGGGACCCGTCTGTTACGATAGGAGGTCATTTTTCTGAAGTCGTGGATTGTGCTTGGGAACCGAAAGGCGAATTTTTGTTTAGCGTATCCACTGATCAGACCACTAGAGTACATGCACCTTGGCCAAATGACAAGGAACCGGTAAGTCACTATAAATATTGTTGTTGTCATATGTACTTAATCTAAACAAGTATAAAATAGAGTCGGTAAATAATATAATTACGATTTTGTTTCTTGCGTTTCTTTGAAATTTTAAATGACAGTAAATTATATTAAATTACAAAATTATAATGTCTTTACTGTAGCTTTTGGGCTAGAAATATTAATTACATTTACATTGATAAATCTGACATGTCTTATGTTGCTAAATTAGCAGTGTCAGCAATGACCAATAGCAGGGATTAGTTGTTTAAGTGTAAATCTTAAGTAAATTGAATTTAATTCCATCAAAATATTAGTATAAATATCTTATATTTTTAACAGATTGTAAACTGAAATTGTTCATGTCCATTGGAGGCAAATATTTGATTATGTACTTATCTTTGCAGAGAGTGATTAATTGGGGTGGTGAGGGATGCAGGGGGCAAGATTCCATAGGTGTACCGCTTGAGAAGGGTTCAAATAATACAAAATTACCAAAAATAAGTTGACGTTTATAACTTGACCCGTCGCATCATCTTCGCAATAATTATAGATTGCCGTTACTTTGGATGAGGATATCGTATTCATCATAGAGCTGCTGTCGTCTCTATCAGCGTGTCGACCAATACATCAGATGTTATGTGACTATATGAATTTCTTCATGCAAATTTACTTCCTGTAATTTAAATATCATATTCTTTTGTCCTACTCCAGTTTTTATCTGGGCCCAGATGAACTTAATGGGATTCAGTTCACAGCGGTAGCTGTAATCAAATTCTGTAATCCCATGAGCTATAGCCATTTAATCTAAAACATACTTAATTTATTGACCTTTTTCTCTTTCTGTGATTTTGATTCAGGTTTAAGCATTGTTTTGTCGAGTTCGGTCTTTTCCGATTTTAACCATACTGTAATATCCGCCTTTCAAGATGCTGATGTTGGCAACTTTTCTAATCATCGGTTATGATAGGGTGCATTATCGATTATAATTACAGAACCATGTTCCATATGTGGCAAAACAGATACTACAAACCATTTTTCAAATACTTCATTATTCATAGTCAAGAAAACTCTGTTCCAAAAAATCTACTGTAATATGCTTTATTAGGCTTAATCCTTTTTTATATGGTGACTTTAATCCAGTTGAATCCTTCAAGATATGCCTGCCGTTTACTGTGGAAATTGCAATTGTGTCACACTTGCAGTGCATACTCTTTTGTCTTTGTTTTATAAAATATAAATTCATGCCATGAATAATTCACAAAAACATTCTTCTAGATATTCTAGGCAAAGTTTCATCGTGTGAGATAGCAACCTGATTTTTTGTTATTGTTGGAACCTCATTTTTTAAATACATCATTCATGAATTATCCTACGAATTCATATTTTGCGTCATTAACGTCTTCTTTCTTCTGCGAGTGTTCATTTTGCAGTTATATATTCTTCTTTGCCAGTCGTATAGTTAAAACATTATAAGTGTTACATAATTATACAAAACCTTCCCTCTTTAATTTTTATCAAAATTACAGAAAAAAATTGTCAAAATAAGCCAAAAGTCTGTTAACAAACGGTGGTTATTAATAATAATATTTCTTTTTTGTTGTAAAAGCAGTAAAAATGTAAAATCATAAGTCCCATGATTTTTGCTCAAAGAATCTGTGAGTATTGGCTTGTCCCACTTGTTAATACTTATTTATTATCTGTTATTTATAAATTTGATTTTTTAAATATTTTTAGATCACGTGGCATGAAATAGCCAGACCTCAAGTTCATGGATATGACATGAGTTGTCTGGCAGTCTTGTCAAGATATAAGTTTGCCTCAGGCGCTGAAGAGAAAGTCATAAGAACTTTTGAGGCTCCTAGGGATTTTGTGGATAATTTTAGCAGAATTTGTCAAATATCGGATGATGAGGAGGGAGATGCTATCAGTTCTTGTAGGTATACTGCATAGTTATCTTTAGGAATATGCGTTAGTTTATTTTTTTATATTTATTATAGCTAATCAGTTTGGACCAAAAGGGGCATCAGTGCCTTCGCTGGGATTGTCAAATAAAGCAGTCTACACTGATGACAACTTAGAACAAGCCATTTCTGTCGATAAACGAAATCCTTATCCAGAAGAATCTCATTTTGTTGCATCTTATCTCACAGGTAAAATATATAATAAGTAGTAGACCACCACCAGCCATTGCTGCTGTCTACATTCTGGACCATCAATCAATATAATCACACTCTATATAGTCATTTCACTTTGATGTATGCTCAAAGAACTGACATCTAGACCATCGCAGGCCATGCTTGGCACTACCATCCTGGGCATTTGCGCTCTACACAATGGTCCATTGCAGTGGGCCAGCATGATAACCCATTATGAAGAGGTGCCTTAATACCTTTGTAACATTTTTGCCTTATTAAAAAATATATTATTTTGTTGTAAAAACATCTCATACCAGTACAATACATTATTCTGAACAAAAAGTAAAGAATACATTTTTTCCATTTGAGAGCCTGTTTTACAGATACAAATTATTTTAAGTTGAAAAAAATTGTTTTTTGAGGGCCCATATCTCAAACACCTTTGAACCCACAACGATGTAATCTTGTACTAGTTCTTAAAAAAAGCTAATACTTCTTTTTGAAAAATTGACTCCCTTTCTCCATCTTAGAATTGGACACTATAATCAAATATGGCTACATCTAAAGACTCGCTTTATAGGTGTATATTCATCACCAAAGTTTCAAAGTATCCCTGAAAAGTGGGGCACATTATATGTATGCACATTGTTGTGCTACCAAGATTCCTCTTTTTAATTCGTTTAACTGGCAATGACTACAGTAGAGCGCCGATTATCCGAAATAATTGGTTCAGAGGGTGTTCGGATAATCGATTTTTCGGATAACCGTACATTTCTGGAAAAACGTCTACTTCTTTGTTAGGATAGTGACATGGGTGGGATACAAAGAAAACACGATTATTGGACAGGAAATACATTACACCGTAATAATTTTAAATGACACACTAGAATACATATTACATATGTACAGTATAAAACAAATATAAGTATAGCCTAAAGTACTACAATTTTGAGCTTGTCAGAAAGACTAAGCACAACACGTTTACGTTTTGCCGACATTACTAGAAGTCACTCAGCACAACAATCAACAGCACGACAGTTAAAAACAACACTGATGTCAGTGACACAAATTGAGGTTAGGTGTATAGGTGAACATGGAACGCCGGGTTGGCGCGAATTTCGAATTTATCGTCTGAAGCGCTTTCGGTTAACCGACGTTTCGGATGATCGGCTTTCGGATAATCGGCGCTCTACTGTAGTTACATTTTCTACTAAATGATTTACCTGGATAACTAGAAGAAGTACTATTAAATCTTCAGTGCGGTATGTATGGTTTCAATAGGACAGTGTTTCACCACAGTTTTACTGTGAAGTGTAACAATTCTTGTCATTTTCTTATCTAAATAAATACAAAGGGTCATAATTGGCTGATTCCATATCATATCACAAGTTCAAATTTAAATCCTTTGATTTCTATTTGTGTGGATATATGAAATCTTTAGTGTATACCAGTGAAGAGAGTACATGAGATAAACGTTTACATCAAATCGACAATGCTGACACAGAAACTGTAAACATCTTATTAACTTGTATTACCTGGTCACTTATATTGAGGCAGTGTATTCTTGTATATGTTCTGTGCTGTTGAGGCATTTCAACATCTTGGACAGGCATGTGCGGAAATACAATTAGGAAATTATTAAATAACATTTAAAATAAGGTATGTCATGATAAAAACATCTTGTACCGACATCGAGCTATCAGATGTTAAGTTAAGAATTGCACTAATGGTCATATGGGTTCTGACTACCTGAAACATGTCAAAATATGAAATTATAGTGAAGGTGTAGGGGTGTCTAGTTTTGAATAATAGATCAAAAACTATGTTTGACATAGAATTTTTGAAGGATCATAGACCCTTGGGAACTCACTTTGTGAATGATAGTCTAATTTTTGTTTTATTGTTTCGATAAGATGAATCAGCTCTGAACTGCTTCACAAAATCTTATAATGCAGTTATACAATATTATTTAACGTAACTATGAAAATGGTTAGAAGAGAGAAATTCTATATGAATTTTTTTAGAACCTCCTACTGAGGAAACTCTTTTACAAAATACACTATGGCCAGAAATTCAAAAACTATATGGGCACGGATATGAAGTATATTCTTTGGCTGCATCGCCTGATGGTAAATTTCTGGCATCTGCCTGCAAATCTACGAAACCAGAACATTCAGCAATATTACTTTGGTAAGGAAACTGATAATATGTATTGCATCCAAAAAAATTTTTTTTTTTGTTAATCGAGAGATGCATTGTACATCATAAAGAATTTTATTTGTCGTAATAATCACATTACATGTATGTACTTACGTCCTTACAAAATGAGAAAATATAAGATAGTTGAATAACGAAGTTATTTGTAATTAAAAAATAATTACTTTTGTGTATCATATTACTAATTTTAATTATTAAATATACAGAGTGAATCACATATAACGTTGAAGATGAAGATGAACACCTGTATATTTTTTAATTTTCTAAGATATTGTTTTATTATTTTTTTAAATTTTCTATGTTGTTATAACCGTCATTTGTAATTAAATATTGAATGCTCAATAGAGAAATTTCATAAAATAATAATTAATTTATTCAACTTCAACACTGAAATTGAAAAACACATACCAGTTGCATCATAATATATCAAATTATTCATAAACGTGTTAGGATCTAGTAATAACGATTTACTTGTATTTAATATTTTGCAAAATACATAATTTCTTAATTCTAGGGACACGTCTAACTGGCAACAAATTCAAAAGCTCATGTCTCATACATTAACTATTGTCCAAATGCAGTTTTCACCAGATTCCCAGCATTTACTCTCGGTTTCCAGAGACAGGCGCTGGTCTCTTTTCGAAAGAAATGAGAAGGATTTATTTGAACTAGTAGCAACGACTGACAAAAAAACCGGAATACATTCCAGAATAATTTGGACGTGCTCTTGGTCTCACGATTCCAAGTATTTTGCGACAGGCTCTAGAGATGGTAAAGTTGTTGTTTGGACCATAAATAAGGGTAAACAAAAAAACAATATTTTGGGAGAGTGTGAGGCTGTCTCCAGTCCACTGGAATTGAAAAATGAATCGGTAACAGCCCTTGCTTTTGCACCGGGATTGGTGTCGGCATCTTATATTGTTGCGATTGGTTTGGAGTCTGGAGTTATTCAAGTTTACAAATGGAGTCCAGAGGAGTGGAAGGAAGTTTTAGTATTATCACAAAGGTATGTCTTCATTTTACTAACTACACTACACTACAAAATCTGGAAAGTGACTAATCGCTAACTTGTAGACAAGCATGACGAGCAAAGCATGCAAGGAGCAACATTTCTTAATCGCATTACATCCATTATTTTTAGTAGAGACAGTGATATAATGGTTTTTGCCAGTTTCTAGGCGTTAGATAATTAAAAGTGATAAGAATTATTTCCAAATTTATAGTTTTTACCTTGTATTATCAATTACCCAAGGTCGAAAATAATAGAGAGTGACTAATTCACAACACAGAAATGAGTACGGAAGATACGGGTGGCATGATTGCCTAAATGTGCCACTCGAGAAGAGTTAAAGCACACAAAATTATCAAAAATAAGTTGACGTCGACTGAACTTAGCACATTAACAATTTACTTTAAATGTGCCACGTGTGCTATCCTCTCTACAAATTAGAATGCCATTTCTGCATGAATTTTGCAACTTCTTTTGTAATTATTTATATCGGGAAATCTGAACTTTGCAAAACAGTAAAACAATACAAGTATTATTGCTACTTTCATTATTATCTGGTGTTATAAGTTTGTTTTGAGCTTCTGACATTCAATCATGACAGTTTCATAATGAAAATAATAGAAAATGTTATAGTTGAGAAAAATTCAACAAGTAGAGACTTTCCCACCATTAAATAAATCACGCAAATAATCGTGAATCTCACATCCATGTGGGCAAAAGACTCTATGTATATACACACTATTCACTATTGGTTACTAGCACTGCCACTATAACGGTCACACATTAACAATTATTATATCATATCGTATACAGGGTTAACTATGACTAAGTACAAAAAATTTAACCACGTGCTCAGGGAGGCCTAAAAGATAATAAAAAAAATTATTCCAGAATTTTAGCTCGATATTTAAAAATGGGGCAAAACCCTTTTTCCTACGCAAAGTCGGCGCCTATGATAAGAACCGACTGAGATGGCTTAGATCCATAGATAAAACTTACAGCTGTCAACAATATCTACTACCATCGTCGTATTTTGTAGCATTTCTAAATGTAGAAACAAAAATTAACATTTTTAATAGTAATAATACCTGATAGATAGGTAACAGTTAATCCATTTAGCTCCAGTATTTTGCATTCCTTTTCCATTATTTCGTTATAAACTGGTAGAACTACATATTTGCGCATTACAGCCACTCACTACCGATAAAAGACACTTCGTAGGTACAATTAGATAGATTGGATTCCTATTTATTATAACAAAATCGAGCGAAAAGGAATAATAGAGCGTTTTAATGTAACCGCGGGAGTCTTGTCCCATAACCTAGAAAACCAAACCGGCAAACTAAATTGTGAGAAAGTATCTGCACCCAACACAAATATCTTTATTTAATAACTATAAAACGTTTAAAAATTAAAATAAGGCACTAAAAACTGAAGAAGAACACAAAATTACAACGCAAACACAGGAATTCAATTATGACATGACAGCGATACTGACTAATGAGCGACTGTTGCATGCTTGTAGAGTATGCAACCAACAAGCATTGGCGGCGTTAAATAAGGATTTAAAATAATCTTGAAAAAAATTTTTTTGGCTTTATAAATAAGTTTGGAATTTTTTTGAAGAGTGATTCCGTTAATTCTTGTTTTTCCCTATCCCCTCTTAAAATATTTGTACTAAGTCATAGTTAACCCTGTATATGGGCTTTGTGTATTTCTGTTCTGTGGATTTCTCTTTGCGTTGAAATGGTGTTGTGAAATGATGAACGGGTTTATAACATGAATAAAACCGAACTATAGGTATGCTAAGGAGCAATTCTGTAAAGACAAGGTTGGATTCAATAAATATCTACAATAAAAGTTAATCTAACTAAATTTACTAACAAAAGAGACAGACCTGGCCTAATGAATCCAATACAATATACTTCAAAACTCAATTTCAATTTTGAACATAATGAATAAGCAAAATCAGCCATAAAAGATGAGTCCTGACCTGTTTCTGCATTTCCAGGATTGCTTCTTCAGGTGGCGTCCATTGTTTGTAATTGAATTAAATATCTAACTATATAAAATTACGCGCAGTAGCACAGCTCTCTCTAACTGCCATTTGCTACTCCATGCCAGATTGAAACCGCAGACAAGAAGCCCCCGCCTCTGCGTGTTACTCATGGTCCCTATTGTTGGGTTGGACAGACTTAAAACAGCTAAAGTTGTTTGTCGGTCACCTCACCTATAGCATAATGAGAGCTAATTAGCCCGCAGAGTAGTTGTCTCCTGGAATTCTGTGTTTGCAACACATGCTTATCGCTATTTCGTGATAAAGGTCGCTAGCTTTCAATGGTTTCTACGGCGATGTAGAACACTTCTTGTCTGCGGCTTTCAGTTCAGTATGGAATAGCGAATGGCCACTATAGGTAGCTTTGCTACTGCGTATTACTTATGGTCCTTTCTGTTGGGTTAGACAGTCTTAAAACAACTAAAGTTCATCGGTCATTTCACCTACGGCATACTGATGAGAGCTAATAAGCTGGACACCGGTATATGTCTGATGGGCTGCCAACGAATGACTAGCTGTTGCTACAGGTTTTTCAGATGTAATTTAATGCTGGTCCGGGCATTAGCCGGCAGAGTAGTTGTTTCCAGGAATTCCGTGTTTACAATAGGTACATAAAATAACTTAATTCAAACATTTGCTCTTTATGCTATCATTTTTTATTATATATTAATGATATTGTGTGAAACTAACTACATTTTGAACTGACCAGCATTGAAAAATAACCACAATATTTACCCATATATAAACATGTATCAGTTAATTTTGTTTAGCTTGATATAATAGAAACATCTTGAAAGAGTAACTAATTTTGTATGATAAACAGACAACATATCCGTGATTCATAAGAAAAAATAGCTTCATTTTTAATATTTAACTTGTCCATAAATTTATAGATCATATATTTTAAACATTATCTGAAAGCATTATTCTTTTTAGTTTTGCTCATCATCTGACAGTAAGGAGGCTGTGTTTCCGACCTGTCATTGGAAAAGCTGGATATAAGAAACAGGACAATAACGTTATCCAACTGGCAAGTTGTAGTTTAGATCATTCAGTAAGAATATACAATATATTTTTAAACAAACTTGTGTAATTTATAGATATTTGTTATTATGTTATGTTTAATGCTATTACGTTATTTATTTCTCTAATAATTTGTTCTTACTTTGTATGATTCAAGTAAATATATTTTTTACATAATTCATGTTATTGTTTTCTTCAGTTTTTACTGACACTGTTTAATGAAATGCTAATTTGTTTTGAATAAGGCAGTATAAATTAATGTTTTAGTAGGTACTCCGTGTACATGGGGCTGCCACCAAGAGTTTCATTATTTAGCTGCTAGAGGGCGTCAAAGTTGTCATTTAGATAGAGTCAGTTTCATGTAGAGATGGGCATTCATTCCTAACTAGGAATATTCGGAAGAATTAAAATAAAGGCAATATTCACAATTTACAATTCGACTAATTTATGGCAAAAAAACAAATCATAAATACATAGGTCTTGGGTTAATTATTACAGAAATATAATAAATTATACAAGTAATATAATATATTTCTTTAATATTGGTAAAATTCTAAAGGTTCATTAAATTTTTGACATTATTGCAGATACTGAAATTTCATATAGTACCATGTATTTATTATAAGTACTAGATTAAAAAAATACAAGTTAATGCACTGATATATTGGTTAACATAATAATGACTTAAAATATTCAAGGTAAACTATGACTTGAGTACAAATATTTTAAGAGGGGATAGAGAAAACTAATAATTAACGGAACCACTCTTAAAAGAATTTCTAAACTTATATTTATAAAGTGTAATAAAATATTATTAAACCTTTATTTATCGACGACTGTGGGCGCCCGTCCGCGTGAGTTTATTTGAAATGTTTGAAGAGTACGGCAACCATCAACACAACTACATCAGGTGGAAGACTAAATCGAAAATTCATTGTTATTGGACAAGATTTTATAATTAAAAGAATGCCGTGAGTGCATTAAACTTTTCGTTCAATTTTCTTAGAATCAATGAGATGAGCATTTTATTTAACTGTATGGAGAGTGTGTTTTTTTGTTAAAGGGTAATCCTGACGCACTTGTAATTAGTGAAAATGTAGTTTTCAGCGTTTGGAACAAAAGAGTGAGACAAATGCAAAATATTGGCAGTTAACCGGATTTAATGAAAACGTAAATTTTTGTCTTCTACATTTGGCAATTTTATAAAAAACAACCGCATGGTAGTTGACAGATCTAAGCCATTTTAGACAATGGTTAACATAGGCGTCGATTTTCCGAAGGAAAAGGGTGTTATGCCAGCGTGGACGAATCTAGAAGTCAGCTAACAGAAAACTCGGTAAAATAAGAAATACATATATATTTATTTTTTACGTGACAAGGGTTCTCTTTCTAAGTCGTTTAAAATTTTGGAAATCGGGGGTTTTTGAACACTTTAACACATAATTTCTTCGTTATATTCACTATTTTGTCTTTTTCTATCGGCATACTCATTCAATTTCATTTTATAAAACAAATACGCCTAATTCGCAAAAGCACTTCTAGATATTCTAATCAAAGTTTCATCCTGTGAGATAGCAATTCATTTTTTTTTTTTTTTTGGAAACTGATATATCTTTAACCTCTAACTTCTTTCTGTGAAATGTTTGGTTCTAAGTTTTTGCTTCTCTGAGTATGTTCTTGTTCAACATTAGCGTATTGACATTCAAAACTCCCTAATCTCTTACATGTTGAACCAGTCTTACAAACATTTTCTTATCGTATACATATATTGATCGGGATAATCCATCTGATATTATCTTCTTGCGTCTTCTCCTGACAAAAGGTAAATTCTAACTATAGCGACTCATTCTTGACTCGTATACATGTTTTTTTTTCATATCACACACACTTGACAACGAAAACACACTTATATAACGTTGTACACTTAAAACACAAGACACTTCACAAAATAGGTACCACTTTAAATTAGTGTTAAATTAAACTTGGTAAAACATAACGCTGCACTAAACAAATTCTAATTTGATTTCAGTAAAAACTGACGCAGAAAGGAGACTAAAAGCACGGAAAATACAAAAGCATAATAGCCATAAGACATTATTATTTGGTAATGTTTGATAAGAGTAGCCCAAGGCTATAACTTCGCCCTTGTATTTTCTTACAAAAGGAATATTCCTCTGCATCTGGCAACACTGGATTGGAAGCGATGAAGTGTAGAGCTTCTTTCAATAGATGCTGATACTGTGCTTTGTTCAACTTCCGTCGGTCAAGATTCCTAAATTCCAGCTTTGTCAGGGAAATCTTGGGAGGGCTCTAAAACAAATGTTGCCTTCTCATACAGAGTGACTTCCAAAAAAAAAAAGCAACACTGGGTTAATTTCCCCAGGTAGGCTCTCACCATTTCAAGGGAGAGAGGGCTTAGCCTCCCGTGGCTACGGCTCCAGGTACGTTCATAATATAAAAAAGACATTTTATTATCTTATTTAAAGAGTGATATTGAGTATTAATATTTGTAGAGCATCAGTATGATTTGTGATTTACTTTATTGTAATGGAACAACCTGAATATAAATTCTATTTAACCAAAATTAAACATTTTTTGAGTGTTCTGTAAAGTTTATTTCTTCATAGTTACTTTATAAGTTAAACAAACTGTCGATATCTAATAAAGCTGATCAAACCAAATAAATTTATTTAAATTAAATATATTTTATATCTAATAATAAATTAAATAGTACATGGTTATTTATTTAAGTAATTAAGTATAGGTATACATTATTAATAAAATTAATGCTGAAATTTATTGTGTATATCTTCTGCTAAGTGTATCCTTTCCCCTATTGTATATTTTTAGAAGATAATGAGGTAAGCATACCATGGAGGATCCTGTCTGCTTTACTTAGTCTATTTTGTAGCTATTGAAAATACATACTGAAGGTTAAAGGTCAATGAAATTTCTGCACAATAATGCGGAAATTAAGAGGTCCTATTTTAGCTCCTGCAAAATACATAATATGCCTATGTATAGATTAAACGAGTACCTGATCGAAGAAATGGCGAATGCGCCAATGTTAAGAACGTCATAGTTATATTAAATATAGGATGTATCTTTCATATGCATATCATATGCGGAAGTGACGTTTACAATGTATAAAAATTATAAGACGGCTTCTTGGCAATATTTGGAATATAAATGTCGTATATGAAAAAGTTCGATCTTCCGTTTTTTATGTAAATTAACCTGCTGCCACTTTAAATGCTGCGACGAAGTAGGTAATGCTCATAGGCAGGTTCGGCAATTTTTGTTTTTTATTGAAATCAACTGAATATCCAATAAAAAATAATCTTACCAAATTTAAAAAATCAAAATTTTAAATAATAAGGCAGTTTTGAACATTTGAAAATCTCCAACCGATGCGAGGCTACGAAACGTACCTGTATGCGAAGCTAGGGTGCGTGACGTCAGCTACCTACCTCGCGTCGCCTGACGTGGACATTTATTATAGGTTACGCGGCCGATTTGGATGGTTTCTCGAAGCAAGAAGCTCATGCCAGCATGAAAGTGGTGTTTTGTACCTAAATATGCTATAATATCTATTAAATCAAAATGAAATACTTATGTGTATTATCATGTAGGTAGGTGATGAATAACGAAATTAGAACATCTTGTTTATATTTAATATTAAAAAATGTGTGTAAAATGTGATTATTTTTTTTACATAACACGAAGATACTCATTAAAAAACACAAACTTAAGATATGACTAAGAGACTATAGACTAAGATATGTATTTACCTACTTAATAAATTTTTACAAGTACTACATTAAAAATTATGTAAATTTTCCAAAAGTCAACTGTATAGTAAAATAGAATTACAGGCGTTACATAATCTTGTATGAATTCATAAGTTATAATTTTACAATGAAAATTAATTTTTGCTCGTATGTCTGAACCTATTACTGCTGGATCTTGTTAAGTACTAACAGGTAGGTACTGCTTTATTTCTGCAGGCCCTGTCTTAATACCATAGATATTAGCGCCTGCTATGATGTTCTAAAAGTAGCATCAAATTCTGTTTTTCCCTTTTTTTAACAGATCTTAATTTAGAGAATGGTTTAATATGGAAATTAAAGGAGCAAAAAATGTTTAAAACATTTTAGCAGAATATTTCCAACGTCTTAACCAGGGTTGGACTATCTCTGTTGGTATTACTGGTACACACACTACATAGGTATATTAAGAATGATTCTTAACCTATATGTTTATAAAAACTAATAAATAAGGAAGTCAGAAGGATATGTTTGGTATTTGTAGCAGTAGTTTGTTATCAGTTGTGATCCTATTGAGTATTGAACTTATGAACATGATACTGGCGTACGGGGAATCACGTCAAAATTCAGTGGCTGCAACTCATCTTTATGCTCAAAGATTTCCCCAAAGATATCATCCGAGACATTAAGCCTTTTTACGCGTGGATATGCGGGGTAGAGAAACTGGCAATTTGCGACCGAGGCCTGGGCAACATGGGGGACTAATTTGACCTAAACAAATTGTGAATTTCGAGGAAGAGATTTTAAACGCCATCAAGGAGTAGCATGACTACTAGGACATTGGGAAGATGCATGAATTTTATATTGGTTTTAAATGTATTACAGGGTAATTTTTGAAACATATTGAGATGTCAGAATATGTGTCTGGCAATAATCACATAATAATTAACATATTAATAAATTGCCATAGAATGTAAACAAAACTAGGTGGCCTAAAACGCGATATCAATGGTGTGACGTTACACGCCGTTCAGCGGGGTTTATTTCCGCGGATACAGGTGCATGTTACGGGTTGATCATATAAACAGGCGTTTGTTTCTTGTATTTTTTCATTTCTGTGGCATTTATGAGTTATAGATATATAGTGTAAATACTGTGTAGGTAATGCCATACTTATTAGTGGTGACGTGGTGAACTTATGGTATTGTTAAATTCGTAACTTATTCCTTTGTTTACAATGTATAGGTAGTTCCCCTCGTGACAATTACGGCGACAATGCTGTTTGATAAGTACCAGATAGATGGTTTTACTTGAGATATAAAATTATGTCATATGATTTCACATTAAACTACGTGTTTTAATTTGAATAATAATAACTAAAAATTACGAATGATATTTGACATTTATTAATTTTTTAGAGTTTATTTCATAAATATTTATTGCTATTTACTGCTGATTTCATTTCTTCTTAAACATTTTTAAGAAATCTTTATATTTACTTTTTTTACTATATTATGTTTTCAGAATAAAATAGGTAATTTTTGATGTAGTGAAGTCAGATCGCAAAATTTTATAAATGCCTCAAATAACATTCTACATCACGTAAATGGTAGGAGCAAATACAGAACATGTTATTTGGAATGGGAATGAAGAAGAAGAATTGATTTTCTAAACGCTCCGTTTACATTCTAGTAGCTTAATAGATAAGTTTAATTGATTCGTTACAACTTTCTATTTATTTGGATAAACCTGACCCTACCTGTATTTTCAATTAAAGTTGCATTAAAATCGTCTTCCCAAACAAACAATGTTACAATGCTTCCTATCGTCGCACTTCATGGCCCTACACATTTTGTTTTCATTTTTTGGCACGGTGAAATATTATTTATTACGCGTTGTATGCTGTATTCGTACATAATGGCATAAAGCAATACTTCTTCCATTTGTCCGGTGAGATGTACTTTCTGTGCCCCTTTGACGAGTTTATTTTATTCAGTACCAATGTCTATTTAACACAATAACATTTAATAATATCACAAATGACAAATTAACTCATCTAAAAGTATATAATGCGTTGTCCGAAAGCATGGAAATCGTATACAGATATGAACTAAAGCACACTACTGTATTTAGGTGTATACACGTGCGAACGGCGTCTGACGTCACAGGTCTACGCGTCCGTCTTGTGGGGACGTGGCCAAACTAATTTTTTAAATACCGTTTTCAGGCTCATTTTTCCATAAAATTGTCTAGGACAAACGTCAATGCGATTAAAATAATATATTCTATCTTTTGCACGTGTTTGGAAAATTCATGAAATTTCTTCATTGCATCGAAATTTTGGATATCACAATCCACAGTTTGGCAAACGATAAGGCCCCACTTACTCTCCCCATTTCGCAAGCCTTGCTTCCAAGGGATTTTCCGATCCGGGTGAGCTATTGCGAGTGATTGTTACATCAGCTACAAATACGGAACATATTGTCCTAATTTGTTTACTTCAAAGTAGTATTTATAAGCAAAAATTTTTGTAAACTTCCAAAACTAAAAATTTTACTTACTTACTTTTAAAATACTCGTTTGTTGCAAACGAATTATGAACAAGTTATTTTCAAAAATGCATATAAGTACTGAATTCACTAAATTCTACCTATTGGTTCTGAGTACAGTCCTGTTAGCAGGGACACTTTTCCGCTCTCAAATTATAACTATCATGCGCACAAGTTCCATCTCTCCAAGTCTAACATTTTCAGAAATATTTAAATATATCTCGAAAAGCAGTGGCAAGGAACCCAAAAAACAACCCTTCAGCACCCCATACTCCGAAAACTAATGGATTGACACTCGTCGTCTTTTGATATAAAATGACCCAAAGATCACTATACTAACTAAAAACTTAAAAAATGCTCTCTGTTGTTGAGATAACCCATTTTTATAGGACGCTAATTTATATTTTGAGAAATTATTTCACTAAGGTTAAAAAATTATTCTGTTTTAAAACTTTCATATTTATGTTACGTATTAGCCTTCTTTATTATGTATTTAAATAACTGTAGTATTATTTTTAGAAGGAAATTTTTATAGTATGTGAATTTTCATAGTTAATTTCTGCATCCTGTAAAAATATGAAAAATTAAATATTGGAATTCTTAAACTCTGCTAAAAGAAATTCCAGATATTTAAAATACTTTTAATAGCCTAATTAAGTTATCTTTATAATTTGAATGAAGATATACAAGTTACATTTGTAAATATAGAATATACACATTATACAAGTTGAAAATTTTTCCGTCATTTAAAAGTGATATTTCACATTCATTTTATTCAGAATCTCTCGTTAAGGCAACAATGAGCCTCGTTCGAATTACTCGAGGACCGTTGAAACATAAGACGTTAATAATAAGAACTAGAGACATTTTCAAATATTGTATATTGTTACATTGAAAAATAAATATATACCGTATATGTACCTAAGAATATTCGAGTGTTCTTTAGAACGGAATAGCCATTTTGGGAGCAAAAGACTTCTTCAGAAGAAACTCTGAAATTTATTTTTTCTCTAAAGAAGAGAGCGATATGTCTCTCGAAACGTCAAGAAATGTAAACTGACAAAGCCTGTAATATTTGTTTTCAAATTTTGCAGTCTGAACCTTACAACAATACACCTCACAAAAGTGACAACTTGTGCGTGGGTACTAATATCACAAATATAACATACATTTTACACGATCTTACAAATAACACATATCCTTATACTTCAAAATAAAAAGCAAAATAGAAAAGTGCAAAAGATGAAAAAGTGACGAGGAGTGAGTGCAAAGACAAGTAGACTATATAAAAAACAAGTATTCTTTTAGGTATTAGGTACTTTTGAATAATTTCTGCACCTGGTCGCATATAGATGGAAGATATCCTGCGAAAAATGGTTAATTTTAAACTGTTTCTGAAGTAGAGTATGACAAAATAACTACCTAATATCTAATAGTTTTCATACTGCAAAAAGTTCTTCCGTAGGGTAAGTAAAATTTTTACCATATATGATTTTCTGTATGCATTTTTGAATCACCTCAGATACTTTTACTTACATTAGACCCTTACTTTTACCTTCATGTTGCTGATCTCCAGGGTTTTAGTTAACAGAAACTTGCCTTATACTACATGCTTAACATTTATCCCATAGCTTCCAAACATGAAACAAACTTTAAAATTAGATCAACATAGAGTTAACATCATTCTACACCTTCTGTATTATATCAACCCTCGACCCCCTACTGACCTTTTACTTTTGAATTGTTGTAGCATGCTAATAAGTTTGGGTTTAATTTAAATGACAATTCTGCTAATGTCATTGTAATAGATAAAGGTCTATACAGCTTACAGCTCAAAAAATATATAATACCTTTTTCAGAAGATTTATAAAGTAGGTATATGGATGACACGTTGAAAAATAAAATGTATGTTTGAAAATTATTGTTATTTTTTATATTTGTTACTTTTATACATGATATGTTTTAATATAAGAAAGTTCCGACGTTAAAATTTTTGTGGTATTTTTGGAAAAACATGACAAATTTAACAGATATAGTTTTATTTTTAAATTTACTATTGTTATCATTGTATTTACGTAATAATAATAATAATAATAATAATTTATTATCCTAAAGACTATAACAATTATAGTATAGGACTATTCACAATTAGCACAATATAATAAACAAATAAAAATATACAGATCAGTAAAATTACAAATACAAAATTTAAAAAACTAACAATCATGTAAAATAAAAAATTTTAACCATAAAAACATATACATTATGTGTCACTGAAAAATGTCGATAACAATTTAGTTATTTAAAAACTCAGATGTCGTATAGTAACATTTTGATGCAAGATGTTTCTTTATTTCCCTTTTAAATTTATTTTTGTTTTCTATATTTTTAATATGCTCAGGTAACTTATTATATAGTTTTATACCTATATAATTTGGACATTCTTCATACTTAGACAATTTGTGCAAAGGAACAGTTAAATTATCACCTGTTCTAGTGGTATAACTATGATTAAAGTTATTGGTTAAAAAAACACTAATATTATTTTTTACATACATTACTACTTCTAAAATATAAATACTGGCGAGTGTTAACACATTTAAGTCTTTAAACAAGTTTCTACAAGATGTTCTTGGAGATTTACCCATAACGTAACGAATGGCTTTTTGAAGTTTAAAACCCTCTCAAAATGACTTGAAGAGCCCCAAAACATAATGCCATAAGATGCCTTTGTAACAAAATTTGCATGGTAATAAGCTAACACTGTTGATCTACTTGTAATTTTTGACAACCTATATAATGCATAACAACTACAGGATAATTTTTTATCAATGAATTTATATGAGTCTCCCAATTTAATGCATTATCTATGTATATACCTAAAAATTTAGTACTACTAACTTGCTCCATAGACCTACCATTCAATTTTACCAAATAACTGTGGTCATAGTGACTAGTTCTAGGTGAGAAAATAATAAAAACAGATTTAGTGAGATTTAAAGAAGACAATTCGATTTAAAGTGATTGTTAAATTCCCTTACTTGTAACTGAGTTTGTGATATAACTTCATCAAGAGTCTTACCGCAACAGAGATACGAATTATCATCTGCAAACATAATCAAATATTCATCAAAGAAGCCAGGCATATCATTTATAAAAAAGAAACAACAATGGTCCGAGTACAGATCCTTGGGGAACACCAAATTCTATCAACAATTTATCCGATTTAACACCATTTACCTCGACTGTTTGGGTTCGTTTAGTTACGTATGATAATATCCAATCATTTACTTTTCCTCGCAGACCATATTTATGTAATTTCTTAATTAATAGTTCATGATTCACTAGATCAAACGCTTTACTTAGGTCCATAAACAAGCCGACACATTTTTTTTTATCAAGATTACTGTATAAGTTATTTAAAAATGACATTATTGCAGTTGTAGTTGATCTATTCTCACAGAATCCATGCTGAGACTCTGATAAAATATTATGCATATTGGCAAATTCAATTATACGATTGAATACAATTCTTTCTAAGATTTTAGATATTGTTGATAGTAGGGCAATAGGTCTATAATTTTCAGGTAATGTATTATCTCCCTTTTTATACACTGGAAATACTCTGGCTGTCTTTAACACATATGGGAAAATTCCTTCTTCAAGAGATAAATTTATTAAATATGTTAATGGATATACTAAAAAGTTAACAGATTGTTTTATTAGATTTGGACTCAAATTATCAATTCCTGATGAATTTTTATTCTTTAAATTCATTATAACATTATAAATTTTATTTTTATTAGCGGGTCTTAGAAATAACGAAGGAATAGATTCATTTTCTATAGTGGGCCCAATCACATCACCTTGTAAATTTTCATTTAATGTAAATGGCAAATCTATGTAGTAATTATTTAAATGTTGTGCAATTAAATAGGGATCTGTTGTCATTTCATCATTTATTTTCATTTCATCTATATTATGTCTACATTTGTTGTTATTTAAATTGTTATTAATAATTGACCATGCGGTCTTAGTTTTGTTAGTAGCTTTAGCGTATAATGAATCATTGTACATCCTTTTGGCAGTAAGTAAAACTCTTTTGTAAATTTGTTTGTATTTTTACGTAGTTCACCAAAAAGTTTATATTACATGAAAACAAATGCAGAAAAGAAAAGAAAATAAAATAAAAAATGAGAAGTTGTAAAATATCACATTCAAAAACATTAAATAATTATATTCGGAGTACATATCATATAAAATTTCTTTATAACTACACCATTGTCTTCTCTTAGAAGTATAATAGTCTCTAAGCCTATTATGATATGAGTACATGAATATGTAAACACAAATGCTATTGTTAATGTTTAAACTTTAGATGAAAATATAAACCCTACGCTTGCTTTTAGTTTACTTTTCATGAATGTTATGTATATAGGACGGAATTTGTATTCTTAGTACATCTAATAAATATGTGGATATGGCTTCGTAAAATCCTTTTTAGTATCACTTACTATTTCATGAACTTGTGTTACAATCTTCGTTGTAATACTTAGACAGTTGTTAGGATTTCAAATGAATATCGAGCAGTGCTTCTATGCTTGGATGAACTTTAGGACTGTTCGACTCGAACTACATTATTGCTTTTGGGGTTAATTTGTAAAGTAAATCTCAAATGGATTTAGAAGTGTGGCAGATACTTTAAAATAAGTTTGTCATTTCTTTGTGGAACCTTTCATGATATTGAAACATTGTACTTAAAATACCATAAAATTAAATCATTGAATAAATTGTACCTATATAAAATGTATTAAAATTAAATCAAAATATTTTGTTGAAACTATTATGTTGTTGAAACTACAAAAGTCTTGACGTTATGTTTGATCCTTAGAAATTAAATTGTCCGATAATTATTGACAATTGTTTTCAATTGAATGAATATTTAAATAAATAAAGTAACTCAGTAAATCATCAACAAGTAACTGTTATATTGGCAAAGCTTGTGTATTTTTTAGCAACTCTTGTAATATCTGTACGGTTAACATTTTGGAATTTCTATCCACTGACTTCTATACAGAGTATTCTACAAACTATATGACAAACTTTGGCAGATAGTTCCTGTGTTAATGTTAAACATTTTTTTTAAGTGAACTTATTTTCGATTCGTTTTTGTTTAGAAGTTACAAGGATTTTAACAAATATAATTTCATATTTCAATCAAAGTAGCCTGATAAATAAAAAATATGGTTGCTATAATAATTATTATTATTTGTGTTTAAAGTTTAAACATTAGTTAACATTTATTAACCAAATTAACAAATCATAAAGCTATAAAAATTGTTTAAAATGTCCATTCTGGACTCGAATGCGAGCCTCACATCCACGAACTTGATGATCATGTCCCCATAAATAAAAGTCTAAAAGATTTAGATCTGGGAAACGCAGTGGCCATGCTACTGGATCTTGTTCGCCATCCATGTATTCGGGAAATGATCATTTTACCAAGCAGTTCATTGTCTCCATCTATCGTGGTGCAGTTGACTTGAATGAAATCAGGCTAATGGCAGTTTACAGACATCCGAGCGGAGATTTTGAGGTTCTTTTGATAAAGTTAAATTTGACCTTAATGTATTTGAACAAGACAGACAAAATCATATTTATATCTGCTGACTTTAATGTACAGTTCTTAAATACAAATTATCTCAGTACTGCGCAAGTTGTAAATACCTTTATATATTATGGTTTCCACATGACTTTTAAAGGACCTACAAGAGGGAACCATGGTCTACTATTTTTACTAACTTGAGCCTCGATAGCTTACGTAGTAATTCATTGAGTCCTAACATTAAATCTAAACTTTTAATTTATCGTCCCATAACATCTGAGGGTATATCCTGAGGAATGAACGATAATTTGGAAAAAACTGATTGGAGCTTCGTCTGCAATCGAGACTTACATATTGATGTACGTTTTCAATATTTTTTTAAAAATCATATCCGATGCTGTCAATACTTTTCTACCTGTCAAAACTAAGATTATAAAAAACTCTCGTAAGCCTGGTTGTAGTTTAATGATAAACTTCGACATATGCGTCACAAACATGGTGCTTTTCTTAATTCATATATAGGTTACTCTACATAACAAAACAAGATTAATTATAATAGATACATCTGCTTGATGATAAATGTTAGTATTACAAGTAAAATATTTCCTAAATGCTTGAAATTGTCCAAAGTTACTCATATTTATAAAAAAAATTACATTAAGGATCCAACAAACTACAGATCTATATCAGTGGTATCTCATATTGCAAAGGTATTTGAGGGTATTCTGAAGATTCAAATGGCAACTTATATGAAATCTTTTGAACTTTTCAGTTCTCAGCAATATGGATTTCGGAAGAATTTAACTACGAAACTAGCAATTGATCGTTCGATATCTTTTATTACTGAAGGATTTGAGAAGCTTGATCATGTGTGTACTCAGTTCTTAGATTTAAGTAAAGCATTCGACTGTGTGTCGCATAACATTTTGCTTAAAAAACTACATTTCTATGGTCTTTCTGATGAAAGCGTCTCTCTATTATCTTCTTATTTGATCGACAGATATTAATATGTTGTCCGGAATCTTAGAAGTGAGACATGGAGTGCCTCAGGTTCGGTCTTGGGTCATTTACTGTTTCTAATATACGTAAATGATACCTGGAATCTTTGTACAATAACACCTTATGTTTGCTTTTTGCTGATGATACCGGTGTCACTACGTCTGGCTCTGATTTGTCTGTCTTGCTTAATGACATGATCTTGTTGCAGGCACTAGCTAGTGATTGGTTTATCAGTAGCAAAGTGACAGTTAACATGTCCAAGACTGAAACTGTGATTTTCAGCCTTCGTAACATAAGTGATATAGGTAATCCTAAAAATATTAAATTTCTTTGGATTGGGATTTCTTGGATCCTACGCTGTCGTGGATTGATCATACCGACTTTGTTTGTGAAAAAATATCAAAATGTCTTTTGCGGAACATTGTACACAGAGTTTCCTTGCTGACCGCTTATCATGGCCTGATTCATTCTTGTATATCATATGCGATCCTAGACTGGGGTCATGCTCCCTCTAGTGCACATGTATTTTCCTTCAGCGTAAGGCTATACATATTATATCTAAGCTGGGATATAAAGACGATTGCTGGGGTTGTTTTACTGACCTGGAAATTTTGACTGTCCCATCCACTTACATATTACAGTGCTTACTCTATGTTAAACGCAGTCTGAGTAATTGTTCTAGTCATTTACATTCTTATGATACTAGAAGGAAAAATTACCTTTACATTGGATTTTTCCGACTTCAAAAAACAAGAAAAGAAACAGATAAATTTAAAACGAAAATTAAAAAATATCTAGTACAGCGAGCTTTTTATAGTTTGGATGAATTTTTGAATTGTAATCTTAATGACATTTTATAAGTGACTTTTCTGCCTGTTTTTTTTTTTAATTTAAGTTTTTAACCTATTTTCCACTACTATTTTGTGATTTAAATTCAACTAATACTTTAAATTTTAGTATTTAACATTGTTTTAATGTGTATTGGGCTTTTTGTTATTATGTTATATCTGTATTACTTGTGCTAAATTGTTTTTTTTCTTTCTTTTGGACGTATGCAAACACTTTTGTGTATTTAGCATAAATTTGGAATAAATAAATAAATAAATATTTTGAACACTATTAAGCCCTACGTCATTAATGAAATCAACGATCATTTAAAACATGTAAGTACAGGCAATAAATTACTGTTGAAAATGCTACCCCAAACGTAGACACTGAAACATTGCTGAAACCGTCTTGATCCAATTGCATGGGGATTTTGTAATGCTCAGAAAGTTAATTATGATTATTATTTAAGTGTCCCTAATAGGGCTGACGGTAGCCGAGCGGTCAAGGCGGTGACGAGCAGTCGCTGCCAGGGCAAGCACGAGCGGCCGGAAGTTGGTTCGAATCCAACACGGGGCAGGAATTTTTCTGTCCTACCCATGGATGTTTGTGATTGTAAGGGTGGAGGGTAGTATAAGTTAGTAGGTAAAAAGGGCCAAATATGGCCTAATTACCAGTAAGCTTAATTACCTTTACCTTAAGTGTCCCTAATAAAACACGCTTCATCAGACCGCATGACAAAGAAAATGAATCATTTTGTACTTGTTGTTGAAGTAACCGACACAATTCTAATCACATGCATCTCCAGCATGTAACGCTTGTACATTTTGGCGATAAAACGAAAAGTTTCTCTGTTCAATACACGCCGTATAAAATTAGGTAATAACTGAAGATTACTTGCTATACCCCGAATACTAATTAAAGAGTTGTCAATGAGAACATCTATTATATCTTCTTCATTTTGTACATTCACTTCAGTTAGACGTAAATCCTTTTTGGAGCAGGTTATCTTCTTCTCGAAGTCTACGAAATGGTGCACTAAAAACTGTGTGAGTAGGTTGATGTCTATTTGGGTACCTTCCTACTGCATATTCTTCAGCTGTAAATACATGCATTTTTTTAGCACTTTAACGTTTCAATTAAATAAACAAAATGACAAATAATAATTATTGTTATAGCAACCATTTTTACTTATCAGGCTACTGTGATTGAAGTAAGAACTTATACAGCGTGTACCATTGAAAACTTTGCACCCGGCTTATTTTGAACTACGTTCCAAAATATTAAAATTGCCGCTACACGATCATTTTGTTTTCGAGGGTGACACATTTTAGCGTTAAATACAGACTTGCCAAAACGACCCCCATAGTTCATAGTTCATAGTTCTACGTGAGTGGGCCAAAGCTGGCCCTCCACCGCGACCCTGTGGTCTATTGTGGCTCACATACTTGTTATACTTCACCCAACAGGTTTAGCCTCTTTATGAAGCCGATAACCTTGTTGGGTGAGATTTTGTCCAGATCTTCTGGCAAAAGATGCACTTTGCCAAATATAGAAAATCTGGTCCGTTCCCCAGCCGGACAATGACATAAAATATGTTCTGCCGATTCGTCACTTTCTAAACACAATCGGCACTCGGCCTCCTCAGCCAGCCCCAACTTGTGCATGTGACTTCTTAACCGGCAGTGCCCTGTATATAGGCCAACCAGAGTTTTTAGGTCAAGCCTATTTAACTCTAGCAAACATTTAGCTCTTTTTGTCGAAGTGTCCCCTATGAACGCCTTCGAATGAGCTAATCTTGGCAGATCTCGCCAGTACTCCTTATCTTTTCCTCCGCCCAGGTCACGATGACTGCTTTGGCAGTAGCCGAAGCTAAGCCAAGAGCCGGTTCCGGACCTATAAAGCTGGAAGAGGCACCCGCCTTGCTAACGAGTCCGCTGCCTCGTTTGCCTGGATACCCGCATGACCAGGTATCCAAACCAGGGTTACTCTGTTGCTTGTACCTAACCGCTCCAGAGCCTTTTGACAGTTCCATACCGTTCTTGAGTTACACCGGTAGGATCCAAGTGCTTTTAAAGCTGCTTGGCTATCAGAAAGATTTTTATCGACCTGCGTTTGAGTCTAAGCTTTTCCAGCTTCCCCACACACAGTTCGATGGCATGAATTTCAGCCTGAAATATAGTCGCATATTCACCCAGGCTTACGGATAGCCTGGTGTTTGGGTTGCAACTATACACTCCAGCTCCAACCCCCTCTGGGGTCTTAGAGCCATCAGTGTACCAACAACTATCTGCCTTCAGGAGATGAGTTTCACCCCGCTCCCCCTCCCTCCGTGGAAAGAGGATCTCGAAAGGCAGTTTATAGTTGATTTTGTAGGCATAACGTCCGAGACCATCGATAGAGTGCTGTGTCCTTCTATGTCCTCCAGCACTCCACTAGGCTCTATTATTATGTTAGCCCTCGGCATGCAAATAGCCGCTTGCTTTAGTGTGTATATTGCCCACGACCCCCTTTGCAAGAGCGCTTTCAACTTTAAAATGTTAAATGGCACTCTAGGTCGAGTGACACCTTATTCGAAAGTGTTTTTAATTCTGGTTGTCATCGTGCAACTTTTTTCAATTTTAGTTAATCTGTTGTTGAAAAAAATTACTTATGCTTAGAAACAAAAGACAATTTTGTATTAATCATTTAATTAATAATTGTTCAAAATGCCAAAGGAAAACTATCAAAAATTTCAATTTATTGTCACTGTAAAAACTGACAAGAAATAAAAGGTATTTTGAAGAATGAAAAAAAATTGGTACTTATAACAAATTTACCAGTCAATATCTTTTAGTCGCTATTCAGTTCTCAAAGAAAAGTGTTTAGTAGAAGTGTGTTTAGTAATTATTAATTCTAAAAATGACTTATTCGAAAGAAAGGGTTAACATAATTTCTATTTTAAAAACAATGATAATGAGCGGCTTACGGCAAGAATTTTTAATCAGCGTCATCCAAATAAACACCGTCGTCAGTTTGGTTCAAAAATTCTGTGAGACAGGATCAGTGGAAAATAAAAAACGACAATTTCGAAACCCTGCTAGAAATGAGGCTATCGAAATTGCTGTTCTTGGTCATGTGGAAGCGGATCATAATTTGAGCATCTGAAATTTCGGGAGTTTCTAGCACACATTGTCAATGCATTTTAAAGCCTATAAATACCACCCTTATAAACTATAATTAGTTCAAGAACTGAATAAATACGATCCTGACCGTCATTTGCAATTTGCGGAAGAGATGACTAACCGATTGGTAAACGATAAAATTTTTTTATATTCAATATGTTTTTCCGACGAATGCACTTTTTATATGAATGGTTAATCGTCATAATTGCTGTTATTGGAGTGACACCAATCCGACATTATTTAGAGAGGAACACACTCAACATCCGGAAAAACTTAATTTGTGGGCAGGAATTCTCGGATATAAGATTATTGTCAATGTTTAGTTGCAACAAGATGACGCACCTCCACATTTTACAGTCGCAGTTCGTCAATTTTTGAATGAACATTTTCCATATCAATGGATAGGTCGCCGCGGACCTATTGAGTGGCTACCCAGATCACCTGATCTGACACCACTCGATTTTTTTATGGGGACATTTAAAGTCTAAAATTTATGCCACTCAGCCGCAGTCTCTAGAAGAACTCGGGCGGCGTATCTTTGAAGAATGTCACCTAATTATACCTACGAAATTCTCAACAATGTTCGGCGAAATGTTGAACAATGTTTTTATTATTTCATGGAAGTGGGAGGCGGACATTTTGAACAATTAATTAAATGATTAATACAAAATTGTCTTTTATTCCTAAGCATAAGAAAAAAAATTTTTTTTCAACAACAGATGAACTCAAAATGGAAAAAATATTACATGATGACAACCGGAATTAAAAACACTTTCGAATGAGGTGTCACTCCACCTAGAGTGCCATTTAAGATTCTAACTTTTTAATGTTTTCAATGCTTCAGGTGATTTAAAAGTTCTGTTATTTCTATTAATAAAACCCAACATCCTACTGCATTTTGCAACGACATAATCAGTGTGTGTGTGTGTTAAATAACATTTTACTATCAAACATTATACCTAAATCTTTGGTTACATTTTGTTTCGGATTAATTTCATTAAAATTATAGTCATATGAGTATTTATTAATGTTCCTAGTAAAAGTAATAAACGAGCATTTTTCTATATTAAGAAACAGATTATTCACATTACAATATGCAAAAAATCTATCAAAATCGGTTTGGATAAGTAAACAATCAGCTAAACTATTTATTTCAGAGAGATGTTATCAGCGTACTATGATGAAAACATAAAAATATATATCATTAAGGTAGATAATAAAAAGCAGTGGCTCTAAGTGTAAACCTTGCAGCACTCCAGAAGTAGTTACATAAGGAGCTGAATGAAATCCATTTAACGATACAATTTGTGACTTGTTGGACAGATAGGATGAAAACCAACGAAGTAGACTTCTGTGCACATCAATTTTCATTAATTTAGCAATGCGTATATTATGATTTAACATATCAAAAGCTTTGCTGAAATCAGTGTACACGGAGTCCACTTGCACAATCCCTGCAGACAAAATGTGTTCAGAGAAATTTATTAAATTAGACCCTATCTATTTAGATCTACTATTAGGTAAAAATCTTGCTGAATATATTTATTTTACTATGCATCTTCTGTCGGCCTGTCCGGTATACAGGGTCGGAAAACGCTGATGGTCTATCTGGTTTTACATGAGAGCGACAGAGTAAAGTATAGAAATCCGTGCGATAGACAAGGATGACTATATTGACGACGTTTTAAAATTTAAATAGTCACCGCCCGTTTCGTCATTAAACAAATAAAATCCACTCCCACTTATATCTCAGCGACCAATCGCCATCTTCGCTCGGTTAGAAGTGGGAGTGACTGCTCAGATGTTATTGTAATTTATAAAACGTCTTCCTATAGCCATCCTTGTCTATCGCACGGATTTCTATACTTTACTTTGTTGCTCTCATGTAACTTCAGATACACCATCAGCGATTTCCGACCCTGTATGCGGCCACAGCGTGTATTCAAAGACACGATTCAGCCTTACGGGTGTTGTATTATCATTTACAACACTCGTATGAGATAGACGAGACGCCAGTGCTGCCTTATGCTCCGGGGGATATAGAATCCGTTGTGGGGAATGAGAAGGGCCGAATTTATTGGAACTATTCATTCTCCACCCTCAGGCAAATTTAAGCCAATAAACCTGATGTAGTCCTCCTCGACCATCAGATTAGGATGATGTTTGTGATTGAGTTCTCGGCTCCCGCGAGAACAACATCGTCCTAAAAGAGGAGGAGAAACGGAGGAAGTTTCGAGATCTTCTCTCCGAGCACCGCAGGCTGTATCCAGACCACTCTGTTAAGATTGTCTTGCTAATTATAGGCGTCCTGGGTGGAATGAGACATACGCTGCTTTCTGAGTTAAAGATCATACCGGCTCGCCAGAATTCGGCAGAGATCTTAGCCGGCAGAATGCAGAAGGCAATCGTCCTTGATTCGCTACGTCTGCTCAGAACACATGATTTACGGGCGCAATGATTACTGACTCCACGGAGTGGAGAGTGGTCATTGCTTGACTCTTCAGAACATCTCCGAATGTGTCGGATCTTCGGAAGGTGTTACTGAAAAAAGAATCTCTACCCCTCATTCTAATCTCGAGGATTGGCCCAGAAGTCGAAGACTTGTGCGGGAGAGGAGGCGGCATATTATTATAAAGCAGGCCGCATTTGCTCCCAGGAACTACTTACGTTGGTAGGCCCTAACCACCATTCAGTGCAGGAATTAGTGAAACCTGGAAAACCTCATTAATATATCCTATAGTTAGTGACCACATTTGTATTCCCATTTTTTAAAACAGGAATTATATAAACCTGCTTCCATAACCTAGGGAAAACACATTTCTCAAATAATTTAATAAAAATTATAGTCAATGGGACATATCACACTGATATTTTGCAAGATGCATTGGTAACTAGCACTTCATAGGATTGGAATGCGCAATATGCACTGTTCACTATTGTATCTGTTTAATGGTTAAAAGGCAAATGTCTTCGGGCAGCATTGCTTCTCTGTAGGTAAATGTACATAAATTATAGCTATAATTAAATTATTTGTGTATGTCCAACAGTTAAAACACGGAAATTAATATTTAAGAGATTTATACAAAGGATATACTTAAGTTTCTAAGTAGAGGGAGATGGCATATATCTGACAAGATTTCCAGATTAGTGAATGACATAAAGCAATTGAATTGGATTACAGTAAGCCTTATAATGAGGAATTTGCTAAACTTAATTAATCATTAAAGCAGATTTGTCCTCCCCTGTTAGTTATGTCTGGATATGTGTGTATGAAATGGATTCACATGTTAACTGTCATTTGAATTCTTTTAAGAATTAATGAACTGTGACATTTTGGTACCCATTTATTTTGTCTCTGATATGTGGAACTAATTAATTGTTTTCTATTTATGGCAGACAAAATTTGTTCATTGAAAGTGAAAAAAATTGCTCTTCTCTCTTGAGTTTGATTAAGTATACAATCTGTAGGTATAAAAACGACTGCACAGAAATTGAATTTATCGTGTATGTTCTAGTCAAATATTTATAAAGTGTTAATTGAAATTATATAAAATAGTTTTCAGATTATTTAGAATCTTTTAAACAGTAAAATTAGGTTGTTAACTTGTCACATGAGCTAAGTACTTTATAATTTGTGGCTATAGTGGAAGCCGAAGCTTATTTCACTCAGTTACAAAATTAAATCAAAACATGATTATGAATACAACGTTTTACTATAGGAATAAAATTCAACACAGAAATAATGGAGATAATAAATAAAAGAAAACAATAACAAAAAATAGACAAAAATAAATTTACGTATAGATCGACTGCAAATAATTATTAAGGCTATGTTTAACGGAATTCACATAATTTGGTAATGAGTTCCACATGTCAAAAACACGACTTGATAAGAAGTGATGTGTGGGCGTGAAAATGCTTCTTCATTAATCAAATAACGACCTCGTAGCCTCACATCTCTGTCACTAATGAATATTTCATCTGGACAGTGAATTTTGTTGTGAAGAACCCTGTCATTATAAGATAGCCACGCATCCTCCTGTCCTCCAGCGACTGCATAAGGTGCGTTTCATAGGAGAGATGCTTACATCTAACGGGGAGTTTAGTAGAGCACGTCTGAATACCCTCCAGCTGCACAGACAATGATTCCGTGATGATAACACCTACGTCATTAAAATGGGGCACAGTATTTAAATTTTGACCATCAATTGTGTAGTTCATTTTTGGATTGTTTTTAAACAAATGCATTACACAAAATTTAGAGTAGATAAGCGGTATTAACCATTCACCAAGTGATAATAACCACAGTAAAATAGTTGATAAGAATGCGTTACCCCATACGGAACGATACTATATAATACTTTCCAATAAAAAAACATATCACCTTTATCAAAATTAATAACAAATTTTCTTGCGGTATACAAAATAGTTCCAGTAATTATGCTTTCTTTCTTTCTTCGCCTTTCTTTTCCAATTCGAAGAAAGGCGAAGGACAGAATGGAGTGGAGAAGAATAACACAGCTCTGGGCCTAAAAGGCCTGTAAACAGCTTTATATACAAGGTGTAACAGTAGTAAGTATTCAAAACTTGTGAGCTTTTAAAACAAGTTGAAAAATTACGAAAACCTTAGTACAACTTTTGTCAGCGGCGGCTCCTAAAGGAGATACGCTCACTTAAAACAGTTTTTAATGCGTAACATCTAAACGGTTCAACATTAAGTCACGAAATTTTGGTGAGATATTAACCTTGACGTGCTTAATAAGTCTCATTAACTACATTTCAAAATTTTCTACAGGGGTGTGAGAAAATGCAAGGCTCTTAATCATATCTTTTTTTTTTTAGTTAATTTTTTCTAGTTTCTGGCTCCAAAATATTAAAATATTAAGTATTTAACATAAAAAATGTACTCTTGTTAAATTTCAATAGGATGTACCGTTTTCCAGTAAATTCGATTTCAATCATTCCTAATGTGACCCACATTTAACATCCAATACATAGCCAAAAAAAATAATTGCAGTGTGCCATGGAAAAAACAACTAGTTTGACAATTAACAGAAATGTCAAGTATTTTTAGTTTGAAAATGGTATTATTTGAGTCTACGCAGTGCCATTTTATAGTGAACAAAAATAGATAAAAATTATTTAAAAATGCAACCGTATACATATTCTGAGTATGTAGATATGCTTTTGACGTTAGGTGGAGTGTCATGGGAGCGCAAAAGCAGCCGCACACCGATATGGTATAAAGTTCCCCAATAGAAATGTACCCAATTATAAAATATTTCTTTGCACCGAAAGGCGTTGTTTTTCTGTTATTTATATTACGGTTTTTTATTTGTACTATTGTTTTTAATTGTTACTGTTAAGAGTGTTAAAAATACTTGACATTTTTTTAACTGTCAGATTAGTTGTTTTCTTCATGGCACACTGCAATTATTAATTTATTTGGCTATGGATGTTGATTGTGAGGCACGTCAAGAATGATTGAAATCAATTTTACTGAAAAACGGTACATCCTATTGAAGGTTAACAAGAGTACCATTTTTATGTTAAATACTTCAGATTTCAATATTTTCGAGTCAGAGACTAGAAAAAATTAACTACTAAAAAGATATGATTAAATTTGTCCCCGAGTCTTGCAATTTTTCACGCCCCTGTAGATAATTTTGAAATCTATTTTATGAGACTTATTAAACACGTCAAGGGTAATATCTCACCAAAATTTTGAGACTTAATGTTAAACCGTTTTGATGTTACGCATTAAAAACTGTTTCTGAGGTTACCTTTAAGTGAGCGTATCTCCTTAGAGCCGCCACTGATAAAAGTTGTACTAAGGTTTTCGTAATTTTTCGACTTGTTTTACAAGCTCACAAGTTTTGAATACTTACTACTGGTACACCTTGTATATAATTATGCTTAATTTTATTTTTTGTTCCATTTATACTAAAATATAAATATTTACACGTGAGGTTGCAACTAATATCACTAAATATAAGAGAAAAAGATTATTTCATTTATAGAATAAAATGCGTGTGGCACATTTTTTTTTTCAACGTGTCCACTAAGTTTGGACACCAAATGTATGGTATATTATTTATTAAATCTGAGTGGTAAAGCATCCCATATAAACAGTAGTTTAATATGTGACAACAATAAAATTAGATAAATAAAACCATATTTCAATAACATTTTGTTTTTTTATATATTCCATAAATCTCAACTACCCGTTTGCATTCCACATTTTTGATATTTATTAAAAATATTAATTATATTTTAATGAATAAGTCTATTCAGCAATGTCTTAGCTGTTGTCTATTATTTATTAGGTAGACACATAGGATATTATATTAAAAGAATCAACAAAGTCGTAATTATAATAAGGCTACTAAACTACAATACGTAATCATTTCTCTTAGTCTTCTATAAAATCCATCAGCTGTGGCAGTACATACACAATATTATTTTACATCGAGTGAAAAATTTATTTCAAATAAAAAATAATAATTTTACAATTTTTCAAAATTTCAAAAAACAACGTCGATGTAAAATAATATTTGTAGTCTATTAAAAAAAACGCATAATTTTATCATTTTCCGTTGAAAAGTTACTGAGCGAAACTATATCCTGTTTGATTGTTGGACATTTCGCATCTAATGCGACGTGTCTTTTTGAAAGCCACCGCATGGTGGCAGCATTTTGTTGCTACGAAATATTTTTTTAGTTTTCGCTCAGTAACTCCTCAATGGAAAATGATCAAAAATATGTGGTATTTTTTTATTATATTATAAATATTATTTTACATCGTTGCTGTTTTTTAAAATTTTGAAAAGGTGCAAAATTCATTTTAAAAAATATAATTTTACACTTTCTCAAAATTTCAAAAACAGCGTCGACGTAAAATAATATTTGTAGTCTATTAAAAAAACCGCATATTGTTATCATTATCCGTTGAGGAAAACTATATATCGTTTGATAGAGCGCTCAGTAGTTAAGTATAGCTCGGAAGAAGAAATTTGTATTTTCACGATGGTGTATTAAGGGGAGGAAGGGAAAAAGCGAGAAAAATGAAAAATTTTTGGGTTCACCCGATCAATAAGAAGAGAAGGTGTATGGTGAATTTTATTTCTGAATGTCATAAAAAAATTGTTTGAGCTCTTGGATCGTCCTCGCCATCAACGCACAAGATTTCGCGGTGCAGTATTTTCTGACGAAAGACTTGCAGTTTATTTAGGGTAAGTAAATAGAAGTTGTCGATAAGCTAGGGTGTCCGACAGTTCAGCGACACATTCACAACTTAACTGGTCGAATATATCTAATACTTTGAAACCAAAACCATAAAAATTGGCCACTAACACGATCTGCACTGACGGTCATTGCAGATGCCGGTCCATGCAGGTGCTGGTCTAGTGTACAATACTCCATTAAATAACATGGGAACTTTCATGAACAGGCTTTGCAGGTCCGGGTTGTGCAGATTTGTGCTGGTCCGTGCAGGCATAATGTGCGCGATCTTTAATGTGTAGTCACACTTTATAGTTTTTATAAATAATGAGATTTAACATAGCTACTTAGTTATAATATATTCTTTGAGCCGTATTGAATCTTGCAACTTACTTAAATAAAATATTAGTGCTATTAATTCCCTAAATAAAACTCTCGTATTCATTTATCTCTGGAATCATAATATGGGAAAGTTGTGACAAAAAGCAATGAAGCGCGACATATTTCTAGGATCCAAAAGAAATAATTGTGTTGTATAATAAAATATATAACAGTAATCAATTTATTAATAATTTATAATAAACTTATGTAAAATTTTATTTCTGATTTTCAGTTTAGTTTAGTTTTAAAACTAAAAAACATACCTACGTATTAAGTAGGTACTTTATTAGTTGTTTTAATATCGAGTTTAAAGATTACATAATTTTTGGATTTATAAGGTGGCCCAATAAAATAAATCAAACTACTAAATTATAAAAAAATACTGAAATTAGTACTCAATTTAAATATGAATAACAAGATTTCTTGCGAAGGTCTTACATAGAAACATTTTTTAGACATTTTGTATTTTCATATAAAGTTTTAAATATTTAAGGTCAATAAGAATAAATTTCAGGTTTTGTTTACACACCCTGTTTAATTACACCTTTCATTTCAATACTTAGAAATTGGTGATTTGTACAAAAGTAGGAGAATAAGTTTTTAAATAGAATGTTGTGAATTTTAAAGGCAGTTAGCTTTTGCTAATCGGTTTTAATTTATGACAGAAATACTCTTGCCAAGTTTGAAGTTGACGAGTACCTACCGAGAAGCTGTAGGAGGCAATGACGTCACAACTCACGAGCGTTTAATTCCAATTTGACCTCATATATTTTGGAAACTTCTCACCAGATCGACTTGAAATTTACTGATTTGGCCATACATCATAAATTATTTATAAAAGTTAAGCAAATAGTGTAATTTGAGGTTTGTACAAATGACCCTATTAGGCAATATAATTCTAGTTTTACTATTTTAACAATATAATATTTATATTTGTATGTTATGTAGATTTTAATATCAGTTTTATGTTATTTGCGCAATATGTAGTTATATGCGTAGTAATGGGTCTATTTTCACGGGACCTCTGGGCATATTTTGCAAAATAAAACTATTAAATTTATGTGTGTGCGGGATCCCCTAGTAATTAATAAAATAATACAAACATTTACATAAATTTACAATTCTGAATATCTAATGAAGTTGTCAAAGCCTATGTAAAATCAAGACACCCTCTCATCCCTGTGTGAGTTGTAATTTACATATGTACACAAATTTAATTATATTACCTTCAGCAAGAAGCAGGAATTTCAGATCTTTTACACCTACCGACTTGGAACAGGGCATTATAATGATAATGCGTTGCATTATAATGTTATCGTTTCGCTTACAGAGAAAAGTAAATATATTTGTTACAAGGAATTAGAACGTGCATAGTCTTAAACTGTGTAATGAATTAAACGTCTTACGAACAATGTGCATGTAATAACTTCGCCTTAGTTGAAGTACAAGTTTGCGCTGAATTTACTCTTTGATGAAACTAAGACGGAACGTAGATAGATACCGATGGGTATGTAAATATTAATGTTAAATATAGGTATAATCTATTGCAATAATAGTGACATTCTTTAAAATTGATTTGGTGATTTGTTTTGAACTGCTACTATTTGTAATGAAATCTGTTATGGTTTCATTTTGATTTACTTAACGCGAACGTTCTAAAGAATATTTAGTTGTTATAAAATTAATTCAGTACACGTTTTCCCAAATTTAATTGTTCGCGTATTTTTTAGTGTATTTATCAACATGTCGTATTCAAATGCCTAGATGACGGATAAGGTGCTGATTTATGGGAGTGTGACAAGTGCATATTATCGTGTGGCAGCGTAATACCAAATACCTACACAAAATATTATCCTGAATACTTTTTGAACCACATTACTTGAATAACTGTTATAATGCTTTGGCTGCTAACGTGTGGCAGTGTTTTTATGTATTTGTGTACATTTGCGTGTATCTTTTTGTTATCCTTTGTGGTTTTCCCAACGTAAGTAATAGACCTAGTCATGACCGCCGGATAAAGTAGATACCTCGCTTTTAATAGAAAGAACGGTCGAGGAAGAAGAGGTCCACAGAAAGTACACAAATCTTTGCAATGGAAGGTTTTAATTTAAACAAGTAAGAAAACAGAAAATGATACACCATTCTTAAAATCTCTACAAATATCAATCCTGGAAATTAATATTAGTAAGGTAGGTGCTGTCTCCCTGTGCTGCCCATACCGTATTTCTTATTAAATAATAATCTATATTTTGTAAATATTTTTTTCTTTCAAAGCGGCGTAAACTGATACACGTGTCAATGCGGTGACCTGTCACTACCTTCCACACATTTGACTTTGGCGGAATATACCTAACCTCGCAGTTGACAGAAGGCCAGTGACGGCGATAAATAAGGATTTAATAGAGTTTTCGCTTTATAAATAAGTGGAAATTTTTTGATAGACGTTTTCGTTACTTTTTATTTTTCCCTGTCCCCTCTTAATATATTTGTACTTAGTCATAGTTCACCCCGTATAGTATTGTGTCCAGTATTTTGGATCACTTTAACGATCATTTACCAAATTTAAATAGAAATCGCCTAACCTTAGTTTAGAAATAATATTATATTATATTAGTAAAATCTGTCAGCTTCACTGATGCCCGTTTGCACCGACATTTTACTAAGAACAACTTAATAAAGTTGTTCTTAAAGTTAAGTTATGCTTATTTTTTTAGAGTATTGCACCGACGTATTATAAACCATACTTAGAAAAGTACGTCATTGTATTGGCAACAACGCACAAATCTAGTAACTTTAATTAATTTATGTTAGGTATTTTAGTTATTTCTGTTTTTCTTCAGTTTGTTATATGGAAATAAGGTTAGATTTCGGTATAATGTCATATCTGTGGTGTTTATTTTTGTTGTTGTCATTATGTTGTCATTTGTAATATAGGTATGGTTGTGGTTGATGTTGATCAAGACTAGTTAATATCAGAGACAAACTAAAAATAATAATAATTTATATTATTTTCTCTGTGGTTAGTATTAGTGGCCAAATGATCTTCATTCAATTCGTCCATTGTATAGAAATGATCAGGTCTCGTATAATTTAATTTGAGAAATGCAAAATCTATAATTACCAAAATTTCCAAATCATCAAATATATCATTCAATCTAATATCCATTATACTTTTTTTACTACTTTAATACTACACTCGTTAACATTGACCACAATATATGCACTTTCCGCATTTTATAAATTTGTATGCTTGTTTTGCGCACATTCCAACTGCTTGAATTAAAGAATTTCATAAGTCACTGTCAAACATAGGCTTAAATTTAAGCATCTGTTTTCATACTTAAGAAAATCTTAACGTATGGTGCAATAGGAAAAGCTTAAGCACATCTTATTTTTAAGTAATGCTTATTAATTTCGGTGCAAACGGATGACTGGTGGCCACAGGGCATCAAGACCAGGGTGAGCGTCGTAGACAAAGTTTCACCACAGCACAGTATACTAAGCAATCAGTACGGAATCTTAGACAATTTATGAATGAAATACGTCTGGCAGTTTTAAAAACCCCACTCTAGAAAAAGTCGCCAAGAATATGGCGGATCCACATAACATACGAAAATATAGCTAATAATTTGGCGTAAACATAACCAAAGTTGTTTACGACATACAAAGCTGGAATATAAGTACAATAACGATAACGAGTGGATAACAATATAATAATGTCAAAAATTCAAAAACCTGACACAGAATTTATAGTAATAACTGTCAGTCGCCAACAAGATGGCGGATTTTGGAAGACGCGGGAAAGCTGAGTTTCCCTACTGATTGCTTAGTATACTGTGCACCACAGTCCCTGATGCAAACCCCGATAGTCATACAGGAGGTTACCGTATTACCTGGCCGCTTCCTTTTTTCTGCTTACTGCGTGCTTGCCACCGGCCGTAGTACTAGCTTCAAGGTTTAACATTAGTTCTTAGTTGTTTCCACCAGACATTGTTTTGATGCAATGCCATTATTATTGCTATAGATTGTACGGTACAGCCCAAATAAAAGGAAAAAATTCATCATTATTTGGTAAAATAGCAAAAGAGTAACACGTTCATCTGGATAAAATAACAGATGAAATCTAAAAATATCATCTGGATGCAGATAAAAGATTATATATTAAATTATCTAGATTAACATAATCTAAAATTTATCTAGATAAGTTCCAGATAAAAAAAATTAGTTTAATTTGTTACTTGTTCCAAGTAGTCTGTATAAAATATTTTGATAATGTTATGGCAACAAATTTCATCTGACCTCTTTGGTTATAAATTGTTTTTCTGTCAACTTTGATAGTAAATTTTTCTATACTGCATTGAAATTATACGGCACTAACTACCATTCATTACGATACAATTAATATTACTAAACTAACTTGCATTTTAATTTTATTGTCAAATTTTTTTAATAAAAATGTCTAAAATGTCACGACTATCCTATAAAATGTTCATTATACATGTGTTTTTTAAATAATAACTAATTCATTAGTGAATAATAAAATCATTATTCACTGGTTTCAAAGAATCAGGAATGAATTAACAAACGCTACCCACTATACTTACCATTATTCGGAAAAAGTTTTATTTGTTTTTTTTTAATATATCAAGCAAACGACAAATAATTGTCAAATCTGAAAGTAAGATGTTTTGAATTGTAATATTATGTAATGTTTAGTGTCAAAATATTCAGTAATGATTTCAGTAAAAGGTTTGTTAAAAAATTCTTAATAGTCGTGGACAAAGTATAGTTTTCTACTTGTATATAATGCCTCTAATTTACTCGTGTGATTTGCAGCACATATCCATCATTATATGCTTTTTGAATAATACACTATTTTATTGATCGATAACGTTTCAATATCCAAATTTATTTTTTTAGTTAAAATTTTTGATCTAGGACTAAATAATAGTTCAACAGGGGCTGATAAAGGTAAAGTTATATTGTACCTCAAAAATATTCTTGTAATATTAGAAAATGAATCCAGCATTGTTACGTACTTTCTCTTTGATTTTAGGTACAGCTGTATTATGAACATACAGACCAAGATTTGCAGGTATAAACATCATTGCTTTTTTTTACTTCCTTTTATTAGAAGAAAGTAAACTGTAGAAAAAATTATCCCTCTCATCTGTATCTGAGTCAGAGATATTCTTATCTATTCTGAAAAGGATGATGTGGTTGTTGCAAAAATTTAAAATTTTGGCGGATGTCCTCGAGATTGACGTTTGTACACAAAGGTTGAAAATATTATCTCTTAATTAATCGCTATCTAAATCACTTTGAATCTCCAACTGAACACTTCAATTCAAGACTGTAATACAAGATTAACTAACTCGGCCGTTTATTTTTCTTTTATAGACCCAACGAATATTCCAGGTATATTCTAGCTAGAGATGCTAGAATATACCTGGAATTCCATTTTCCCGAACGACTCGAATGCTTCTCGTCGATTCCCCATATTTCCAGTCCCGTCTCGATCCACGGCATTTTGTTTGTTTAACAGAATCGTGTAGGGGCGATAGGGGCAATCTTAGCATTTCGCGGTATCATAGTCGTCGAATTGGGTGTGAGTGGGGCAAATTCTGTGACAATATATTATTACAATAATGCGTTCTCTAATAAAGCTTATAGTCTAAGCAAGCGACGAAGGGGTTGTAGCGTGCATTGAAGGGGGGAAAATATTTCTATACGGAATGTGTTTGGGTTCCCGTTTTACAGAGAAAGCACTACCTAATTTCCACTGTGAGTACATCTATCAAGTTCCGCGATGAAAACGTTGTAGTAGATTATCTCCTACTTTTCCAACATATTTGCATTAGTAAAAATGTGACGTCCATTTGAAGAATTATTTGCAGTAAGAATTGGCTCCATTTCCCTTGGCATTTATTTTTTTTATTGTGTTATGATAAATAAAATCACCTATTAAGACCATCTATTATTTAAATTCGTAGTTTAGTAGAAAGATAGGTACATTAATTTAACTTAAGATGAAAGATGATTCATCTAGATAATGCACAACATTGGTTATGAATATAACAGAGGCGATCAATAGCTAATAAGTTTTAAACCGATATATGTCTGGTGACATCCTTGACCAATAACCGTGGTTGTTTGATTGATTGTAAGAACATTATTTTCTGAAACCAAGAGTGAGAATTATTTGAAACGATTCATTTAGTGTAACTTCAATCTATAGCGTTATTAAATGAAGCATTTCTGCTGCTACACATAAGAATATTAAAAACAGTAATACGTTACCTCCTAGCTCCTATATATTCATAAGATGTCAGAATTGATCCTTAGCATATTGTACATAAAATCTTTTGAACTTGGGCAAAGGATATCCTGTGATAGTCAAATTTTTTCCGAGATATTGGTGCCAACCAAAAGTATAACTTTTTTTATCAGTACGTATATTTAAAATTCTATACTTAGGTAAGTAGTAGTAATTTTATTTTCTTTATTAAAATGGAGCTGCACAAAACAAATCATGTTATTATAAGTAAACTCTGATTGGCTTGCTTATTAAATTTTAATTTTTTGGATAATGCATTCTGCTATAAAACTACATATGTATAATTCATATTAATATGGGTAACAGCCAGCATCAATTAAATATTTTAAAAAATAAAACCCTTTTATCACAAAAAATACGTTTAAGAATAAATCTAGTTAAAAGAGAGAAGGTAAAAGAGTGGCGTCAGCTATGCTTATTTTTTAATTATGGGATGGGATGAGAGATAGAAAGATTAAAAAACTTTCCATATATTAAATTTTACTCAGTATTAAACATATTTTTGCAATAATCTTATATAGTGTCATCTATATAAGGTAAAAGATGATTTTCTAGATGATGCATCTAGATAAAATAATATAGATAATGCACAGCACTGGTTATGAGTATAACAATAGTTAATAAGTTTTAAACCAATATAGGTCTGGTGGCATTGCTGACCAGTAACCGTGGTTGTTTGATTGATAGTCATGATTTTCTCAAAACCAGACTGAGAATTATTTGAAACCAATTATTTAGTGTAATTTTAATCTGTAACGTTATTGAATGAAATATTTCTGTTGGTACCCACAAGAATATATTATATATTTTAAATTCTACGCTGGCTTAGCCTTGAAATACATCACGTAGAAAAACAAACTTGTCACTACTTGAGTAGGACACAACAAATGTACTTCAAACAAATTCACAACTGTCAAATTTTTACTTTGTAGTTTCAGTCATTTGCGTTCGACTTATGAACATAAACATAAACTGAACCGAGGAGGCGAAATCGATCCGCTTATATATAGTTTTCGTGTTCTCATTTCTGGTCTCGATTTTCTGGTGTTGAGAATCAAATCGAATATGGCCTGGAATGTTCTAGAAAACGTCAAAATAAAGGTGTTACAAAAATTATAAATTGTAACACAAAAAGGAACATAATTAACAAATTAAAAAAGTAGGTGAGCTTCCGTAACAATATTTTTTATTTCACATAAATATCTTCCTGTGGATTCGATTAGAGTTTTTCTAATAATTTACTCAGAATTGATCCTTAGTACATTGTACATAAAAGCTTTTTAACTTGGGAAAAGGATACCCTGTGGTATTCGAATTTTTTGTTAGATATTTAGTGCTAACAAAAAGTAGGTAACTTTTTTATCGGTAAATATATTTAAAGTTATATACTTAGGCTAATTTAATTCTGAAGATAATAATTTTGTACAACAAATTTATTATGATTTTCTTGTAGGGCATTCATACTCTTCATAAAAAAGAAAAAAAGGTAGGGTTTAAATTTAAATTTACTTGTTTTGAAAATCTGAAAATTTTAGGTGCCGAATTATTTTCAGTTAACGTAATACATTACAGGATGTTCAAGATTAATTGATAGGGCATTCACATAATTAAACAATCAGATAACTATAAAATCATTAGAGTAAAATTTACGTTGTTACCCAGTTTCCGGGTCTAGATTGTGACATTGGAACTAACGATTTATCTCTGTGAAGTTACTTCGACAACTAAAAGTTACGACTATATGTGAGTCAAGTTATGTGCATTGTTGAACTAGGTATCCCAATAAACATTGTTCCCTAAAATCTAGAATTAATTGTACTAGGTACCTATATCTAGCATATTGGAGAAGTAACTTTAACAAGGTTGTATTTTAAGGACATTGATATCTAGGTGTTATTGACGAAATTTAAATTTCGTGAAAATAAGAAAAGAAAATCTTATAAATATTGAAAGAAATAGAACTAGAATTAGATTACATCTAGTTACATAAATAAAAATTAATTACTTACATGACATTATTGGCTGGTAAAACATTGAAGAATAAGTGGAATTTGCTTAATAAACATGTCCTAGTCTTCATTTATGAGGGACAAGACATATTAGATAATTTAAGAAATCAAATTTTGCATGTAATTATTTTAAAATACGTTTCGAAAATGTTTTTATTTATTTTCAAAACTTAGTAATATGTTATAATTTAAAAAACATTACCAAGTTTGTGCAATTTGAAAAGGATGCCGTGGTTGTTTAATAAATTTAACATTTTGACGGATGCGCCAATGATAATTATATGTTTTCAATAGTATTATTGTCCTCAACATTGAGGTTTATACACCAAGGTTCTAAATTATGTCTGAATATTTTTAGGACGCATAGTACATTCAAAATAAAGATACGTTGTTATTGCATACAGGGTTCACTATGACTAAGTACAAATATTTTAAGAGGGGATAGAGAAAAATAAGAATTAACGGAATCGTCCATCAAAAAATTTATTTATAAAGCGAAAAATTTTTTTATTCGCAACTATACAGGGTGTCCGGAATATGAGTGCCGTAATTTTAAAGGCTTATATATCTGACTAAATGCAATAAAAAACTTATGAAAAAAATGTCTAGAACGAATAGTTTGTCTACAAATTCATTTTTAAAAATAACTGCAATAATATGCAAAATTATGTTACGAAATTACAAATTAAGGTACAATTAATGTTAAGTAAAAGCGCCTGTAACATAATTTGTTCATAATTTGATTTTTGGATTAGTTTTAATGAAGTAAACAAGTGAAGTTTCCGAAAAATTTATTAAAACTGTAACGAACGACAGTGTCAGACTGCTGGTGATAACCTAAAAGTAATATTAGCCATATTGGTACGTACAGCTTGTGCTATTCATTCTTGTCTAATTTCTATTTTATGTTTGTGAGTGTACATGCGCAAAAATGGAACAATTTATAGTAACCATAACCAGCTACATCGCATGTTAATTTACGGCGAATCTAGGCAAAACTCTGGCTACGAGACGTTTATATAGTAAAAGCTTCTTGCAAGAAACATAAGTCATTTTAAACACTTGTAACTATTATTCTGTATTGTGAAAAGAGCGCTAAGAAAACTATTCACAGTAAGTACATATGTTTAGGTGTACCTATTTGTAATAATTATGTGTAAAACATAACAATCCTAAGATAGTATGGTAGCGAGGATGTCACATATTCAAGACCTGTTTGATGTCATAATTCTGTAACTGTTGGTCAGAGGAAAAAAATTGATAAATCAAAAATGTATTATTCGGTGACAACTTTTCATATGGCAAAATTAAGGCACTCATATTCCGGACACCCTGTATACTTTTTTATCACCGACTCTAACCTTCTGTCAGCTTACATGTTAAGTATATACCACAAGTCAAAGGTATCAAAAGTAGTGACAGGGTATCGCGTTGTCACGTGTATCGATTTACACCGCTCTGAAATAAAAGAAAGAAGACAAATTTACTTGCAAAATGTAGATAATTATTTAATGAGAAACACGATATGGTAGCACCTACCTTGTTGATATTATTTCCACTCTGTATTTCAGAAACTATCAACTTTTGGACTTAGGTAAGTTGAGCTAGATCCTCATATTTAACTTCAGGAATTTATGTTAGTGTTGTGTATATACTTTTTAGATATACCCTGTACATTTTGTATGAAAATGGATATGGGATAATATCCCTTTAACAGAAAGTGGTAGATATTGTATCTTTACAATACTTTTACAGTTTCTTATTTGTATTTTGAACTCCTACTAAGGGCATTTGGACACTAATTTATGCAATACCATTTACTTCCGTCTTGATGCATTTTACCCAATTCTAAAATTTGTCGTATTATGTCTTTATATCTGTTATATATTCCTGTAACTTTGCACGTCGCCATAATTTATCATTCTGAATAACTTTTTTCAGTAACCTTTTGCTATATTTTCAGCGGAAAAGAGGCTTTACCTGAAACGAAAACAGCTTCTACTCGGTGCACTGAATATTTCATATAGGGTTATTTCAAAAACGGTTGCTTCTAACGACTTCAACAGGGTATACCTTTTTCAGATAAAAAAGGTAGGAGAATCGACTGTTTCAATAGTCAGACTAAGCCGCAAAAAAGTTCTATCATATAAAAGAAGCATGATGTGCCATAAGTGGCACCGTCTACTAGTGACGTCAAAATTAGAAACAAATTTGAATTTCTCGACCCTAAAAACTCCAGATCTCCAAAATGTATGCAAATATTTTAATTTTTTAAAAAGTTATTTACAAATATCCAAAATAAATTTTAACTTTGACACCCTTATACCTTCGCAATCATCAACTTTACATCGCATTATTTTGTCATCAGGAATCGACTCTTAGTCTATAGGCGTTTTCGGAAACTTACTCTGGGTTCTCACTCGGGTGAGCCCAGGTAATAGAGGTCATGTGACCTAAGTTTCAGGATCATTTGCTCGGTTGTTAATGTTTACGAACGGTACTACAGATTTGCTGTTGTTTTATGTGAGTATAACATAACCTTAAATCTCTGTGCTTTTCGGTTCTGTCTAAAAGTATAACATTTTATTAAGGGCATCACATTGCCAGTTTCGAGCTTCATTATGACTACCAAAATTAACATAGTTGCTAGGCACAGTCGTTCAAGAACTTGTGCAAGATGATAGTGATCATGGTAAAAATGATATCATGTTTATCCAAATTTGAGATCATTCAACATATTCCATTAAAAAAATTGAATAATAAAATAGCTAGCTATATTATTGCAGTACGTTATTTACCTTAAACAGGTTGGTAAACCTCATTCATATGTCTTCTAACAATATATTGCCGGCTAATAAATTCGCAATTTTTGCATCTTGTAAGATTTTCTTCTTCTATCATATTTGCAAATAAATAAATATTTATCTAACCTCAAAATATTGTTCAGGATTTAATTTACCCTGCCGTTGAGGAGAGTTAGAAAGAGTTAACTCGAGTAAGTAATCGAGTTCGTAACTCTATAGAAACCGAGCGCGGATAAATAGTGTGGCAATTGTTCCGGGAATTTAGTTATAACTCGGAAACTGCCAAACACTGCATCGTTTGTCAACATTTTTCTAGAGAGGGGAGATCTTCCTTTTAGTTCCAGTCCAAGGTTGAAGTGGTTAGCACGTTTGGTTTGTGTTTTATGTGTATTTTTTGGAAGTAACTTTTTTAGTGACGTCGTGAAAATGAGTGACTCAAATTACAAGCAACGTGTTGTGATTCAATTTTTAGTGAAATCTGGCAAAAAACCCTCGCAAATTCTTCGAAAATTGCAGGTGGTGTATGGAGACAAGTGCATGTCGAAAACACGCGTGTTTGAATAAGCAAAACGGTTCAAGGGGGGGCCTGAATCGGTAGAAGACGATCCACGTGAAGGAGCTCCCGTCACCTCTCGTACTGATGCGAATGTTGACCGTTTGCGTGCACTGATCACGTCTGAGCAGTGCCTAAACATTTGTGCGTTGTCTGCCGAGTTAAACGACAACAAAGAAACCGCAAGATGTTACACGAAAATTTGAATATGCGAAAGATTTGCATATAGATGGTGCCAAAATTTCTCACCCGTGATCAGAAAGACAAACGAAAATCGATCTGCGAGGATTTGTTGTCCCGCATTTGGGACGATGGTAGAGACTAGATGAGTCGGGTAGCTACTGGAGATGAGATCAGGATATTTGAGTATGACCCCGAAACCCGTAAACAAAGTCAGCCGTGGGTGGAAAAGGGTGGAGAGCGGCCAACGAAAGCGAGTATATCCAAGTTACGACTGAAGGCAATGTTGATCGTTTTTTTTTTTTGACTGGAAAGTTCTATGTTGGCGTCCTGGAACGGCTGCGGGCCCGTGTTTTTGGCAAAAAGTCATTCCAATGTTGCCGCACCCACAATATAGCTCCGATATTACCCCCTGCGTTTTTTTATTCCCCAAGATGAAATCGCACCTCAAGGGAACTCACCATGGCGGGGTACAGGACGTCAAAGAAGCTGTAACCGTGGTGCTGAACGGGTTAACGTGGGAGCAACGTTGGAATCGTTGTGTAGAGTTAGAGGGACCATTGTAAAGGTTGATAATACAATTTTGGCGAAATTTAATTTGCTTGTTTTTTCATTGACAAATATCAGGAACTTAATTGCCACAGATAACTGGGTTAGTAAATGAACATCTTTTTCTGTGATTGAGTTAACTCGAGTAGGTTTCCGAAAACGCCTTATGTTACATTAATTTCGGGACACGCTGTATAATTTCAATCTGTGTACATAATTGTGACTGTATACAGGATGTCCGGAATATATTTCGGGCTCTTATTATAATACTTAGACTGAAAATAAACTTTATCCTGTCAGTTCGGATATGATAGAACACGCAGCGACTTTCAATTCTAGTCAGCACAGTCATAACAACTTAAACAATCCATCAACAATGTTTATCAATCAAGATATTTCAAAACACTTATTATATTTATCTAATTATTGAACATATAAATAGACTGTAGTCGAATGTCAATTTTTCACAAATATAATGTGTAGTTTCTCTTATCTACTTGAATCAATGGCGCAAGTGGAACCATTTATTGGTACATTTTAATTAATTGAAATAAACATGGATGCGATGAGATACCAACACGTAATTATAAAGTCAAAACAATCTCCTAACAGGTAATTAGACCTCTAATTAATATTGATCTGAATTCGCCACGCCAGTGCCATTCTGAATGAATATGTAAACGAACTATTTCAGGCACATTGGTACACCTATATGGAGTATTACCTTAAATATAGTGGGAAGATATACAGGGTGTCTTGCAAGTAATTACAATAATTTTAGAAGATGATAGAATACGTGATTTTGATTGGATTGAAACAAACATACCTATATACAATACAATATTTGTGATAATAATTTTTTAAATTTCACCGTGCTTCTCTACAATTATTGAAGTGTAGAAGAAAAACAAACATTTTTATAACAAATATTTCTATACTTTTTTTATTAGGAATGAATAGATTATTTAAATGATTTAACCAATAAAATCCAAAGCGGCTTCGTTACTTACCTAGAACTTTATAAACATGGTTTTTCTACTTTTTAAAAGCGAAGAGTTAAATTTAAACGTGGATTTTATTTAAACCTTTGTGGGTAGGTTTATTCGGGTAATATTAAAAACTTACCTGAGCAATGCTCTTTCAGTTCTTAGGTAAAGTTTCTTGATAAATATTCTAAAAATTAGGGAAATTAATCTTAACACGTTTAAATATGCAGAGAGCATATTCGCCAAAACAGGACAGCCGTTCAATATGTAATAAAAATGTCGACTCAAAGGGACATTCTGTCACCTTCTAAAATTATTGTAACCATGTGCACGTAACTTTAAACATATATACAAAAAGTTACAACTAAAATGCAAGGCATCTATAATATGCACAGGATTAACCATTTTATTTTTTTTACTTTACAATATAAATAAAAAAAGTTCAATACTAATTAACATTATAGACACTGGCATTACACATGTTTTCCCGTCCATCAAACATTTGATATTCTTCCAATCTGTTACATAAAATGTTTCTATTTCACACAATTTATGCATAACACAAGATCTTACAGATTATTATTACCTATCTAACATAAGACACAGATGCTCCATTGTTTTAACAAAATGCCTACTTCAGGTTGCAAAATGGTATAAATAAAATAATTTTTATAAGCTTGGTACATGATGTAACACTAAAAAGACAAAGTCAAGAGCAAGTTTTAATATTTTAGTAAAGAAAAATAAAATTAATCATCTAATATGATCATGATGCAGATAGATTATTTTGAAAATACTTTTATTGTCTAACTTTCCTCTGTGTCCATGAAGTTTGGCACGTAATTTCAGATCTCGGAATATGAAAAGTCATAAAAAAATTAATTTCTCACGACGAAAACCGAAGAAGCTGCTAATAAAAATTCACTCTCAATTCATGGTCTAGTAAGTCAAAGCAACAGTACGAGTTTTCATAAAATCGTTTCTTGAGATGATGTCATCGGAAAAAAGTCAGTGGAAAATTAAAGTGAAAAAGTGTTTTTGGCATACTTAAACTTTGGCAAGTTAAAAATATGGAGATCGTCAAAGTTTTGGTCAAACTACTCCATGTTGAAGGCGATGACGAATATAAAGAATCAAGACAAGCAATATTACAAACTAGTTGCTTTTCAGTCGAAAGTGATGATGAGATGAAACATATCTCATGCAGAGGGTTGCCGTAATTGTCAGTGAATTTAAATCGTATGCTTGCGAAGAACTGTGCAACTTGACATTCAATGATATTGTAAAATTGGGAACCTTACTAGTACCAGTAGTCGAGGCAATGAAGCACTAAAAAGGCCAAAGATAGGAAATCTTTTAGGATAGGACGTATCGGAATGCGGTTTTTTGCATTCGCTTGCAAAAATTATTTATATCATTTGTACCTATTACAAACCGGAAGTTGCATTGCTGCAGCCAAAAATGCATGCAAAAAATGCATCTTTTGAGAGGCCTTTTGGCAAATTTAATAACTTCGTAAATAAGAGTCAGAATTCGAGGTCGCTGATCACGATTATGATGTTCAAATAGGAACGCCGACGAACGTCATCTCCGGGGACTATCCCGAACTTTATGCGAGAGAGGAGAGAAACTGGGCACCCGGGGGTTTTTTGGGTCGCTGAATTCGAATATACCATCGGCGAACACCCCACGGACACCTGGTGGGCCCCAACCTGGACGCGGACGTCATCTTCGAGAATTTTTCTGGAAATATCGACAATAACGAACCGAAAATCGTTATGGGGGCTTTTTGTGTGCGCTGAATCCGAATTTTATGTTGAAAACGACCACCCGAACACCTGGTGCGCCCTAACCTGGCCCTGAACGTCATCCCCGAGGGTTTTCCAGACATAATTGAAAAAAACCACCCGAAAATCGTTACGGGGGGTTTTTTGGCTCACTGAAATCAAATATGGCACCAGCCAACACCCCACGGACACCTGGTGCGCCCTACCCTGGCTCTGAACGTCTTCCCCGAGGGTTTTCCAGACACAATTGAAAAAGACCAACCAAAAATCGTTACTGGGGGTTTTTTGAGTCGCTGAATTCAAATATAGCACCGACAAACACCCCACAGACACCTGGTGCGCCCTACCCTGGCTCTGAAAGTCTTCCCCGAGGGGTTTCCAGGCACACTTGAAAAAGACCAACCAAAAATTACTGGGGGTTTCTTGGGGCGCTGAATTCAAATATGGCATCGGTGAACACGGACATCTGCTGCACTGAAACTTTTACCTCTTTTGGTTGGTCTTTTTCAATTGTGTCTGGAAAACCTTCGGGGAAGACGTTCAGAGCCAGGTTAGGGCGCACCAGGTGTTCGGGTGGTCGTTTTCAACATAAAATTCGGATTCAGCGCACACAAAAAGCCCCCATAACGATTTTCGGTTCGTTATTGTCGATATTTCCAGAAAAATTCTCGAAGATGACGTCCGCGTCCAGGTTGGGGCCCACCAGGTGTCCGTGGGGTGTTCGCCGATGGTATATTCGAATTCAGCGACCCAAAAAACCCCCGGGTGCCCAGTTTCTCTCCTCTCTCGCATAAAGTTCGGGATAGTCCCCGGAGATGACGTTCGTCGGCGTTCCTGAGCTCCAGGTATTCGGGGGGTCAATTTGAACATCATAATCGTGATCAGACCGACTTGAGCCAATTCTGACTCTTATTTACGAAATTATTAAATTTGCCAAAAGATGCATTTTTTGGCTGCAGCAATGCAACTTCCGGTTTGTAATAGGTACAAAGTAGGTACAAATGATATAAAAAATTTTTGCAATCGAATGCAAAAAACCGCATTCCGATACGTCCTATCCTAAAAGATTTCCTATCACAATGCTTCATTGCCTCGACTACAGCACAAAAACTAATGTGCAACGAACTTTCATTATTACTGATATATTATATTTGAAGTATTATAAAAAGTGCATAGGCTCTTCGTCCAACGAACACTAATCAAGAATTTTCAAAAAAATACATTAAGAATAAATGTGTCTCGACTCCAGTTGGAATCAATACATTTGGTAAGATGCTGTTCGATAATGCTAAATTTCTAAATTTGCCCGTTCCTCACACTTATACTGAACATTGCGTCCGACGATCTTCGACTAGTTTGTTGGCAAACTGATGTTATTCTTACTCCATGCAAGTGTAGTAGTTGTGTACAGTAGAGGAGGGTTATATAAAAGACTCGTTACAAAACAAGAGAGCATCCCCGGCCAAATTTTGACTAAAACTTCGGTTCATAACATTGCTTCCTGCACTGGTACAAGTTTCGCAGAATAATTACTACAGCTGCTAATGAGATTTACCATGGAATTACTCTATTATTGTAGTTTGTCAAACTGTACATTTAGTTAAATATTTAAGTAAATATGATTTAAAATTTCTTAGTTGTTTTATATTTTCACACCAGTATTAGAAGCAAATCACTCATTGACTTTAAGCACCACTAGCGTTTATTGCGAAAGTCCAAGTTTGCGTTGTAATAGTCATTGCAGCTCTGAGCAATGAAGGTAGTGTCTTCTTGGAACTCTTGACTAAAACAGTAATAATATACCACGGAATAAAAAAAATGTATTATGAGTATTACTACAGGGTGTTAAAAAAAAGTGTCAAATATTTAAGGAGGTAATAGTATGAACCAAAATAAGCAGAAAAGTCTCAATAAACATGGGTCCACAATGTAACGGTTGCGGAGATATGGAATGTTTTATGTTTTTAGCCCCTTTTTTATTTTGAAAAAAACGTTGTGTATTTTCTTAAAATAGTTGGTTGATGTTTAGTGAAATAAACAGTACGTATTTGACAGTTGTTCTCAGTGCACAAGTTTTCTTTCGCTATGGCTGGTTACTCGAACGCAGAATTAACAGACATGGATTTCATGTATGGTCGTGCTAATGGGAACGCCACCGAAGCGCGACGTCTTTATGTTGACGCTTATCCAAATCGCCAGATTCCTTCACAACGCATGTTTGGAAGAATTCACCAAAGATTGCGTGATACCGGTTTCTTGAGCAAACAGTGCCATTTATCCGGAAGACCAAGGTCGGTATCCGCTCCAAGATCAGAAGAAGAAATTCTAGCACTGGTAGAGCAGAATCCAGGTACGAGTGTGCGGAGAATATCAGCCGAAGTAGGAATTAGTGGTCCTCTTGTTTGGAGAATCCTTCACGAGCAACTGCTTTATCCATACCATGTGCAACGAGTACAGACCTTAAATCCAATAAATGATCATCAAGCAGGTTTGGTTTTTTTCCGCTGGTTTCCACGTCATGATGCTGAACACCCTCGTTTTCTTGCAAACATTCTTTTTACTGATGAGGCCGGGTTCACAAGAAATGTTTTGTTAGTTTTCACAATACGTATATTTGGGCCGACGAAAATCCTCATGCTCTAATAGAATCTGGACATCAGGCACGTTTTTCATTAAACATTTGGATGGGTATTGTAGGTAACAGGTTTCTAGGTCCTGTTGTTTTACCAAACCTATTAACAAGCGCTGCTTACCTCAAATTTCTGCAGAACACACTGTATGAGTTTTTGGAAGACATTCTTTTGAATCAGAGACAACAAATGTGTTTCCAGCATGATGGTGCTCCAGCTCATTTTTCATGGCCGTTAGAGAGCATTTACACCAAACATTTCCACATAGATGGGTAGGAAGGGCCGGACCTGTTTTATGGCCTCCAAGATCGCCTGATCTTAACCCTCTAGATTTCATTGTTTGGGGATATTTGAAGACATTAGTGTATTATGGTACTCCTGTAAATAGCCTGGAAGAGCTGCAGCTACGGATTAATCAAAAGTGTCAAGAAATCCAAACCAAGGAGGGTGTTTTCGAAAGAGGTCGAATATCGTTGAGACGAAGATGTCGTGTCACTTTGAACATCTTCTGTAACTTTGTTTTTTGTTTGTTAAAATCTTCCTTTGTCGGTTTACTCCCAAAAAATAAAATGTTTGAAAAACGAATAGTGGTCCATATCTCCGCAACCGTTACTTTGCGGACCCATGTTTATTAAGACTTTTCTGCTTGTTTTGGTTCATACTATTACCTCCTGAAATATTTTACACTATTTTTTTAACACTCTGTATAACGGTTAAAAATAAGTTGTTACTTGCTATTTAAAAAACATTAAGTAAACTGTTACTAGAACAACAATTTTTTTCTCTGGTGATACCACAGAAGGGCAATTGTAGTTTAAGGAATCCGGTTTGTCGTCCATGGATGCGAAGGGATCGCATGGATGAGAGCGAGAGAAACGGGAAATATTGAGCTTATGGCATATTGAAAGAATCAGCATAAGCCGCTACCAATACGTACAAGTTCCGCCGATGTACGGGATTATGGAATCTACGAACGAGAATGTATATCTGGCAGCGCAGTGTTCCATCAGCATCTCAAATATGGGGAATCAATTCTGGTTCTTAGTCTCTTCTTTATGTACAGTAAGTCCCACAATTGTCGTACGTATATTTATAACTATACAGGGTTAACTATGACTTGGAATAAATATTTTAAGAGGGGATAGAGAAAAATAAGAATTAACGGAATCACCCTTCAAAAAAATTCCAAACTTATTTATAAAACCAAAAAAATGTTTTTCGATATTATTTTAAATCCTTATTTAACGCCGCCAATGTTAACTTGCTTGTTGGTTGCATACTCTACAAGCATGCAACAGTTGGTATCGCTGTCATGTCATAATTGAATTCCTGTGTTTACGTTGTAATTTTGTGTTCTTCTTCAGTTTTTAGTGCATTTTTTAATTTTTAAACGTTTTATAGTTGTTAATAATATATATAATAAAGACATTTGTGTTGGGTGCAGATACTTTCCCACAATATAGTTCGCCGGTTTGGTTTTCTAGGTTATGGGGCAAGACTGCCGCGGTTACATTATTAAAACGTCTATTATCTATTCCTTTCGTTCGATTTTGTTGTAATAAATAGGCATTTTATCTAATTGTATTTATGGGAATTGTCTTTTATCGGTAGTGAGTGGCTGTAATGAGCAAATATGTAGTTCTACCAGTTTATAACGAAATAATGGAAAACGAATGCAAAATACTGGAGGTAAGTGGATTAACTGATACCTATCTATCAGGTAGGTATTATTACTAATAAGAATGTTAATTTTTGTTTCTACATTTAGAAATGCTGCAAAAAAACGACGATGGTAGTAGATATTGTGGACAGTTGTAAGTTTTATCTATGGATCTAAGCCATCTCAGGCGGTTCTTATCATAGGCTCCAACTTTCTGGGGGAAAAAAGGATTTTACCCAATTTTTAAAATATCGAGCTAAAATTCTGGAATAATTTTTTTATTGTCTTTTAGGCCTCCCTGAGCACGTGGTTACATGTTTTGTAGTTAGTCATAGTTAACCCTGTATACGCAGTAAAATGTTAGTGCAAAATTTCACAAAACGAAAGTAATAAAAAATGATAAGTGAAAATGTATTATATTATTTAATTATAAAAGAGATATCACTCCCTAAAACAAAAACTAGCGTAACTAACAATTTATAAATTTTACGGGAAAGAAAAAAAACTAAATTATATATCTACTCTTTAGATATGACTAAAATTTGCATCTTGGGTCCATAACAAACAAACAAAAAACGACAGTAAGAATTTGTTCAGATGGCATGAATCGAGACTCACTGAGCTTTATTTTTCACTTGAAAAACATTTTGTTTTAAAACTCAGAAACCAATCAAAATAACGTACAGTAGCAGAGCTACCTCTAGCGGCTATGCGCTACTTCATACAGAACTAAAAAGCCACAGACAATAAACGTTTTACATCGCCGTATAAACCATTGACAGCTAGCGACATCTATCGTGAAACAGCGATAACGTTATGTTGCAAACCCGAAATTTCAGGAAACAACTAACCGGCGGACTAATACCCCGACTGAAAAATCTCTAGAAACAAATAAAGTCATTTGTCGGCGACCCACCAGAGATATACCTATTTATAGCTTATTAGCTCTCATCAGTACGTCATGGTGAGCTAGAGGTTGCTCTGCTCTGCGCGTTATTCAAGGTCGGGCTGGAGAGACGCAAAACAGCTGAAGTTGTGCGTTGGTCACATCTATGGCATACTGATCACTGAAATGTACGATATGGAATGCCTAAAGTCCATTGCGCATCCAAATAAAGGTACCAAACCTAGGAGCAGACAAAAGGAGGCACATGAAACTTAGCAAAGACATACTTCATTGGTTATGTATGTGGGTGCGAGAGAGACAACCATCTGCACGTACGATATGAATTGTGTTCTTAATTTCCCATTATTTTGTTTGTAAACACGTCATTGGCGTACAGTGTGGTTTCTTCTTTTATCTTGTATTTCGTTAGTGTTATTCTTTGTGTATTTTTGTGGGTGTTATTGTTGGAACATGTCATGTTTTATAAGGAACTGTAAAATTAACCAGCATATGGCACGAAATAAGTCATCATATCCAGAATTCAATTTCATTTCAATTCACAATCAGCTAAGCCCCTACTGCTCCACCATTGCTAGAGGCACAAAATAAAATATGGCGCTGATCATGAATAATCCATTCGCGCAGCTTTTAGCGCATTCCAGTCATCATAATATAAAATTACGTTTCAGTGATACTGATGAAAGCTAATAAGCTCAAAACCGGTATGTATCCGGTGAACTGCCGGCGAATGAGTTTAGCTGTTGTTAGGGGCTTTTCAGGTGTAATTCAATGCTGGCCGGGACATTAGCCCGCAGAGTAGTTATTTCTTGGAATTCCATGTTTGCAAATAAAATAATGTCTTCATTTTTTTCCACAAACATAGTTATATTTTGCGATAACTAAAGTCATGCCTTTTTTCGAACATTTTTTTATACCGATTTTTTCCATCTGCTCATCTCTTTAAAAAGTTACGGTGGCAAATATTGCACAAAAATATATACAACAGTATTTGAATTAACCATGATTTTAATCAACGTTGGCGTGAAAATAAGTCGTTAGAAGTATTGTCACAAGTTTGTTTAGTCTTTGTATACTTTTTAAAAAATTTACAAATATTTTTTTATATGCAGGAATATGTTTTACCAGGAAACTGAAACAAGAGATCTAATTCTCAAGGAAAAATAAAACAAATACACATAATGAGGATTAAATAGAATAATTAAATTGTGACTTACCTAAATATATTTTAATATTAAACAACAACCAATAAATTCGGCAATAATCAATAACTATTTTAAAAAATATCGACAAAATTTATTTCTATAAAAACTTTTTGATACGATTGATTTATCCATAGCTTTGGTAGGATCACTGCACATCGATTTTAAAATGCCTTTTTCCTTTGTATTGTTTGAATAGAAATGATGTTTAAAATATGTTATGTAAATGGTGATAGATATGTTTTATCTTTGGAAATTACATTAATTTTTATGCATAAATTAAGTCAGTTTTTTGCAGAAATAACGACAAAAGCCGTATTTGTGAAGTTAAGGTTAATATTTTGGCAATAATGGCAATCTATGTATAAATTTTGAACTATTACAGAAAAATTAAAATTTTCATCATAACAGAATAAATTCTCATTTGTATATTTATTTTTGTATATGTGGTCGTACTGCCCTTTCTTAAGAGTTAATTCATACTTGTTTTTTCTTTGAACATACTAGCCTTGGTTTTCGTTATGGCATCCATTTTGAACTTTTTCTTCATATGAAAACTTTTGAAATAAGATTTTCAAGAATATGCGAGCGAATATGTTCTTTGGTTTCGTTCGGATAAAACAACAAAATGTAATAACGTTTCATATTTTCTTTTTTAAAATTAGATTTTCATGCGGAATATATTGAAAATATTTACAATGGTGAGAAATCAATAAAATATACAGTGTATCTAAATAAGTGCAAGAAATGTAAGATATGATTCTTTGGTGAAAATTAAAAGAGATCTTTTATACAGGGACATTCAGAACTTATAAAATTTTTTTTTGAATGTATGACTTACAAATAAAATTTTGAAAAAAAATCAAAAAGGTAGTTCAAAAATGATTTAAAAATATACTTCTTCACAGCACTAGAAACTGGTCTACTGTAAAACCTGATTTTGCGAAAGGCAAAGCATGTCGGCAACCGGTGCAGCGGCAAAATATAATAAAAAATGAATAGATACAACTTTAAAGACTTTCCCAAGGAAAGAAATAAATAATATGTTATAACACCTATTTTATATCAGCAAATTCAACTGCTTTTGCCGTTATTTTTATTATTAATTAATACAATTAATTTGTGGTTTTAATTAATAAAGTAATTTGACATACCTAATTGTTACAACTGTTCAAAATTTTGTTCATCGATGTATAAACATATTTGGAACTGTCTTACCCAGTTTCTACAAACTAACACAATTGTTTCTAGTTTTGTCTGTTTTGAACTCGTAAGTTATTGGCAGGAGCTATGATATATTCATGTAAATTATCACAAAAAAAGTCAAAGAATTCCAATCAAGAGATCTTGGTGGTACCGGTCCTACTCATTCAATCCATCGTTCCAAGGAAAATCATTGTTGGAAATGATCCCGTTGAATCGCGTGCGTTTCTTTATATATTTTCAGGTGTGAAACTAACTATTCTGTGGGCTAAAGCCCCAACCAGTTTGGTATCAGAACATAAATATGACTTCATTGATAGGAATTGTAGGAGATTTGATATATATTAGCTTAAAATACCTTTCTTAAACAGTAAAAAATAATTTTGTTCTTGGAAACTACAAGGGCTTTACAAAAACAAATTACGATATTGACTGCATTTTTCGTGATACATCTATTTCCCTATCTAATCTAAATTTTTTTAATTTTATATATTTTATATGTCAGAACTAAACTAGAATACTGGAAAAGCCATAACGAAAATTTCTCAAATATTTATGTCAAAAGATAGATAATGATTATCCAGTTTAGATTTGATGAGAAACTTAAACTCATTCACTTTCCTTTGCAAGTTCTTGCATGGTCAAATTGATCGTCTTGAGCTTCTGAGTCAAATTGATTTTCTTATTCCTAGGCATAATTCTAGAAGTACTGATACATTTTATTGCTTGCGAACAAGAACAAACCCTTTATTTAAGTCACTGGTATACAATATGTGCAACTGATATAAATCATACCAGCTTAAAATATATTTTGTTAGCCATTTCATGTACTGTAAATGAAGATTTCTGTTAACTAGTAATATTTAAAAATGTAATTGTCTTATTATTGGTCTTGCACTGTTGGGTAATAAAGCATTATTATTAATCACTCTGTTTAAAAACCTTCCCTAAAAATTTACTCCCCTTCATAAAAAGAGGAAAAAAAATCGATTGAATTGTGTTTTTGATACTTTAAATAGTTTAAATGTAATAGAATTTCAAATGATAATACCTATTATGTATTTCTTTCCATTGCAATGCTAGTACCCATTATGCTATTAAATTGCATTACGATATTTCCGAAAATAAATTTTTATGAAACCGAATACACCGTATAATTCATAAAAGGGGAAAGAAAATCAAGAAGCAAGCAAACAAATATGTTTTTAATAATAAAATATGCGCAAATGGGATTAGCGTTGTTAATACGGAGATAACTGTCCAGTTTGGTGGGAAAAGGCGGATTTTTGTCATTAAAAAGTCACAATTTCATCAGAATTAACCTGTTGAACGAACTGCTGCGCGATTTCATGAATAACACAGTCAAATACACCTATAGATACAAAACATACTTTTATCTGAGTACTTACTGCAATTTTCTGAAACAAAGATATTTAAAATAGAGTGGCAACTGAGTCGAATTTTTTATAATTTTACATGTGAAAATTTACAACTAATCTTTTTTAAATGATTTGAAAGGAATAATATTCTTCAAGTTGTATAGGTACAAAATCAGTATTCAAAACGCATATTTATCTAGTGTACCTCAGACTATCAATAATATTGTTAATATTTGAGATATTGATTATGATATTTACAAATATTTATTTTTAAGGGCTACATTTTTAGTATTGCCAATATACTGATGCATTTTAGCTATCTTCAAAATATGTTGTGCGTCACATGTATATTAACAATTTTTATAATTCACACACGATATTGTCAATATAATATAATAATAATAATATCTCTACCCCTCATTCTAATCACAGGGATTAGCCCAGAAGTCGGAGACTTGTGCGGGAGAGGGGGCGGCATATTATTATTAAGCAGGCCGCATTTGCGCCCAGGAACGACTTACGTTGGTAGGCCCTAACCACTATTCAGTGCAGGAATGAGGAAAACCTGGAAAACCTCATTAATTAGGGGGGTAGTCAAATATCAACCGGCATCAATCTCTCACATTGACCCAAGCTAACATTATTCCACCCTACCATACCCACAGAGAAGGTGCCAATCCTCTCTATGAATATAGCTTATATACGGTCTACCGGCAGCTGGGCTCGAACCAACTCCGTCTAGTCACCTCGATTCAAGTACTAACGCCTTAAACCGCGCGACCACTGACCGATAATTACAATACAATTACAATATTTGTCTTATTTATCAAGGACCCTGATCTAAGCAACTTCAATGTCAAGCAACGGGTTGCAGGAGGCTGAAGCACATGAAGACAGTGATCGAGAAATATTACAGACTTTAATTAGTATGTATCGTGCAAACCCGATACTCTTCAGACGGAGATAAAAAATAAGTGCTACAGAACAAACAACAAAAACGTGAAAGAAAAACGCAAAAACTGAAGAAAAAATATCAATTTTTTAAGAACGAATTGCATAACAAAAATTTTCAAAAATCAAGACTCCTACAGAACAGAAAGTTCATTTGATGACATACAGAGTGAACCTTAAATAAGTACAAATATTTTAACTGCAGGTGTAGTTAATCATATGTATAGATGAGTCTAGTGAGTCATATTTAAAAAATTCTAATATTTACGGATTTATTTTTTTTAAATATCCACATTTTGAGGCTCGTTGATTAGATAGAACAGAGGACTGACGTAACATAATAAACCAGATGATGCATTCAAGGGAGGTTGCCGTATCGTCTTTAAAATAAAAATATATGTTTTTTAACGTAAATCTGGATAGACTGAATTAAAAAATATTTGTTTTGGTAATTATTTACATTCTTTCTCTCCAATCTTATTTAAAAAATTGTAATCCCCTCCTCCCCTATTTTCGAGGATGCTGAACACGAATCTAAAATTACTTTTCTGCGGTCGAGTGTAGTTTTCGGAAAATTTTTGTTTTTAAATTCTAACCTCTAAGTATGTATACTTACATTGCATTAGGTTGAAATTGCAATATAGCGCCTATTTATTTTGACAAATATGACGTCATGAAATGAAGATGACAGATTAGTATATGTATTGCTACTTTACTAATGTAATGTTTACATAAAGGTTACAATTTTTTTGAAGCCAAGACATTACTGTAACACTGGCAACGCTGTAAACCACTTGTTGAGTCTGCAACACCTGTGACTCATAAACATCGTCTGGTCAGCGGTCCTCAACAAGTTTTTTTATTGAAAAATTTCACTTTTTTGTAAAAAACTATTAATTATGTGTTCTACACAGAGAAGTATACTCTGTTTAAAATATTTATACTTATTTAAGGTTCACTCTGTATATGAATCAACTACATGAATATTTTGGGAAGATGTGTAAACGCAGATCTACCATGACGGAAACAATCAAATTCAGCAACTCTTGAAGTATTTCAGAATTCATTCATGTTTGCAATCGATCAGCTTCGATTTTATCAATATAATTTACGAGATTTACATGACTGTATTTTTCTCTTTGTAGAATCAACTTCTTTTATTTATAGTGGTTTTTAAGCTTTCACGGCCGGTGTTATTATTTGATATATAGCCCAGTCGCGGCAAAACTTTTGCAGAGTCACCATTGAAGAAGGCAATAGTGAAGAGCTGGGTGGGATGCAACCGGTTACAGAGGCGGCTACTGGACGTCTTGGAAGACCACCATTGTTCGAAAAAAGTTTCCGTCCGTAGCAGTCATAGTACCAACAACAGGAGACGTAATAAATATATGGGCGGGACCAGATATAAACGATTGCGGTTTGGCCGCACAGATTATAGTCTGAGAACAAATATGGCAGGTCAAGTAATCCTAGGCAAAGCTAGCCCAACTAGCGCAATTAGTCATTGGAACGTTACTACGAGTCGTTGGTACTTTTGTTTTGCCCCTAGCTATGGGCATGTAATATAAACGTTCCCATTACATGTGAGATATAAGTGGTCTACTTACATCCTGCTCGGCCTAAGCGGCTCGACTTACAGGAAGCGACCTATATTGCAGCAGGTACTTAACGCAGACCTCCCGCCCTGGGCGACAAGCCATTAAATATGTAAATGATACTGCAGGAAACAACTACTCCGCGGACTAATCCCCGACCAGCATTGAATTACTCCTGCAGTATCTGTGTGAACAGCCAAGAACCCTTGTTGGACACACCACCAGACATAGACCGGTTTCGGACTTGTTAGCCATCATCAGTATGCCATAGGTGAGATGACCGACAATTGAACTGGCTGTTCTTATGATGTATGTTCACAAATGAACTGAGTACAGGTGAGATATAAGTGGTCTGCTTACTTCCTGCTCGGCCTAAGCGGCTCGACTTACAGGAAACGACCTACATTGCAGTAGGTACTTAACGCATTATGCGTTAGAACTTCAACAATCTCCCACCACTCTTTCATATTAGTATGTTGCTTTCTGTATCTGGCAATATTGTTATATTTCATTCCTTTCTACATATTTCATTATTAGGCACATATTTATAAATGCAGCACGTATTAATTATTTACACAAGCAAAATATGTAGGTGCCTCGAAATAAATATTTATTGGGTGATCTCCAAAATTAAAACGAATGAAAGTTTATTGACAAATATAGTGATACCTATAACTTCCAAATCTAGCACGCGCTTTTAAAAGATGTTTTAAATGCAACGTTGTCTAAAATATCTAATATCATTTTATGTGAATGTGATTCTCTAGATGGTGGAAGCTATCTTATCCTTTATTGGTCGTTGGAATGACATTAATTTTGATGTGTGTGTTTTGGTGACCATACTTAGCAGTTAGTTAATAATTATAAAAGTGATATATGTTTAAAAAGGCAAAAAATACAATCCACACGTGACATGATCAAATAGATAATGACGAACAACTTGAAGGCTTCCAACCTTGGGAAACTACATGGTAAAATTTACATCATGGTATATTTAAAGGATGATATGCGGATGAGGAAAATGGGTCCATAGAGGCACCATCTTTACTAAACACTACACTAAGCAAACAGGATGTGAAATATCTTTGAATCACGTTTGATTTGAAGGTAACATGGAACCTACATTTGGAGAGAAGGACCGTTGGTAATACTTGGGGAATGAAACCAAAGGTGATCATGTGGATACACACTGCTATTGTGATAAGCCTATGGAGCTGCTGTCTGGTAGCCGAAAGTCCAACAGACGACAGTTAAACATAAGCTCAGCCAGGTACAAAGGATTGCATACTTAAGCATAAGTGGAGCTATGTGCACGACACCCACCATAGCAATGGAGGTGATGCTATGTCAGCCACCTTTGAATATTTATCTAAAAGAAGAAGCTGCGACAACTATGGTTTGCGTCAAAAATACTTGTATTATACCTGATAGGATGTGGAGAAATGAGGAGTCGCCTGTAGAATTGGGTCAACAAAAAGATGCCTCTTTTGTAGACAGACACTGATAGTATTTCTTCCCAGTTTGCATTTCACGAACCCTACACGGTACTTATCAGGAATGAGGAGACCGCCAGCAAAGATGTCAACAACATATTCACAGACGGATAAAAAATGAAGGAAGGTGCAGGAGTGGAATTTATACCAGATCCTTACATATTCGATATCAGTGGGCAATGGATAGGCATGCCATCGTGGTACAAACGGAATTAGCAGATATAACCATAACCGCTAAAAAATTGCCCATAGACATTCAATGGACAAAACCATTAGAACCTACACAGATAGTAGACAATTACTACTTCTCTTACGTGTTCATAATATAACAACTAGATCAGCCTGGGAATGCCACCAGGCACTGGTAGTGGCCCCAACCAACAACAGCGTATCTGTATGCTGGGTAAAGGGTCACGACCGGTGCAATGCAATAATCAGCTGACAAGCTGACTAGGAGTGCATCGGGGGTCAATATTTTTGGACCTGTCAGTATTTATTGAAATTATCAAAGAAGACACCCACAAGGAGTTTAGGAAACGCTGGGATAAACAAATGGCTGTTAGTTTCCTAAGTAGTTCCTAGAGTACCCCTGCAAGGATACAGCGAAAAAGTAACTGGCTATGTCTAGGACAAATCTTTGCCTAGTGACAGGAATTCTGTTGGCTAAGGAAGCACCTCTATTACATGAGGAAGTGCGAAACATATCTTTGTAGGGGTTGCGAACAGGAAGACGAGACAATACTTTATGCACTCTGTGAGTGCACTGCTATTTCGTCAATAAGAGAACCCGTGTTGGGAGAACAATGGCCTACGATGGCCTAGAGAGATCCCCCTGAGCAACACTATTACCTTTTTCTCCTTATTAGGTTGGTTGACGGCTCAGGTGGATTAATCTCCTAATGGGAGGATGTCCAAGGGGCCCAATGAGGCCTAAGTTTTATAGCCTTTCTGCTACCCTCCCCATAATTCCTGAATTCCAGAAGTGTGATAGGCATTTTGTAGCTGCTATGTTCAATGATCCTTAATACAAGTCTACGAGTAGCGATGACTAATAAATATTACTTACAAGTTCCACGACTTTAAACAAACAATTATGGTTTTCTAAATGTCGTGGCAACTATCACAACTACTTGAAAGTGATTGCAACTTTTGAGTCATATTTTAGTAACATGAGTCAGTTTCTGCTACGATCATTTGCCACTTTCAAGTACTGTATATTAAAGATCGTCCCACTGGTAACCAAGACGTTCCCAAAACCAGGGGACCTACTTATATTAGTTATATAACTGTAAAGTAACCAAGAGTAGTCGAAAATTCGTAGCAGTGACTTTATCTTTGTTGCATAAAGTTCTTTATACAACAAAGTAGCAAATTTGGTGGTGGTTACGTAATAGTTACTCTTTGAAGGTTACTTTGGTGCTAGTTGGGAGGAATATGCACATTAATTCTGTTACTAGCAGCGACCAGTTACCGATGTACATAATATCTTGAAAAATTACTATATAACCTTTTATTTTATTTTTTGGTAACTTGTGTTAAAATAGTAGCGATACGCGCTTTTTCTACTATTACCATTTCAATTATTCTCTTCTGAAAATCGATTGAAAATATGAATATTGATTGTGCCGGGGCTTTTTCAATAGACTGATGAAATATTATTAATAAAAATTGATAATAATATTGATCGTCTGACGGATGCTTATAAGGAAAGCTGTTTTATCATTTCACTAAAAATTTGCCATTTTTACCATTGGCAAATCATTACAAGGCTTGCGATAACTCATACAAACTTTCTTACCCTACAAATGCTTCATGCAAATGCAAATGTTAAAGAATGTTTTGAGCAATGTCTCTACTTATGGAGATTGATCAACATCTAATAAAGTAAACAGTGGTAAGTGAATTTGATGATCTAAACTTTTCGGTTCTATTTCCTTCAGCAAATTGTCTTTGTACATCGTGATATTTTCATTACCGTTGAAATTCAAGTAATTTTTAAATAAATAATATATTTGTTAATACAGTCCAATTACGTTTATAACAATTTAGAAAATAATAGAAGGTAAATAAAATTAAATTTTTATTACAACGAAATGTATCGATTTATTTCACTTGCATTAAATTGTACCAACATTTTACGACATTAATTAAAAACTGGAATGCAGTTTATAAAATACCATTCCTTTTATTTCTTTAAAATGAGATTTATATTTCAATATAGCTTTGGTAATAATTATTTATGATATATGCAATGTCAAAACATAAACAATGTACATATTTATTTTATAGAAAGTAAAAAATTCTATTACAATAATAACCATGTTTTAATTTAGACAAAAAGTACATAAATAATACTATGGAACATACAAATTATTTAGATCAGTAAAAGCAATATATTAAAATACCGAAAAAAGATTTTTAATAATATCATTTTTTTAATATATGGTGTCCGTTATTAAAAAAGTTTGTACATGCGAAACTAATAAAAAACTCTTTTGCAAGAGATGTACAAATCGAATATTTTTTCTACAATTAAATACAAATTTAAATACAATATAAACAAAATTGTGTTACGAATTTGCTAACTAAAATACAGTTATGATCAAACAGAAGTCATATAAGCGTAATTTGTTTTTGTGTTTTGTATCAGTTCTAATGAAGTAACCAATATAAACTTTTCTAAATATTATTCACACTGAACATATAATAATACTGCAATCCGTCACTTGTTAATCTCAGTGAAACTAGATCGAAATAGTTGTGTTTTCATATTATCAAACCTAATAAAGTAATTCGGTGCATTGTACATAATTAGTATTGTGCGTTTCATTGCCATATTAAATTATTATTTATTATATTTATTGTTTAATGTTTGTGAATATGCGTAAATAAAATGGAACATTTTAGCAACCTACAGACTGGATCCCCAAACCTTAATCTTATTGATCTTTATTTCATATTTTATAATAAAAACTTTAACAGAAAGTATGCTTTTAACTGTATTTTGTTGGACTTCTTGCATAAGAATGCATCTCAGTTATTACTGAAAATGATTTTTACTTATTCAGTTTACGGCCATCTTGGAGACCATAAAACAGGTCCGGCCTGATCCGAACCCTCTAGATTTCTTTGTTTGGGGATATTTGAGGACATTAGTGCATGTACTCCTGTAAATAGCCTAGAAGAGCTGCAGCTACGGATTAATCAAAAGTGTCAAGAAATCCAAACCAAGGAGGGTGTTTTCGAAAGAGTTCGAATATCGTTGAGACGAATATGTCGTGCCTGCTTGGAAATGGACGGAGGGCACTTTGAACATCTTCTGTAACTTTGTTTTTTGTTTATTAAAAGCTTCCTTTGTCGGTTTATTCCTAATAAAATAAAATGTTTGAGAAACGAATAGTGGTCCATATCTCCGCAACCGTTACTTTGCGGACCCATGTTTATTAAGACTTTTCTGCTTATTTTGGTTCATACTATTACCTCCTGAAATATTTTACACTCTTTTTTTAACACCCTGTATATTCTATATGTTTACATAAGTTACTGAACAACAATGTAGACTGTAGTCATATTACAAAAATTACAATTTAATGCTAAGCATTACTGTGCCAGATCCTCCTTGTTTTATATCTATGCCTATAAAACCAGTTATGCTAACCTATATGTCAACTTCTAAAAGCATAAAATTTGTTTTGTTAAAAGTTTAGCAACTCATAAATTTTTATAATTCTGTACATAATTTTTAGGTTAAGATTTATACGTTTTAATATTTTTTTCTTTCATCTTTCTTCTTTCTTCTTAATATTTGTAATTGGAAAGCTAACTCATTCTATTGAAATTCTCTGTTCTTTAAATAAATAAATAAAGGCATATCAAGACATAAGCCAGTTTTTTTATTGCTGTTGTTGTTAAGCAAGATCCCTAAACAGAGGAAATTGTCTACAAACTTTCGTCCATCATTGCAGAATTTTTTAAACATTTTTATCGTTATAGTAATTTCTGGCGGGATATATGTTGCTAAACAATACTGTTACAATATTATTCACAGTTTAGAACATGTTACGTAACCTATAATTGAGCAGTTAGGTGTGTCAAATGTTTTCGATACTGCTACAAAATATAACTGAAGATTTCGGTTCAGATGTGTTTACCTTACAAAGCGTAACTTTATGACTTATTTTCAGCATGAGTAAGTTATTGTTACCAGGGGACCACCATATAGGTCCAATAAGCAATAAATTCTCTCTCTAAAAAATTACAAGTTCAATGAGTGCATATTCAGCAGCATAATTACGTTTATATACAAGCATACCTGAAATGTGGTAAATAACGCAGATATAGTAAAAGATAATACAAATTCTTAACCTAACAAATTTTAGTAGCACGCTTCTGCCATTTTATTTCTAGATCAAAATTTTCATAACAAATTTATACATCTACATTATGGTCGGTTTTGAAGGTTGCAGACTTTTGGAAATATATTCGAAACTAAACTTATCTCATAGTTCTTACTTATTTGTACCATTTTGTGCCAATATTTATATCATTTGATTAAATAATTTAAAATTACGTTGTTTCGACTAAGGAAGTTACCTACAAAGTACCTATCTTAATTTATTCTTTTTGCATGATGTTTTGGAGAGCCTGCGTACTGATACTAGTACTTGATGGGACGGTTTTCACAGAGCAATAGCACGATGTAAAATCCGAAGGCAAAACTTGCTAAAATTATTGATCCAGTGTAATAACTGTATACAGCACATCATAAGACGATACCTGTAGGTTATAATTCCTTTGAAGATACTTCATTTTTCTTCCACAATATAATTGTGCCCCCAGAATTATAGTGTAACGTAACTTGAGATTTGATATAAGAGTATGTATTATCAATAGCAGTTAAATAACATACGTAACGGTAACAGATACCAGAACAACAAATGTTATATCAAAACACAATAGCTCCAATAACACAAAAATAATAACACGGGACAAAGAGATATTTCTAAAATATAAATCAAAGCCGAGATTTGTTAGAAAGAAATTTAAATATGCTGTCACTCGTGAGTTTGTGGGCGGGCGGAGTGATGGGAATTTTAAAGAAATATAACTATTACAGTGAAAATATCTTTAACTAACATTCGATAATAATAAATTGTATTCACAATACCTACCTTATTGCAACGTTAATGAATATTGTATATAAAACTATGGAAGGCCCTCCTGAAAAATTAATAAAACTGAGATACTCGCGTTAAGAATTCAGACGTTTTACGTCACAGCTAACGTAACACATTTGTTTTTATTGTCAACGTAATTTTCGATATTTGGTCGCGTTGAAAACAATCATTTTTGCAATTTGGTGCAATATATAATGCAAACTTTTAGTGTAGTATATAGTTTTATTACTATCAGTTGCAGTTTGTTAAATATTTTGATGGAAATATAATAAATTATTCATTTGTTTGTATGATGTAAGTCGTCTGACTTCTTGTCGCGAGTATATACGCTTTTATGCAAAGAGGATGACTATTTGTACTCATGCGGTAAAATCTGACACGAAACGTACCTCCCACATATTCAAAACATATTTGATGTCGTAATTGTGTTACGATTGGCCAGAAACAAAAAACTGCGAAGTCAGTGTTCTGTTTAATATAATTCATCAAAACAAAGGTCCTCATATTCTGAACACTATATTTAATACACTTATTATCTTCATTAACAAAACCGTCATTAATTAATTAGAAGATAGAAAACTGTTTGTTGAACTGAACAATTTAGATAAAATATTATTTACCTTTAGATTAATTTGAAAAAATAATGTAGGATACGGCACTATTTTCCATCGAAATTTTGATAATAACTGAAAAGTGTTGGTAGAACTTCTATACACCATAGTTTTGTCAGTAATTGCTTTAATCCTTATGCTATGCTATCCGTATTTCAGGTGGTTACTGATATGCTTGTAGAATATCCCTTTGTAGTGATATTCAAACTGTTTTGGTATGAATTCTTCATTCTGCTAATCGATTATTTTCTGGAAGTTATTTTCTCAATACTTCAAAATATTTTAAGCTATGTTTGTTTATTTGTTGAATCAAACTGTATTCACTTGCAAGTAATTATTACAAGAAACAAATAATGAATGCGTCATTGATTTTTATGATTTAATTATGTGATTTCCACTTCGAGACAAAATTATATTCATTTAATAAAAATTATTGACTTTAAACATTATTCTCCTATTATCGCTTTCTTGCCACGCTGTTATTGAATACGTAGATATTAATAAAGTTTATTATTGGAGTGGTTGAAATATACCTATTGAGTTTAGTTTTGTTTATAATATGGTCGTTTCCTTATATGCGATTCTATGTAACAAATTAAAAATATTTGTAAAATAAATAAAATATACAACATACTAAATTTGTTACCTAAATTTTATAAAATTGCCCTTATCCACAACATTTTCAAAATAAAACTAACAATTGCAAAAATTGTTATTACATCTTAAATCATTTTCTGTAATATTTTCGATTACTTTAGAAATATTAATAATAATTTTTAAATTATTGCGAAAGAACATAAAAATCAAACATGACAATAGGGAACAATCACGAAGTGGGCGACATCTGTTGGGATAAAAAAAAACTGACAGGCTTACCTGCTTTGCTCAAACCGAAAAAAGATGTTGGCACCTCCGTCCAAGATTATGATTTGGAAATAAGCAAGTATTTAGGGCTCATGCAGCTCAATACAGATGAAGACCCATTACTTTTTTGGAAAAATCATCAACTAAATTTTCCTCGACTGTCTATTCTGGCAAAACGGTATTTATGTATTCAAGCCACAAGCGTTCCTTCTGAAAGAGTTTTCAGGAAAGGTGGACAAGTGGCAAGTGACGTAAGATCTGCGCTCACCACTGAACATGCAGAACGGTTAATTCTTCTGTCACTAAATAATGTATTTTTTTAATGTTATTTGTTCTGTTTTTCTATTTTCGGCAAAAAATACATTATTTTTCTTTTCTCATGTTGTTTCATTAATTTCCGTAGTCAATGGAACAACAATATGCCTAACTTGAACGCACAGAAAATTAATACAAATAAAAAATAATATTATTAAATCAGTAACATCAAAATTATCGAAAATGCAGTATTATTGTATTGATAATTTAAATAATATTGATAATATCTATATTTTAATCGATAATATTGACATTATCGACATTACGATAATATCGACATATCGATAATATCGGTATATTTAATTTATCGAAAATCGATAGTTCCAAACCATTATCGCCTACCCCTACATGTCGTATGATGAAGTGTGTTTTACTAGATTTATTAATTTGGTTAATAAAGGTTAACTAATGTTTAAACTTTAAATTAATTAATAATTATTGCTATAGCAACCATCATTTTTAATTGTCAGGCTACTTTGATTAAAATTTGAAATTATATATTTTTTAAATGCTGATAACTTCTAAACAAAAAACGAATCGGACCTATTTTCATATAAGAAAAAATATTATTAGTCCAGCAATCATCTGCCAAAGTTTATTATAGAGCTTATAGAACACCCTGTATAGTTAAAATAATGTGGAACTCCACAGAAAAATAATTATGAAAAATTAAAATTAATCCACCTGAACTCCTTTGAGTGTTGAGCTAAAACTGAAACTGAATTGAGAAGTGAACTGACATATACGTAAAAACAAAATAATGAAAGGAAACTGAAGTTTTCTGCGTTTACGCAAAGATAACTGACAATTGAACTGACACTAAAACTGGACGAATCATCTAAAAAGAACTTTTAAAGAAATCTTTTTTATTTTGATATTTAGTGAAGTACCTAAATATTCCGTTAAACTTGCTACATTATATGTGCAAGTGAAAAATGTTGCTATTAATTTATTAAAATATATTTAGAAAACAATAATTATCGAATAAAGTTATTATGGTTCTATATTCCGTGACAATATGTCTAAACTTTAACAAAAGACTAACATCACGAGATTTATCTTTAAACAATCCCTTTCCACGCAACATGATGACAAATAAGCAATCAGCTCCGGCCACGACATGAATGCAGTCACGCATATTTTCATATGAATTCTAAGTAACTGAGGTCTACTAGTGAACTAGTCAACTTTCCAGGGCTAGTGGAATAGTGTGGAGAAAGGTTAGCAAGCTTTCTGTCAATTCCTGCAGCTTGCCTGCCGAAGCGACGGCTGTGCCTGCGCCTACCACAATATCTCAGGCCTGACAAGCGCGAGAAATGTTATCACTTATAAATTGCTACAGAATGCATTTTATTTTAGTTATGGTTTTATCAGTTTAAACGGTCTGATAAAGAAGTTGCAGGAGTGTTTGAATCACAGGGTAAATAGTCATCGTAGCGTCGTGCTGTGGTAGCACTGCGTTGATTGTTTTTACGTCAACTTATTGTCTGGGTACAGATGTTTTTGTAAAAGTATTCTTGTGTGTTCGGAGTTGGGTAGATCATTTACAGACACTTATCAAGTGATGCAATGGGCATGAAGTTTAATTGGTAAATTTGTCATAAAAATCTTAAAATATTCAAGGAAAGTTAGCAATCAATCGGATATCATAATTATTATGGATGACCGTCAACATCAACCGACGAGTGTCATGCTTCGTGGAGTAAATTAAAACAACATTGGGTTGAAATCTATGAAAATGTACTTGAAAGAACAGACAATGACAATACATTCCTTAAGAGCGTCGTAACAAATGGAGAAACATGGATTTACAGTTGTAGCATTGATTTTAATGTCCAGTTGCAACAATGGAAAATCAGAAGTTTACTGGAACTCAAGAACTGTTTTCTTTGTTTACAAGTTGAGAAAAGATTTCTTTTACAAGATCAAAAAATCATTATTATTTTGAAGTTTTGACACTATACCATGGAAGTATTCAAAAACAGCTGCTTGAACTTATGCGTAGCAGTGAATGGATAGTTTGTGCTCCAAGAATGCTTTCACTCATTTAGCACATCGTATTCGGGACTTTTGCATACAAAATGATGATGCGCGTTTGTTTACTTTTGTATTCGCCTGTTTTGGTATCCGACTTTTATAGTCCCCAACTCAAGACACTAAGGTTTGGTACAATTGAGAAGATAAAACAAAAGTTGCCGATAATAGAAGCGCCATTGACAGAGGTACCTATGTGATTAAGAAGGGGAAGAAGTACCGTGAAAGCAATAACGTAACATGTATTCAAATTCCTAGATAACGGATATGGTGCTGATTTATGGAAAGTGCATACTATCGTGTGGCAGCGTAATACCAAAGACCGTTTCCGAGTAGACAAAATATTATGCTGAATCCTTGAACATACTTAAAATCTCCAAAGACCAATCCTGGAAATAAATATCAGTAAGGTAGGTGATACCTCCCTGTGCTACCGTATCGTATTTCTCATTAAATCATTAAATATTTGAGGTAATCTACATTTTGTAAATAATTTTTTTCTTTCAAAGCGGCGTAAATCGATACAGTATTTTGACTCGCGGACTATACTTAATCTTTCGGGTGATAATAGACCAGTGACGCCGATAAATAAGGGTTTATATATATAAAGCTGTTTACAGGCCTTTTAGGCCCAGAGTTGCGTTATTCTCCTCCACTCCATTCTGTTCTCCGCTTTTCTTTTCCAATCCGTTACATTTTCTCCCTTAGATCTATTGTCACTGCCTCCCTCCATCACTTCCTCGGTCTCCCTGTTTTTTCTTGTAGTTTGGTTTACTCCCTACTATTTTCTTAACTGCCCTTTCATTTTCCATGAGTTCTAGATGCCTAGCCACTGCACTCTCCTGGCTTTTACAACTTCGTCTATTGTTGGTGCCTGGTACATTCCATATATTTCCTCATTATTTCTCCTTACATAGCCTTCCTCTGTCCTCTTACCACCTAGAATTCTTCTTAAGATCTTCCTTTCCCACCTTAAAGGTTTTCTCTTGACTTCTTATTGAGAACCCAGGTTTCACTACCATACAGCGCTGTCGGTCTCAAAATTGTTTTATACATTCTAAATTTTACTCGTCTGGACAAATTTTTGATTTCAATAAGTGGTTGACTGCTGCCGAACTTCTGTTTGCTTTTATTATTCTCCTATTTATTTCTTGTTCCTCATCACAGTTAGCTGTTATTAGCGCCCCAAATACACATATTCTTGAACTTCTTCAAACTCCATCTCTCCATGCTCTGTTCTCAATTTAAAATTTGTATCCTTTTTTTGTTCTCCTATTCTCAGCAGCTTACTTTTCTCTTGATTTATCTGCAATCCCACTTTACTTGCTTCCTCCACAAGTTTTCTCGTTACTTCTTCTAATTCCCTACTATCTCTAGCAATAATGGCCACATCATCTGCATAACTTACTATTTGGTGACTTTTAAACAATATGTGTCCTTCTCTGTTCAACTCACTATCTCTTATGACCTTTTCTAGTACTAAATTGAAAAGAAGCGTTGAGAGTGGGTCTCCTTGTCTCAGTCCTGTATCAATAGTAAAGCCTTCCGAACATTCACCTTTTATTCGTACTTTGGCTTTAGTATTTTCTAAGGTCATTTTCAATAGCCTAATCAGTTTAGTTGGTATCCCAAATTGTTCCAGAATTTTACTTAGTTTATTCCTTTTGATCGAATCATATGCTTTCCTGAAGTCCACAAATAAAACCATTGCTTTGATCCCATACTCATAGCATGTAGTCAGCATTTCCTTCACCATGAAGATTTGGTCCGTTGTTGACCTTCCCTTTCTAAAACCTGCTTGATACTCCCCTATTTGCCGTTCTGCTATAGGTTCTATTCTCTGCTTTATTAACGTTGCCATAATTTTATACCCTATATCTAACAATGATATACCCCTGTAGTTTCTGCAGTCCGTTGCATCTCCCTTTTTAAGATTGGTATAATCATAGCATCTCTCAATCTTCAGGCATACATTCTCTTCTCCAGATCATTCGTATCATTTCGTATATTCTTTGTCTTAAATCCTCTCCTGCGTACTTAATGTTCTCTGCTGTTATTCCGTTTTTCCCTGGACTTTTGTTATTCTTTAAAGCTTCTATAATTATATCTATTTCCTTTTTTGTAGGTTCTTCTACTTCCCCTTCCTCTTCTCTTCCCGGTATCATCTCCTCGTGCACCTCTTCTTCCCTTACATTCTCTTCATTCAACATATCTGCAAAGTATTGCCTCCATCTTTCTCTCACTTCTGTTTCCTCTCCAATTAGATTGCCACTTTCATCTCTCACATATATTACTTCCTTCTTTATCTTTTTCCCTTTTTTATCTCTCTGTAGAAGTTACGTATTTCTTTCCTCTTGTAATGTTGCTCTATTTCCTCTATTTTCTTAACCTGCTCTGCTCTCTTCTTTTGTCTAAACACTTTCTTTGCCTTTTGTCTTTGTTCCCTGTATTTTTCCTTATCTTCCTCTTGTAGTGACTGAAGTGCTTTAATTCTTAGCTTATTTCTCTTCTCCGCCTCTCTTATACACTCCTCATCCCACCATCTTTTCCTCCCTGCACACTCTTTTTTTGGTATTACTTTCTCACTTGCTGTTTGTATGACATTTTCGATCTTTATCCACTCTTCATTTATATTTGCTTCCAATATCCGTATGTTTTCTTGCAAACCTTTCCTTACCTCTTCTTCATACTTCTTTTGGGTTCTCTCATTTTGTAATGTCGCCATATCTAGTTGTCTTTTTTTCCTTTGTAATCCTTTCCTTTTAATAGGTTTTTTTATCTTCAAATCTATCCTTACTAGATAGTGATCCGAGTCTATATCTGCCCCTCTGCATGACCTAACATTTTTTATTAAGCTTCTGTGATTCTCATCTATGCAAACATGATCAATTTGATTCGAATATGCTCCATCCCAGGTCCAGGTCCCCTTATGTATGTCTTTTCTCTTAAAGAATGTGCTCATTATTTTCATTTTTGTTCTTCTGCAAATTCAATCAATCTACGCCCATTGTCATTACTCTCTAGGTGTTATATAAATAAGGGTTTAATACAGTTAAAAATAAAAAATGTTTTGCTTTATAAATAATTCTTATATGATTTAAATTTGCGTCAAGTGCACTTGTAGGTGTTTATTGTTAAAACATGTCGAAAAGAAAACATAAGTTAAATTTACAGCAAAAGCATGAAATAATTAGATTGGTGGATTCCGTGATTCCTACCTTTTCGGATATCTGTATGAATAAAGCCAACATAAGAAATTATGCACCTATGGATGATAATTTAGGAAAAAGGAAGATTCTAAGGTTAAGTGCATATCCAGAAATGGAAAAAGCCTTATACACTTGGTTTGTTCAGGAAAGGGCTATACATTACTACACATACAAATGTAATTTAAAAAAAAAATTATATGTACATACTTAATTTAATTTTGTCAATTTACAAAATCATTCTTTTTCTTTTGTTATAGGGACTCCATTATCAGGTGAAATTATGTGAGAGAAGGCGAAGTTTTTTTATCAGCACGTAAACTTAAGTGGCAATTTCAAAGCAAGCAGCGGGTGCTTCCAAAAATTTAAGAAGAGGTATGGTATGAGGCAGCATACTATTACTGGTGAAATTCTTTCAAGCAATGTTGATGCAGTGGAGCCATTTAAAGAAAAGCTACTATCAAAAATCAGAGAAATGGGTCTTCAACACAATCAGATTTATAATACCGACAAAAGTGGGCTATTTTGGCGAGTTTTACCAAATAAAACTTTAGCTCATGGTAATGAAAAATCTGCTCCAGGGCAAACAATTAGTAAGGAAAAATTACCTTCATGCCGTGTGCTAATGCAAATGGGTCCCATAAGTTACGATTGCTTGTTGTTGGAAAATCAGCAAAACGCTTTATTCCTGTATCTTACAAAGCACAAAAAAGCTTGGATAACAAAGGATGTATTTAGTGAATGGTTCCATACGGAGTTTGTACCAGAGATAAGACAAACATTAAAAGAATTAAATTTACCACCAAGAGCTCTGTTCTTATTAGACAATGCCCCAGGGCACCCAGTTAATCATAAAAGTGATCACAATCAAATCTGTGTCATGTACCTACCACCAAACTGTATACCATTAATACAGCCCATGGATCAACATGTTATCCAAGCTGTAAAACTCTTTTACAGAAAGGGCCTACTTAAAAAATAGCGTCTCAGACTGACATTTGTACAACCTTGAAGGACATTAATCTTAAAAACGTAGTTTTTTCGTTACAACAAGCATGCTACCAAGTTCATCAAGACCTAATAAAAAAGTTATGAAAGCCATTGTTGTCCACCCTGGAGGTGGCTTTAGACGAAGAAGATAACATTCCTTTGGCAACTTTAGCTAAGAAAATTATGAAATCAAAAGAACTTCAGAATGATTTAAATGAGGTAAAGTTCTTGGTGAACAATTGGTAGGCACAGATATTTTAATTGGATATTTAGAAGCATATGGATTACAGGGAGTGGTTCTGAGAGTGACATCTTACTAACAGACAACGATATTGTTGCTCAAACAAATAACGAAACAAATGATGTAGATAACGGGTCTTCTTCTAGTGACGATAATGTTCAGATTATGGCAAAAGTTAAACACCAAGATGCCGTAAAGTCCTTCAACAATTGCATCGAATGGGCATTACAAAACAATACACCAGACAACCAACTTGAGTTACTTTTCGAATTGAAGAATATTGCTGTAAAAAAGATGGTAAAAAAACAAAAAAATATTACTGATTTCTTTAAGACGGTTCCAAAGTAAGTTTCATTTGTTTGTTTATGTTTTCAAATACAGTAGAATATGTACAAGCTGTTGACGTTTGTCTATTTAAAGTTTTAAAATGTCTTTTATTGTTATTTTTGTATAAAGGATTACTTTTGTATTGTTTAATAAATGTTTTATGAATTATTCTGAATTTTACTTGTATTACTTGTACTTGTTTACGTAAAATTATGCTTTAGCGTATATTCGGTAATCCGGACAACCCCCTTACAATTAATTGTCCGGATTAAAGAGGTTACACTGTAGTAACAATCTTAGAAGAATTTTAATCGGCAGCGACAATATTGTATCAGGTGAGATATAATATTGTATAAATTTTCCTTCTATAGTATATTTCCACGCATGCATTTTCAACGCATTTCCTAAAGTCATCATTGCCCAAACCTGAAGTGAGCTCTGCAAAACTCCCCGCTGGCTGGTTCCGGCCGACGGTTGTGCAGGCCGTTGTTGGGCCGGTGCTCGTCCTAGCCAGGGTGCCTATCGGGATGCTGGGGAGCGTCTGTGGCAGGGTAGGGCCGACGGAGCGCGGCGGCGCGGAGTTTTCAAGTCTGGGATAAGCGCGCACGCATTTCGCGATGGAGCTTGCTGCGAGGCAGATCAGGTAGGGTGCGCGGAAATACGCGTCGACTGTACAGTGACCGATTCGTATCGCTCGCCGTCACCTAAACTATCGTTATGGCTGTGAATCATGTTTTTTATACGTAAAACATGTTGTGGATATACTGTGGACTGTTTGTTTTGGCTGCGGCCCTCCTCCGGCCCGTGCTGGCGGCCTCAGTTACGTCTAAAAGAGGTAAGGTGCATGATTTTTATCTCGCCGCAGCTCGGCATCCTTACATGCTGCGGGGCCAACGCGGCTACTGTCCTATATACTGGATAACCGATTTATCGCTTCTCTTTCGAAATAAATTTAGCAGCTCCCAAAAATACGAGACCGCCCTACGAAGGATAAATAATAATAATAATAATAATAATAATAATAATAATAATAATAATAATAATAATAATAATAATAATAATAATAATAATAATAATAATAATAATAATAATAATAATAATAATAATAATAAAAATAATAATATTTATTTGCACAAATCAACGTATAATAATAATAGTAATAATATCCCAAAGACTATAGCAATTATATGTGCAGTTAATGTGTTGCAAGTCGTTCCAATAATTTTAGCAGGTGATAGAATACTTGATTTTAAGTCGATTGAAACAAACACCTATATATCAAGTCTTATAATATTCGTGATAATTAATGTTTCAATTTAACCTTGATTTTCTACAATTATTGAAGTGTAGAAGAAAAACAAACCTTTTTATAACAAATATTTCTATACTTTTTTATTAGTAATGAATGGATCATTTAAATGAATTAACCACTAATGTCCAAAGTGGATTCGTTACTTACCTAGAACTTCATAAACATGGTTTTTCTGCTTTGTACAAGCAACGAGTCAAATTTAAACGTGGATTTTATTTAAGCCTTTGTGTGTAGGTTTATTCAGATAATATTAAAAACTTACCTAAGCAATGCTCTTTCAGTTCTTAGGAAAAGGTTCTTGATAAACATTTTAAAAATTAGAAAAAATAATTTTAACACGTTTAAATATGTAGGATCTTAGGAATAGTATATTGATATATGACAGTTAATCTACATTTACGGTTGCTATGGAAACTAATGGCATACCAAGCTATTTAATAGAAACATAGTTTTTCCTTTTTACGCCGTAACTTTAATTTAGCTTTTATAAATTTGAACAATTGAAATAAATATTTAGCTCTTCGAATCTTTTGCTATTTTAATAACATTAATATTTTCTAAAGGTTGTGTTCTTGTTAGAAAATATCTTCATTTTTGAAACCATTTTATTACATACTGAACGGCTGTCCTGTTTTGGCGAATGCGCTCCCTGCACATTGAAACGTGCCGCTTTATTGGTTAAATAATTTAAATAATCCATTAATTTCTAATAAAAAGAGTTAAGGAACATTTATTACAAATAGGTTTGTTTTTATTCTACACTTCAATAATTGTAGAATAGCACGGTTAAATAAAAAAATATTAAAAAATCAAGTATCACAAATATTGGTATATAGATATGTTTGTTTCAATCGACTCAAAATTAAGTATTCTATCACCTGCTTAAATTATTATAACAACTTGCAAGACACCCTGTATAATACAAACCATACTACAAACAATTAGAAATTAGAAAGTTTATTTTTTACTGTGTATATTTTTTTGTTAGGTATTATTAATATTGTGTGAAACTAATAACGCTGCTCGGGGCTTAAGTCCGCAGAGTTTTCGTAGTAAATTAAGCTAGATTAATTTTTATTTTAACTAATTATTGAATAGAGCTTTGTCTATGAAATTGCTCATTAGCATACCTAGGCATTTGGTATCAGAGAACATACATATGATAGGAATTCATTCATTCATTGATAGGAATTGTAAGAAAATTTATTTGTATTAGCTTAAATAGCTTTATTAAAATAAGAAGAGACTATTAAATTAGTTCCAATTGTACCCATCCATACGTTTACACTACATTTTCTCTGGATACTAGTTTGACTTTTAACGTGCGGATCAGTCAATAGTTTTACATTCATATTCGAAGGCTTACAACATACACCAAATACAAAAACATTATTATTAATAGTAACAGATATCCGAAGTTGCTCAATAGTGTCGTTAGTGTTGATGATTTTGATTCAGATCTGATCTATTTCTGCATTCCTAGGATTGCTTCTTCAGGTGGCTTCCTTTAAGTTGAGTGAAATATCTAAGTATAAAAATAATTTAAAAAATGAAAATAGTTTGAAATTAAATACCGTCAATGTCAAAAGTAATGTTGAGCTGTCAAGAAAAATATAGATACATCTTTATCGAAAAATCTACCTTTTACGTTATCGTTTTTTTTAAGAATTTTTTATATTAGGTATTAAAAATATTGTGTGAAATTAATAACGCTGGTCGAGGCTTTAATCCGCAGAGTTACATTTAGCTAGACTAATTTATATTTTAGATAATAATTATTGAATAGAGCTTTGTCTATGAGACTGCTCATTAGCATACCTGAATAGTTGATATCAGAGAACATACAAATGACTTCATTGATAGGAATTGTGGGAAAATTGATTTGTATTAGCTTAAATACCTTTAACACAGTAAAAAAGACCTATTAAATTAGTCCCAATTGTTCCCATTTATACGTTTACACTACATTTTCTCTGGATACTAGTTTGTCTTTTAACGTGCGGATTTTCAAAGTCCCAGTAGTGTAAATTATGGAAATTATTGATACCACCCTCCCTATTGCTTTGGCTTCGTTGGCCTATAGCATCGTTGAATGAAATCGTTAATATAATTGAATAAAATATACTACAAAATTCGATTCTGTGAACACTATCGTCCATCTCTAATCCTTGAACTGGTGTGTAATGGTTAGAATGAAACCCATTTGACGCACTAGAAATGTATTGAAGATTAATCAATCAGGATTACCAAAATAACAGATTACGGTTCATTACAATCTTTAAAAGCGACAAATAATGATTGAGTATTACAGTGAATTGAAATAAATGAAATATCATATATAAGGTTACTGCACATAAAGTTAATTGTAGATTTTAACAAAATATTCATGTGGGCACTTGGATAATAAAAAGTAATGCAATAATCGACTGCCAAGTCTTGGAACAAAAGATTTAAGTTGACCCAGGATATTTGGGAAATTAACATTATAATGCAATAACATATACAAAAATTTAACACTAAAGTTTTCTTCTAAAACAAAGTAAATTAATATTAAATCTGCTTAACAGTTGGTTGTAGTTATAGTCCCTAGCCGGGTACGTATCATCAAGTCGAAATTTTAAAAATTTTCTTTGAACTGCGTCAATCATATTAATATGACGCTTATAAAAAGGGTTCCATCAAAGAACAATATTCTAATTTAGGTCGAACATAAGTAAAAGAAAGTTATTAAGGACATTAATATCTGGAAATTCTTGACTCAATCTGATAACGAACCCCAACATTCTCATAGACGATGAAACAGTTAATTCTATATGTGACAATTTTTCCGTTTTATTACGATTTAGTTTTTGCGATACATATCTAAAAGAACAGGATATGAAATTTTAAATCCACACATATTTTTTAATATTCAGTAGATACAAATATCCTTATCCTTATTTTCTTTATATTTGGTCAATATTGCATTACATATTTTATATCTTATATCTATTATATATACAAATATAGAACCTTGTAGCATATGTTCTATACAATAGATATAATATGTAATTAACTCTTCTTCAATTATTAGAGTACCTTTCTAATAAAAAATTGAAAATGTATTGAAAAATATAATAAAAAATAAAAATTTCAAATATTTTGTTTTAAAGTTAACTTTGATCTGTTTGAAAATAATTAGAATTAAAAAAACAGTAGGTAATCTGCAAAAATTGACTGCCCATTTGATATTTATAGATTGAGTATCATAATAATGTGAACATGCATATATTTTCCCAAAAATAATGAATATTCTAATATTTGTGATACTTTTTTACTGTGTGTATTTTATTATAAGAGCGATGTTTCAAATACGTATATTTATAATTTTATGTATTATATAATATTCTACGAAAAATATGTCTTCTTTGTTTAGTGAATTTAATAAAAAATATGCTAAAGGTGCTGAAAATTTGATTTAAAAGGTTGCAATATTTCCAGATATTTAACATAAGGCAACATGTGACAAAAACTTGGCATTTCCTTATAATAAACATTGACTTGTTTAAATATATTATATGAAAAAATAGAATTCTTACTTCTGCATTTAATAAAAAATCCAATTTCTCAAATAAGTATAATTGGTCACCAATTCTAAATTAGCATTTTATTTGAATATTAAAGATAAACCTTTTCTTATATACTTTAAACAAAAAAAAATATGTTGCTATCATTTTCTTTTTACTTTGAGAAATTATCTAATAAAAAATGTTTATATGTAGATACCTACACTGAAAGTTTTAAGAATGATTGTACTTTCATGCCATATTGAACTGTAGCAACCAGAAACTTTGTAATACTCTGTAATAAAGTTGATTGGTGTGGTAATAATTATAGTGACAAAATCGTTATTCTTACTTGCACTATTAGCTTAAATATTATATAAGAATGTGAATTAATTGTTTCGTTATCATTTTAAGCAGCAATTCAGAATTAACATTTCTTTCTAATTAGACAAGATCCCGACACAAAAATATTCTTGTTGTTTATATCTGGGCAGAATCGATGTTATAAATACATATATAAGTTTCATCCTAAATAGAGCTATTATCATGAAAAATTAGAATAGTATGGTAATATGAGAACAATTTAAAATTTATTCCGGCTTTCATTCTGATCTATTAACTTTCCCAACCAGAATGGATTCGCTAAGAAGATGCCATTTTGAGTGAAGGATAATTTATTACTCATTTGATTATAGATTATGCACATTTTCGCATAATGTTTATCTGAAAATAAAGTCGTTAAGCAATGGGGAAAATTTTTCTTCTCATCGATAATACATTGAGTAAACTATTTGATGGAAATACAGTTTTGTAACTGTTATAAAGTCGCACGTATGTTTTTGCTAACCTACAAAGTTTGACCATAAAAATCACTAGAAACTCTCATTGAAAAAAGAATATAGTATGTACGCCTTATATATCTTATGCGAGTATGATCCATCAAATTTGTAGCATTTTTAGGTACAAAAATCTCGAAAATTAAAACATGTAGAATATCAAAAATAAAATTCTTGATGTTTTGTTTATTCATTGTCACAATTTAAATTTTCCTCAAATAAGAAGTTTTAAAAACGTTTGTAAAATGCTATTCCAACTAAACATTTTTACATACTTATACAAACAAGTGAACAATATTGTATGTAGTACAATATTTACATCTACAGTACAAATTTAGAGATACATATATGTTAACAGATTTCTGTTTTGTTGGTTAGATCTCTTTTTCGCTATATAGGTATTAGTTTATTTAGGTATCTTTTAAAATTAGTAGGTTGGCATGAGATAATATTCCCATTATTTGTTAAGCTCTAGATTATTCAGTTACTAAATGTCTAAAATTATTTGCATTTTTAAAAAACACTAATTGAAGAATAGGAAGCTCTATTAATACTATAAACTCTGTATATTGTACCTAAAATGTTTTTTTAAATTATTTAAGGTAACCTAGTGAACAGTAAATTCTCTGACCTCATATGCAATAAATAACAATTTTTTTCGATATTAATTATCCACATCTATACAATAGGCTCTAGAACAAATAAAAGTAATTTGTAAAGTAGTGTATTAATAAAAAAGAGGTATAAATTTAACGATATTGAAAATATACGTATGTAGTTTGATAACTTTTAATTTTATAAGATCATAACAAAAAATGATTTCACTTTGCTATTATTACTGCCGATTCCAAAATACTATAGGTAATTTTTTAGTTTATTAGTTAATGTTCAACCATGTGACGTAGAAAATAGAAAAAGAAAGCGTTGTTTCCAAAAAACTCGAAAATATTGTAACAAAAGCAGTGCATTCCGTATAAAAATAAAAGTAAAGCATTTGCATCAATTTGTGACCTTTATTATAATTCGCATGTTGCATAACTTAAAAAAGCTATTTACAACTGTTCTATTTTGCGTTAGTTAAAGCCATGAATATTGAATTAGATATCTATTTCATTCGACAATAATTGTAGCTAATATTTTGATTTAAATTAGTTATTTTTTGCTTTTGATATCACCATACAGGATTAATTTATACAGGGATAGATAATTTACCGCAGATACGAAATTTTTATTTTGGGTTAAATAATTTCCAGCGACATTTATTTTAACTGGCGCATTCGCCATATTTTATAATAGACAAATACACGATGAACGGTAAGCAGACGTATTTTTTTTTTGAGAACGTATTAAGTTTAATTTTTGTGTTAAAAAAAAATCTTACCAATTACTACTAATTATGATACATTTTCTAAAATTATAATATTTTTCTCATTATTTTATTTTTTCTCATTAGTTTATACCCTAATAGATGACATACAACTAAATTTGCGACATGTTTCAAATAAAATGGATTATCAAGGGCGTACGTATAGTCTTCTTTCTAAAAAAAAAAAAATAGAAAAGTTTTTGCATATGTGTATGTAACTTGAAAATTTGATAATATATTAAACAAGAAAATCATATTAAACTATATTTTATATACCTACATTTTTTATTAAGTACTAACAATATTGTGATCTGAAGACTAATATCACGATCAGCATTGAATTAATTGAAATACACCAACAATATCTACTCTATGTTCTTTATTGTAAAGTTTTGACTGTATTGTAAAGGTATACAGTGCTTTCGAAGAGTAACGAATAAAATCATTATTTTTGAAATTGAGAAGTTTTCGAAAAACTTCTCTGGCACGTCGATTTTGTTTTTAAAAAGGCACTTTTAGACATGCGATCCATATTTGTGACGTTATCGTTGTTCGAGTTATGACGTCATCGACAATTTTTTTAAATAGCAACCCCCAATTTTGACTATGCCATTTGAAAGAGCGTGTCATTCTACATACATACATCATGAAAAATTATGGTGTTACATAACAAAAATTTCAGGAAAATAATGTTTGAAGATTTAATTCCCACAATACTGTGCACCTCTCCTTTATACAACACCTGTCCGTACTTATTTAGATGAGCTGTTTCCGAATCGTTGGATAAGGAAAAGGGCCGATTGAGTGGCCAGCCAGTTCGCCTGATTTGACACCCCTAGATTATTTCTTGTGGGGATACTTAAGAAGCAAAGTATACCTTACCGGTTAATTTAGAAGATTTAAAAGCAAGAATTTGCCCCGAGATACATCGTATACCTCCTGAAGTTTTTGATAATGTCTAAAAAAGATGTATTAATCGTCTTGGCTTGAACATTGAATTTAGTCGATTTTTTACATAATCATTATAATTTTCAGTATTATTATAATTGATTAATATATTAGATTCTGTGAACACGATCGTCCTTCTCTAATCCTTGAACTGGTGTGTAATGGTAAGGATGAAACCCATTTGACACATAACCACTGTGATACACCAACATCGGCTGGTATTTTGCTGGAAATTGTGGTTCGATTTTTCTCTATTCTATTTAAAATAATAACATTGTAGCTAAGAAAAGGGTCACATGCATGCGTAGAAGTCGAAGACTTGTGTGGGAGAGATGGCGGCATAATATTATAAAGCAGGTTGTATTTACGCCCAGGTACGACTTACCTTGGTAGGTCCTAACCACCATTCAGTGCAGGAATGAAGGAATCCTGGAAAACTTTATTAACTAAGGGGGTAGTCAAATGTCGACTGATCAATCACATTGATTCAAGCTAACATTCTTCCACTCTACCATACTCGCAGAGAGGATGCCAATCCTTTCCACGAATATAACTAATATACGGTCTACCGGCTGTGATTTATATGATTTATAAATGTTAGAAATTGGTAAAAAGTTATAAACAGGTAGTTCTTTACTTTTATTTAGTTATCTTAATTCTTCTTACTTACGACAAGGCTGGTAATTTTGGAAGGTAATAATATGGAGAAGCTTTCTAAATGATAGGACTGTTTAATGTATTATCAAATTTTTAAGTCACACATATACGAATGCATAAACACTTAATTTTTTTTTGAAAGGAGATATTAAGCCCCTGATATTCTATTTTATTCGAAACACTTCATCACTGATTTAATTTCATGTTATCTATTAGGGTACAAACTAATGAGAGTAATCAAATAGAAAAAAATATAATTTTTCATAATAACTAGTAGTAGGTAGTTTTTCAAAAAACACAAAAATAAAAATTACATGAAAACTGGAAATTGTGTAGAGGTAATTATACAATTACTAATGAGCTCCACTAATACGTCTTCTCCCCCCCTCCAAAAAAAATACGTTTACTTTACCATTTACCCTGTATATTATATCTAATTCACTAGACAAAATAAATTTCAGTACGATGTCTCTCGTTTTTCAAAAATTCTATTCCTAACTAAACTAAACTAAATACAGTTTCACCTAATCATAGGAGATCTGCAATTGCTCACTGTTAATGTAACTTTTTATTTCTTATGAAGGGATATGTTGGTGGTGTATAAAATATGTTTCTACTGAATATGCAAACCTTCATTTTGTCGGCTGCCATCCATTTATATAAATTGAATCTGACAAATTTTTATTCAGGAGATGCAATTGGGTACCTAGTGATCTCTTTTGTCTCTATATTATACTTAATATTTACATTTTAAAGTCGTTACCATATCAAATCATCAATATGCATAGACTTCAAACTTAGGATAAAAACGAAATACCCTTTTGTTTGTTACCATTTGCTGTAAGTTAATTTTTTAAAAGAAACACTATTTTATTATATATGTATAGTAGTAATATTATGATTAAGAATTATAGTAATAGATTTATATCTGATATTTAAAAGGTGCGTATAATTTAATACATTTTATTAAAATATTATTTGTGAAGGCAATCATATTCCATATTTTTGTTAGTAAAATGGAAATTAACATTTGCATTTAATTTATTTTACGTAAATATTAGGTACAATATATTTCATATATGTTTATAAATAAAAATATATTTGTATGCAAAAGTAAATACATTTAACTTGAAAAATGGAGAATATTATCATTTAAATGTATGGAAATTTTACATAAACATGTATAGTAATAATTTTTTTAACAATTATGTTGAAACTAATTTTCTTAAACAAAAGCTATAATCTAAATTCCTGATTTGGTTGTAGCAACTACTATTATTATTTGGAAATCCATTTAATAATCAGATATATACCTTTTCTGTCTGAAATGCATTTAATTGTTTATCTAAGAAGTGCTTTCAAAAAGCGAAAGACCAAAAGCTTTAACTTTATTGTTTTTCTTTCCTTTAAGTGCACAAGCAGAAAGTATCAGGAGAGTATAACGTTATGTGAATAGCTCCTTGCATTAAAGCATTTACTCAACAAATAAATTAAAATCTTACAATAGAAGAATAAATAATACTGAATTTAGTTTTCAGAAATGTAATAAAATGAAATGTGTCTATCAATTGAATGCTATAAAACAAACCTACGTGCATGGCATACATCTTTTACCCGTAGTTAAGTTTTGAAGTTGAACCACGTATTCATTCTATTTTCTCTAAACGCTTTTTAAGAATATACGTACCTACTAATACATGTTGATAGCAAATGCTTTTTTAGATAATGTATAAGTATTTCAATACAGGGTGTCCTGTATAAAGGTACAAAGAAAGATCAGAGCTACGTGTTGGCTCTGAAATAGACAGCTCTGGAATTCATTCTCAAATATGCTTATCAAAATATATTCATAATTTCAGACTTCTTACAAAAAACTAAAACGTATTTTTATAAAATTAATATTAATCCGTTTTATTGCATGGTTTTGGACAATGGATATGCATTTTTTGCTCATTATTTATAATACATTGACATTTACAGTTGACTCAAATTTTGAAATGTGCTTTTAATTATTTACGGAATGCTGTAATAGTTGGTGTCGCGTAGATACGTTTCTTTTTTATGCATGCTATAAGTTGTATTCGCCGTGTATATTTAAATAACTATTTATAAATATTAACAACTATTAGTTGAGGGGAGTGAGGTAACATGACAAAGGAGAGAAGAAATAGACGGGAATTATTCTAAATGTGGTTTGACAGTGATTCCGATGGTTATAGAGAGACATTGCATTAAAGGAAATGACCTGTTTTCTACTGCGTGTGAACGCATTATAAATTGTGAGTGAGGCCCATGCCTGGTCCAGCGCCGAAGACTGTACTTTCATGTACTTACAGATGCCTTTCTTACAAGCAATATTCCATTAAACAAATTAGAAAACCATAAGTTACGTGCATTTCAAAAAAAAATATGTGTTGGAGGGCTTTACAACCATGTACTGGCATCAAAACACGAATACATTGGAGACGAAGCTACAGATTTACAGATCTAAGTTGCTGGACAAACAAATTTTGTTATTGACTGTTTTCAATTAATGGGGTAGCTGAGGAAAGTTTCTTTTTAGTAAATACTTATTTTATATCAAATGTTAAAAAAAGTTTTCATTAAGGCACCTACAAGAAGGGACATTTTTAGAAAGCCTTTACCAAGCATACATAATATGCCTTCCAAACCAATAAATTAGTTGGAGGGTACTTGATTACAAGCCGTAGCTTCAAATATAAACATTTCGATGACATAAAAAATTTTATTTGCAAATTTAATCCTAATGACAGCAACGTCATACACACACTGCAGAACGTTGTGAAGGACCAACATATTCAATATGACATACGTTACATTAATGATAATATGGTTTCTTAGTTTAATAAGGAAATTAGAATCATATGGATTATATCTAAATTAACAATTTGACAAAATGAATGATGTACATGTACAATGCCAATAATATGCAAAGCGTGTTGAAAAAATCCAGGATACACCATTTTGGAAATTATATGTAAACATTTGACTGGTACATATAAGAAATTACCAGCAAATATATTAATATATAGTTCATGTCTCAACAATTTCTCATACTGCCCGTTGTCAACTGTAGATGTTCAATGGTCATTTTCTCTGCACAAGTTAATATTAAGTAATAAACGTCATCGTTTTACTACAGAAAACAGAAAACTACGTAATAATATGTTTTAACCACTTCCAATATGCCACGGAAACACACAAAGGTTTGTTGGGTAAGTGTTGTCATTTTTACGTGAAATATATTATAGTTGTCTCTTAGATGTGGGTTGTCAACCTATATAACTATTATATAAAAAGATTCCTACTTCTAAAGGCAATTAGCTGTTACTATAATATAGTTATTATGTAAGGATATTATCAGTGGCAATACAAAAATACAAATATAACAATTACAACCGAAAAACGTTTATATTGACGAAAATTACATTGAAAAACTATTTTATAAAACAAATTTGAAAAAGAAAAATGGAATTGACGTTGTTTTGTGTGCCATAGCGAACGGTAGAAGTCTAGCTTTACCTCTTGATTTAGCTTTCATAGTTATTGCATAAAAATAAACACGACAGGTTTTAGCTAGCGGAATAAATTCAAAGTGGCGCAAATAGAAGAAAAGTACAGAAATGTTATCAAATCAAAAAAAAACTGAATTATCTCGAAATTGAAGGAATTTCTACTTTTGTCTCACCCGTTCCATTGAAATGTGGAAATACGAAACATTGATGATGCTGCCTTCATAGATTAATTACCATTACGAAATTATGATATATTTTTTTATAGAATCATAATTTCCAGTGTTTTATAGAAATCGCTCTATTAGCTTACATGTCATTTAATGTTGTTTTTTTATTAATGTTGGATTTTACAACCAAATTATTTTATAAGCGACAGCAATTGTGACACAACTCTGAAAATCATTGTGTATAACAATAAAAATGTTACAAATTTAGTCGGTTTTCTAAAATTAAATAGTTACAAAGAAGACAATTATGAAAAGCTTTGATGATTTTATTGTTTTGATAATACTTGTAATGTCAAAAACCACGAAATTTCAAAAAACTTTTTTTTTAATTATTATAATATTGTAAATAATAAGATAAAACGCGGCGCATGTAAATTTCTCTAGATATAAGCCATAAAAATCACAATAAATTTTTCTCTACAATAAAAATTGCTTTCACAAAGTGTTGTAGTAAAACTCGTAAAATAATATTGAATAATATTCTACACATCATTCGAGCTGCAGACATTGTGATTAAACAGAGGTGCTTGATGGATTTTGTGCTACAAAATGTATTACTGCTGCTAAAGATACCAAATAGAGCCCTTATAAGATTCTTGTTTATTTGATTTGTTGCTATTACTCGTATATAATTATTTTTTAATTCTTTCCAACAGCCCCTACAAAATCAGTACCACCACTAAAGTGTTTTATAAAATTGTGTTAATTTTGGTTAAATAGTTGCTGTATAACATTCTTACATTCGAAAACGTATTTCTAGCTGTTGTCAAATTGCTAGTTGGGTGTGTAGATACCATTTAAAAGAATTAAAAAATAAACTATTTTAACATTCACTTTAACAGTCTTTTTAGAAAACGCTGGTCACACGCGATATTTACGGTATGAAAAATTTAAACCCGCGGCATGTTTTCGAGATGGCTCTCACATTTCACAACTCACACGAGGCCAGAAAAATAAAATATGAGAAGATAAGCTTTTAACAAATACGTGCTTTCTCTCCTTACTTTCTGTGGAGGGTTGAGCTTACGTTCACTCTTTTAGGAGCTATTTCAATTTAATAAAATTCGAGGTGCTTCACTACCTCCATTTGTAGACAATATGGACTGTTAAATTAAGTAGATACAGGGTGTTTCAGGACTTAAGTTAAAGAGAGTGAGCAGGTAAAGTCAAAATAATACCGCGCTTCATATGGAGTCTTGTCGTACTAGTTTTCGTTATTGAGTTATGCGTAACAATACGAAAAGTTATTTTGATATACAGGGCGTTCCGGATAAGAACCGACACAGATAGGTGTCTATATGTAGGAGGTCTCAAAATATTGCAATTTAACCAAACATAACAATAATGAGTAGGAGTTCTTGCATAGAGGTTTACATCGGAATATTCATGAAGGTTGCGAACATTTGTAATTCTTCTACGAGTGAAACAAACCTCATCAGTAAAAAAATTTTTCTTGTGAAAATGAATATCCTGATGCAAGAGAAATCCGGAAAATATCACTCACTGATCCAAATCTTGAAGCAATAGTTCTTGCACTTTTTGAATGTGATATGGATGTAGTAGATTACGTTTAGCGTTTAGTGTACAGAAGTTCTTAATAATCCAGTTTCTCGAGATGAACGTTTAGTACTTATTTGCGATTCAGCTTCAACCGCTTGCAAAATATTGTCTTCATCTTGTACCTCTTATTACAATAGGGCGTTCTCGGATATTATTGAAACACTTTCCTGTCTTTCGCGTCCGTCTTTCAATAATAGAAAATTTGTCTCTATGGGGAATCACTCGATTTGGAAATGTTCCACACTTCTTCAACAGTTTCCCTTACAGAAAACTAGCAACAAGCAACTCGTTCCCTGAATGTAAATTTTTCAGCTATTTTCAACAAAAAACAGTAGCAGAAATAAAATAGGTTTATTACTGTCAAATATTAAAGATAAAAGACTATTGATTTTTTTATTGTTTTAATTAATGCATTTTATCTTAAAATCTATTTTAAAATTGAACAAGAGTAAAAGTGTTTAAAATTAAATTCTGCGTGGAATACTATCATTCTTTTTAAGTTCGAACACCTTATACTGTTTCAATTTACTTGTACTCCATAGTGAAAGACCAATAATAAATAAATAATATTTGGCGACTGTTTATAGGTATATTTGGTTAAATTCCAATATTTGATACTCGGTATGACATGAAAATTATGCATTGCGTAATAACATGTATACATATATATTTTTTTGGCATATAAATAAATCTGTTATTTCGAAAAAGCTAGAAACCGATTATGCACAGTGGTGAATAACCAATAATTTTCACAAGGACACACATTATTAGTCCAGGAAAGGCTAGGCACTAGGCACAGCTGATATCGAGATGCGGTTTTCTGCATTGTGTTCAGGAAGGTCCCAGGAAAAAAGTCTATATCGTCTGGTTTAGCCATTTTTTGGGCCGGAAAATGCATTTTCCAATTGCATTATTAGGTACTTGCATCATTATAGGAACTACTGGAAACTCGGAAAAATCGCTCGGAAATCGTTACTCAGGGGTTTTAGGGACTGCCGAACTCGATTCTGGCATTAAAATTACCCGGGGATACACCCCTGTGGGGTTGTATGGGGGGTGAATAAGATAAAGAAAGGGAAGAAGAAGAGTTTAAACAAGATGTTTAGTATTTAAGTTAAAAATTTAAGTTTATAATGAATAATTCAACATTTATGAAAACTATTTGTTATTTGAATAAAGTATTATTTTCATAATTTGTGATTTTTCACTTTCTCCTTTACCATTTTCCACAGAGCCATCCCCGAGCGATCCCGGAGAAGTCTAATGCCAGAATTGAATTCGGCATCCCCGAAATCCCCCGAGTATCGATTTTGGAGTGATTTTCATGGACCCTGCCATTTCCCCCCCAATCACCTCTATACAACCCCACAGAGGGACCCCCGAGCGCCCCCGGGAAAATCTAATGCTAGAATTGAATTCGGCATCCCCGAAAACTCCCGAGTAACGAGTTTGGAGCACTTCCCATGGACTATGCAATTCCCCCCCCCAGAATTATCCCCCGGATACCCCCGCAGAGCCGCCCCTGAGCGCCCCCGGGTAATTCCAATGCCAGAATTTAATTCGGCATCCCCAAAAACCCCCGAGTAACGAGTTTGGAGCGATTTTCATGCACGCTGCCATTTCTCCCCAATTCATCCCACGCGCACCCCCGTGCATCACCGGGTAATTATAATGCCAGAATCAAGTTTCCAGTCGTTTCGTTTCTAATGATGTAATGCATTTTCCGGTCCAGAAGGCATTTTTCAAAAAATGGCTAAACCAGACGATATAGACGTTTTTCCTGGGACCTTCCTGAATACAATGCAGAAAACCGCATCTCGATATCTGCTGTGCCTAAAAATTTCCGCTATTCCGGTCGACTTTGATCTAAATGCCCTGGACTATCTTTAAATGAAAATGTACCCGTGAAACATCATTTTATATGTATAGTGCCATGTAAATGGCGCCTCCACCATTTACCATCAGAGCGATTTGATTCGTAAAATGTGATAATAACGATATACGATAAATATCTTGAAAGGTCAAAATCGTTTTGGTTATATGAAATGTTGGGTATTTAAAATGCTTTACAGTCTGTTTGATTATAAAGGTCGCGAACTACCCATTTTTGGTCTGTAAATATGAGTCCTTGTTAGTTAGTCCCGCCTTTATCACTTATTTGGTAATCACTTTGTCAGTAATTTATAAGTTATTTGTAAACCCAAAAATACATATTTGTAAGTCGCGCATTAAGGAGATATTGACAGAGCCATTTTAAAGGCTAACTTCCTAAGACTCCACTTGAGATAAATTTCAAATTACTGTGGTCTACAAGAGGTAATCAAACATTTGTAAGTCACAAATAAGAATATGCAACTTCAAAAATGTTACATCTTCATCATCATTTGTACGCTATAAATTATAATTTTTAAGCGATGCGTTTACCTCGAAAACCTCATAAATTGGGATGCCGGTCGAACGCCGACTGAATGAATGATTAGGTGTCAAAAAATTAGCTTAATATTTTCAATAGCGATAGAATCAAGAACATTAAACCAATTACTGTCATACGACAGTTGCTGACACCAGCATTTAAATGCATGTTATATTATTTACGATGGTGAATAATAATAATAATAATACACAATAGTTACTGGCCATTAGTATGATTTCAAAAACTAAAATCTTTCAATTGAGAAAAAAGGGCATAGGCACAGGATATGTATATGCATGGGCTGTACCCTCACGGATTTACTTGTAGAGGTCAGCGATAATGTAAGCTAAAATTTCCCAGAAGGTTATGTGTCAAATATATTTTTTATGGGAGCTATGCATATTTTTTCCTTCTAGAACGGCTTGTCCGATTTTGATGCCCAAAAAATATGTCATGGAATTTGGTAGAACAAGACTGTAAACAAAATTGCTGAATTTTTTTTACAAAAATATAGAAAAAATATGTTTGGATTTTTTTATAAGACTGAATATACTATCACCATGTACTACCACAAAAATGTTTGATTTATTTAGTAAAAATTACTAATTGTCAAACTAATAATTATAGTTTAAAACACATGAGTTGTAGGGCAACAGGGTATCCCCGGATTTCGTTCTTAATTTTGGGAAAGTAGAACATGAAAAAATTGTCATTCCATAAAATTTTTCTCTATGACACTCCGTCTTCTTGATAAAGAGCTGCTGCAAATTTGACTTTAAAAACATTATTTTATTTTTTATCTACTAAACAAATAAATATGTTTCCTTCAAACTTACTATGCAGTGATCATAATAAAACGTCAATATTTTGACATAAATAATTTTTTTAAACTATAGCCAGTGGCGCAGGATGGGGTTTTTCTACTTTACTCTTGACCCCTCTAAAACTTTACGTCAGTGGTAAAAATCCACTAAAAAGCTTTGTTTTTCAGATATTTTGAGTTTATGTCTTTCTGTACAGACGATATATACATGCAGAAAGGGATCTGGGAAGTGTGCTTGCAATGATATACAAAAAAATATTTATACCCTGTCATTAATATTAAATATTTAATGCAACTCATCATTTTAGCACAATCTTTGTTTATTTGTACTTATTAGATATACAGTAATAAAATATATTTTTTTACAGAGTAACTTTCTTTAAGTTCCTTAAATTAAATTAATTTGAAATTTAAGATTTTCCGAAGTTTCAGATAAAGCAGAATTAAGTGTCCGTTCTGTGGCTGTGTCAATATTTTTTTGCACGTCTTTCCGACCATATAAATTTTTGAGAAAAAATAAAAAAATCACCCTTTAACTTCAGTTTGCGGTGCTAGGTGTAAATTATATCAAATAGAAGCCAATGGACAAACAATTATGCGTACTGATATCTGTCACATATCAGTTAGTTTTTAATTATTGTTGTCACTGTTCAAATTTAATTTATAATCAAATGAATAATTTTTAGTTGGTATGCTGCAGGTTTATTATAATTGTAGAAAGAACAGTGTATGGCTTTATCACTATAAGAATGTACTCTTTATCTAGAACGCTATCCTAATAGAATTTTCCCAGCTGTTTATTTTGTATACATGTTTCTTCAAGCAACTAAGGTAGAATTCATGAACCAATTTTGTATAATTATACTCATATAAAAATGCATAGCCAACTATCACACATCAGTTTTATTAATTTGCCAGTTTTTGACAATTTTCAATATATAAAGTAGCTAAAGTAGTAACTTTTATATAAAAATAAATACAGTGTGTTCCAGTTATTAAAAAACTGTATGTTTAGGTCAAATTTTGAGAGAGAAATTACAAGTACCTACCTACATCACTGAACTTTACGTAAAAAAGTCTGTCAGAAGTAAGTTTCGCCATTTAGATATTTCAGCTATTCTGAAAATTCTTCAGTTTTTTTATAAAAGAAACCCATTGTTGTGAAAATCGAATCTTTCTATCTCTTGTAGTTTCTGAGATACCCTAGAGATTACAACGAAATTGGAACATCCTGTACAGTTAAATGTAGCAGTAGTAGAACCAATTAAAGTAGTACGTGTTTCGGGATATAATTTGATGCTTTAGAAGGTAATAAAAATATATTTTTCTATTGCTTGTTGAAAATTATTTCATTATATCCATTAATATTATACATTTGCTGTGTGGAATCAAATTTCGAATGAATTAATTTTAGTGTTCTGAATTATTAAAGTTCTACATTAATTACATACTGTTTTATACTTATGAAATGTCTAGTTTTATATGTGACTAACTACAATAATTACACACATGTAATTCTATAAAGCACAATGAAACTAAAATTTAATGCATCGATGACTGGTAAAGCTTATACATGAATTAATCATGAAAACAAATATTCTATTTAGTTTTTGTTTCAGCAAATTATTCATTAGCTATGGTAATTGCACTCTATTATTAGTTGGTTACATAATACGAGTATATTTTAGTACAGTGAAATAATGAAATTTCAAAATTTTAGCTAAAAATAAAAAATATTTGGATGGAGTAGTTTAGAAATAAATAATGTCCATTATTTTACAAAGCTTATCGAGTTTTATTATTATTTCTGCCACCATACAAAATAAACTATATTTACATATTCGGCTAATGGTTGTAAAATAGATGGTGGAATAATCTATACAACTTTTTATGAAGCATACGTTTTATAAATGTTTATTTCAGGCAAGGATTTCTGTAAAAGCTTTTCAATGTTAACTGCGTTAATGTACTAACTAATTACCAAATAATAAATAGGTTCATATCGTAAGTATTGTAGTTGTTATTACAATGTAGGTATACCTATATTTATATTTTCTCTATTATTATGTTTCCACTGTACTATGTATTCTAAAATGGTACAAATTATTACGACATTTAAATATGTAGGACTGATTTTTCATTTACTATCTACTAAACTTATACAACAAACTTATTTTAGGATAATAATACAGGGTGTCTGGAAATAAATGCAACATAGAGCAAGAATAGATCCCTGGCGATAAAATAATGCGATGTTTGATTCAAATTTTGACGTCACTAGTAGAGGGCATTAATTATAACACATTATGCTTCTTTTGAATGACAGAACATTTTTGCGGCTTAGTGTATCTATCTTCTAACTATTGAAACAGTCGATTATTTTACCTTTTCTATCTGAAAAAGGTATACCTTCTTGAAGCCATTAGGAACAACCGTTTTCAAAATAATTTTATTTGAAATATTCAGTGCATCGTGTAGTAACCGTTTTGGTTTCAGGTAAAGAGCTGTTTCCAATGAAAATACAGCAAAATGTTACTTTAAAAAGTAGCCACTTTTTTGTATCAAAGTAAAAAAGATGTCAGATCTCCAGTTTTCGTAACATAATGCCAGTAGAATTTCATCTTCAAATATTGTTCATCAAATAACTCCATAAAATTTTGTTTAAGACAACAACACTACCACAAGAAATTACGAAACCTCCAAGTCATTCCCTGATGCTGTCATGTGCATTGGCACGTAGCATCGTCTTCTTGAAACCACAAGTCTCTGACGTTCATGCCATCCAGTCTGGTCACTAATAATCGGTTTTAGTTGTCCAATATAGTTTCATTTAACAGAAGATTTTCATAATACACTCTAACAATTTGGACGCACTGTGGGATCATGTAGTTATCCATGATAATTTGGCACAAGTTTTTTCCGTTTTCAACTTGACTTACTTCTCTATTTCCTTTTGGATTTCGTTTTATTTCTAGAACATTGAAGCAGCAAAATTGTGCACTTAATCTTATTTTAAACTAAACACGCACAAATAACACCATTTACTGAGCTATAAAATATGAAACGCATGCAATTCTTTGGCGATTGGCATGTAATGTGCAAAGTAAACATGTGACTCAGATTTAAGTGTAGAAATACTAATATGTTTTTAAGAATATATTGTAATGTATTATTTATATTTTATTTGTTTTATATTTATTATATACAAATATAAATTTTCAGTTAGCTCAGAATGAATTACTCACTTACTTTTAGTATGCTTAAATGTTCATAACAGGCAGCACTTTTTGAAAAAATGTTAACATTTGATATTCAATGAAAATTTTAAGTAAAATTGCGGAACATAAAATTTATTATTATTATTATAAAAATTGTCTGTAACCCTAAATGCTTTCCTATCGAGAGAAAGAAGATAGAAGGTCCTTAGACAAAGTTTGACTAATTATTTTATAGAATTTTGTCAGTGAAGCTATTGATTATTCTAATTATTGTACAAAAATAAATATAATAAATTGTTAATGATTTTTAGCGATAAAAATGGATTTTCTTTCCAACAATCTTGTTCTAACCCTACGTAACCTGCGCTACTCTTATCTATTTAACAAATTTGATATACTTTCATCGACTATGTTGACACAATTCTAAAACTTAAATATTAAGTACAAGTCTTTTACCTTCCACCAGGTGTTTACTTTAGTTCTTAATTTGTCATGTCCAATTCTTGGATTCTCCTGATCCCTAACTATGTTCTACCATAGTAGACTTACTAATAGGACTACCGTATGATTCCTCTTCCGATAATATTCCGGGTTTTGTTTCTGTTTCTCGGTCCAGGTTGTGCTGTTAATATGTTTCCTATTATAATAGAAAATGGTGTCTAGTTCACAAAATTAAACCTGTGCCTGATGTTTCCCAGCTATTTATACCATTTTCTTTGGACTCTTGGAGTTCCAGCTCTTCAGGTTATTATAAATACGTATTATCACCAGTACTTCACAACTGTATTACCTCCACACGTTTTGTTCAACTGTCTGCGATGGAATTTTCTTCTATCTTCTTGGTTGTTTTGGTATTTCTCTTCTATGAATGAGTATCAAATTCAGTGTCATCTTTCTTATGCCAATATAACTGTTTTTTCTTATCACCAAGATACCAAAAACACTGGTAAGTTTTTTTTCACTTAATTGTATTAGTATTTTACAATCATGTTTATGAAATCCCATTTACTATAATGCACGAAAAGAACCTCCGAACTTCTGTGATTAAACCCACACCGACACAAAAAAAAAGATTTACACCGTTTTTACTTTATTTTATTTGATCAAAGTTACGTCTCTTTAAAATTTTGTTACACTAATTTAGAAAAAGAATTTCAGTCCTCGATCACTAGAAATATGAAATTTAAAAAATAACTTTATTACAAAAACTCGAAATTTTGTCCCTCGACTTGCGCACACATTTGGGCACGTCTTATCCAATTATGCCGTACTAAAGCAAATGTTCTTCTTGCTTCCTGTTTTTGTAAAAGCAAATTATTTTCGGCAATTGCGATACGCCTGCGCAAATGCTCGACGGTTTCCACTTCGATACGATACGCTTAATTTTTTAAATGGCCTCACAAAAAGAAGTCAAGGGGGTTTATATCGGTAGACCGCGGAGGACATGGTACCGGTCCACCCCGTCCAATCCACCGTACTCTGTGCACTTGATGGAGATAATCTTGAACAACTAGTCGAAAGTGAGGAGGTGCCTCATCATATAAAAACCACGTTGTCGGACAGCGAGGGGTATATTTTCAAGAAAGGCGTGCTAATAAATTCGACGTATTGTAAACCATCCATACAATTGGGCAATATGAACGGTTCAATTAGGCGCTCATCAACAATTCCTACCCAAACATTCAGTAAAAAACGGTGTTGGAAGTTGTCCCGTTTCATTGCATGATGATTTTTAAGTTCTCAAACATGTAATAATAATAATAATAATATTTATTTCTGACGACAGTTAACAACCATATAGAAAATGTCCAAACAAAATATACAAGTAGATAAATAGTAAGCACCTATAATAGTGGTACTCAGTCAAGTTCAGTCAATAAACTGAAGTAACTAGTATATAAACAAAATACAAATATTCACATAAATTCACTAAAAAACAATTAATTGATAAAAAAACTCGTTTACACTATAAAACATTGGTTTAATAAATATTCCTTTAATCTATTTTTAAAAGATTTAACTGTTAAAGCATTTTTAATATGTTCCGGAAGACGATTATAAACCTTTAAGCCATAAACTGAAGGGGACTTATACGCCGCCAACACTCTACAACGAGGTAAATAGAATTTGTCATTATTTCTTGTGTTTATGTTATGTATATGATTATGCCTTAAAAAGCTGTCCCTATTATTAATAATGTATACACTCACTTCAAATAAAAACAAAGATGGAAAAGTCAAAATTTTAAATTTTTTAAATAGATTCTTACAACTAACAGTGTTTGATACACCTTTTATTCCTCGTAATATGCGCTTTTGCGCAATAAAAACATTGTGGGTGTTACTGGACAGACCCCAAAAGATTAATCCATATCTTAGACAGCTCTCAACATGAGCATAGTATAGCATAACTAGTTGTGTCTCTGCCAAAACCACTCGGAGATTTCTAATCATATAATTAAGTGAATTCAATCTTGAAACAACCCAGTCGCAATGCGATTTCCAAGAAACATGGTCATCTATACGTAAACCCAAGAAATTGATAGCACCGTTAGGTAGTGATAAAGCATGATTATTTATATGTATATTCAAATTAGAACAACTTTTTTGTGGACTATGGAATCTCAAATAAAAAGTTTTTTCAACATTAAGAAACAATGAGTTTTGATTAAACCAAACTATCAACTTCTTGAGTACTTCGTTACATGTATTTTCGAGTATGGCGTCGGATTTGTTAGATACAATTAAAGATGTATCATCGGCATATAATGTAAAATGAACATCGGGTGAAATTTGCTCCACAGCATTTATATAAACTAAAAAAAGAATAGGACCCAAAATAGATCCTTGGGGTACACCCATATTTACTTGAGCAATGACAGAATTTGAAATAATCTTTTGATTCCCAATAATGTTTGAAATGGTTGTAAATACTCTCCTATTTGTCAAAAATGTTTCTACCCATTTGAGAGCCTTTCCCTGAATTCCACATCTTTGCAATTTGTATAAAAGTTTTTTATGATTGACACAGTCGAATGTATATGTATATTGTAAATGTTTTGTATTTCATTGCGAGTAAATAAAGCTTCATCTGTAACTAGTACATCAGTAGTAAATTGGGGGTTTTCAGCATTTTACCACAACAATCACTCGCAAAACCTAACTCGTAATGGATAATCCGCTAGTAACAGTATTTGAACACACTGGATATAATTCGGGTATAAATGAGCTTCATGTAGTGAGCGGCACAACGTTGATTGGGATACTTGAGGCACCTGTTTAGCAATCTGCCGTGTACTTGACGGATTTTCATGAACCACATCCAACACTTGTTTATTATCTGCTAAAATACGTTGTATTCATCAGGGGCCATCATCTCGTCCACGATATGCACATACCAGTAGCTGCCAATGCATTTTGTCTAAATTTACCACAAATAAAAATAATGTCCATTAACTCAATATTGCTGTACACATGAGCCATTTTGAAAAATTTTAAAAATTGACACTCATACGATAAATAAAACAACATTACTGACCTCATTCGTTTACCACCTAGAAAGCATATCCCCACTTTAACTCTATTCGCCAGGTGAACGCGTTGACACGTGCTGCAGGCACAAAATTTTGTTTATTTTTTTGAATATCAAATGCCGTTGAAGTACAGTTGCCCAGTTATGCACTCCTTTATAAAGATAGAACTTTAAACATTTTTTACGCGAAATCTATTAGCCTTGTATTATAATTTTATTGGTGATATCGACTAATTATTTAAGGATGCACATATTCTCAAAGTTTTAGGGATAAATTCTGAATCACCCTGTCTATAAACTTACTGTTTGGAATTATTTTTAAACTAATTTATTTTAAACTCTTCATAGTTTATGTCTATACATCTTGAAAACATTTCTCCAATTTTAAATTCTTTAATTTCAATTTGTATTATATTTTTACTTAACTTTTAACATTACAATATATTCACAGAGCCAGTGAAAAATGTACTCCATATTTCAATTACTTAGTGTACTAGGTGTTCCAATATTTAGGCATATATTGTAAAATAAACGATTCTATAAAATATTACGTGTAAAAAATATAATCGAGGCATGATATATGTGGCAAAAGGAGGAAAAGAGTGTCATAATGCATAAAGAAATATTTGAAAGAGCTCGAATATATTTCCCCTTTATTCAGATTCTTTTTTACTCGCCATCGATAGCGTTCATTTTACGGTATTGAAGCCTCCGTTGTACAACACCTGGCTACACTGAGGGCTTTTATTTATTAGCCTGCAGAATGGCAGTTCTTCAGTCAACTTTCCCCCGATTTTTTCTTATCTTTATTTATTTTATAGCTTTAAACCGTGCTGCCGTAAATCTCAGTTGATCGAAACAACAAACACTAAGGTTTACGATATTTTACTTAGAATAAACTGTACTTACGGTTTATTTGTCAAGGAACTGATTTTTTATATACTTTTATGGGAAACGTTTTATGTCCATTCAAGTACTTACTTCATCGTTTACAAAATTTTCTGTTATAAATATTTTATATATTTTTTACTGGTTCGAAAAAATTTTTTATTTTTTTAGTTATTTAATTTTGGGGTGCAAAGGGTAAATAAATTACATATTAGAATATCTATTTTTATACAGCAAGTTAAGCTGCTTTTGCCACTATTATTATTAATTATATTAATGGAATTTATTTAGCAACAAATTTCTCAAAGATAGGCATGAAAAAAATATATTTTATTGATTTTCTGTCAAGATACGGGTTCTAAAAAATGCATTTTAATGATACGGATAATTACCAATATTATTTGAATTTGGCTAATGACTATTTGGGTTTCCGTGTTAAGAAAAGCGCAAGGCAGTAACAAATTTTTAACTAAGTGAATCAGTTGAATGGAAAAAAGACTTTTTTCTTTGTTACCAGCCACCATTGTGCCATAGAAAACAGTACAAATTAAAAAACTGGAATTGGTGACACAAAATAATAGCAACAAAATATTGTTGCGAAAGCTCACCTACCTTTTAGTTGATTAATTATGTTCCTGTTTTCGTTAGAATTTACCTCATTAGTTTGTAAATTACGTTTCTGTTTATGTTAGAATTTATAATTTTTGTGATGCCTTTATTTTGACGTTTTCCGGAATATTCCAGGCTATATTCTATTTGTTTCTCGACACGTTCTCGAGATTTCAGAAACTTCGAGAACTCTAAAAACCTATATAAGCAGACCATTTTCGGCCGCTGCAGTCAGTTTATATTGAGCAGTCGAACGCGAATGACTGAAACGTCAAAGTAAAGCATTTGACAGTTGTGAATTTGTTGAAGCAGATTTCTTGTATAATCAAGAGTGACAATAAAGTTGTTTGTTTACGTGACGTGTTTCAACGATAACCTAATTTCGAGGTTACAATATTCACCACATATTTTTGGTGCTTAAGTTGGCTTGGAAGGGTAATAGACGTTTAAATAACAAATAATGTCCTAACCTAGATTAAGGTCCTGTTCCTGTATCACCAGGTCCTGCCCTTATACTACCCATTCCTGCATTACTATTGCTAGGTTCTGCTTTTGTACTGCCAGCTTCTGCCTTCCAAATACCGAGCCCTGTGTCTTAGTAGTATAATGTCATGCCTAGACACTATCAAGTACTGTCTTATGTACTGCTACTGTGTTGTACACCTACTGCTAGAGATGAAAGTCCCGTGAATGAAAATATACCAGACTAAAATTTACAAAGAAACAGCATTTTTGTCCCTTTTGCAGGTCTTCATTTACTTGTAAAGGTATGGATTTATTCAAAAAATATCTGTTATTTTTTCAGCCATTGCCGATCGCTTGGCACATTCTCATAATAGAACTTTCAATGTATGCACCCTTTTCCAATGATTATACATCAAGAGATAATTATGTACATAACAAATTGTAAAATTTCTGTTAATAAAGTCACTGTAAACAAAATCATGCAAAAATCATAATATCTTAAGAGAAACTAAAAATTTTTCATTGGAAAGGTAATTTTTTCATTATGGGCTAGAGATGAACCAGACGAATCACTAGAATTCAATTTGAAAGTTAATTTTATTATTCTTATAAAATTGATAAAGCAGTATCAAAATTAAATGATAGATTTGAGCTGTTAATCGAATGCAGCTGCTATTTGGACTTTTTAAATAGTTTATCTTTATCCATAAATAAAGGGAAATTAATAAAATATTATATGAAGTTACAAATTAAATAAACCGATATACAAAATAAATTGAAGAGTGCAATTAGAATAAACTCATTACGACCTCAGCCAATGAAATTTTCGAATACCTTAACAAGTCAGCAATTATGAAGAAAAAATAAAATTTTGCAATTAACACCGTTTATGACTAAGAAGCTACAGAAGCGACAAATTATATTTTGCAGATTCCCTTCACTTGGCCCTGAGTAAAATCGTTTATTGTTCACTCCATAAAAATAAACAACGAATTTAAATTTCCGAAAATAACTACGGCCAGTTAAAAACACGAACATGTACTGGAAAGGCTCTTCCTGAGCCTTTTTTTGAAAAAATAAGAATGGCGAAAACCATCATTCTATCATTTACCGTTAGACGATCAGTATCCAGTATTGTCAATATTTGCGATATTGACGATAATATTGATAATAAAATTGACTGTTTGAGAGCTACATTTTCATATTGTCAATATATTGATGGATTTTTGTCATCTAAAATATCTAATTGACTAAGCGCCACTGGTTTCACCGACAGATTCATTACAAAAGCATGAAGCACATGAAGATAGTAAACAAGAAATATTAAAAACTTTTAGTAAGTATATATTTACACTATTTATGGGACATCCTTTATAATTTTCATATGTCTCATTGCTTATGCTATGAAGTTCTTCGGATGAAAATGTAAGATTGTCTTGTGTTACTACGTATCATATAGTCATAAGAAAATCAAAATTGGACCATGAAACTTTGGGTAGGATGTTTTTACACCTCTATTGGAAATTTTATACTATAAGGATTGTTTAAAAAGAAAAGAAGTTATAAAATAAAAAATAAACTGAACTCTTTCAATTTTTGACATAGCATTTTCTTAATTTAACCCATACATTATCATTTCTGAGATATCTGCAGTGTGCGCCACCATAATATACAGTGTGGAAGAAAAGTATGGAATAAATTAATTATTTCTAAAACAACGAAGTTTCATGAAATTTCCTCGGACCCGTCGATTTTTCTTTTTAAAAAGACTCTTTTTTCTATACCAACGCATTTCCGACGTTCATTTGTTTTCGCGTGATGACGTCATCTGATATTTTTTTAAATAGAACCCCTATATTTTTTCATCGGATTCCTGTAGAGCTTAACTTGCTGACTTCAAAAATGTATAATTTCAATACTTTATTCCTTCAACTTTCCGAAAAAAAAATAATAACCGATCCAATAAAATCGGCTTGAAAAAAATGTGAATATTCCCATTTGTGTCTGTGATGGGCTGGTTGAAAGTAAAGTGGATATGGTGAATTCATCGGCAGTATCACAAAATAAGGGCTCTTCATTTTTAAAACAATTTAACAATAAGTAACTAATTATTTAATTAAATTCTGGTTGTCTCAATCGTATTTGACTCCCTAATTTATTATTTTGTTTTATTAGATTGCATGTTAGAATAGTACATCTTTTGATAGCAAAAAACAACAAATTAAATCAAGTCACCTTAGAAACTGTTTCTGACAGCTAAACAAAATCTAATCAGAATTGACATCTGTCAACTGCATCGTTTATTGGATCGGTTATTATTTTTTTTCTCAGAAAGTTGAAAGAATAAAGTGTTGCAATTATATATTTCTGAATTCAGCAAGTTAAGCCCTACGAGAATCCGATGGAAAAATATAGGGGTTCCATTTAAAAAAATATCCGATGATGTCATCACGCAAAAACAAATGAACATCGGAAATGCGTTGGTATAGAAAAAAGAGTTTTTTAAAAAGAAAAATCGACGGGTTTGAGGAAATTTCATGAAACTTCGTTGTTTTAGAAATAACGAATTTATTCCACACTTTTCTTCCACACTGTATAATGTTAATTTTTTATTTCTAAATATTTGGACGTTTTATTACCGATATTGTTCTATAAATTCCCTCTAAATATCTTTCTGAATGTTTTAAAAAGAAGTTGGTGTAGCAGTTATTGAAAATATGTCCAATAGAGAACTAGATCACATGTTTCTAGACCACGACCATGAATATCTGGGAAAGTTCGTTTTTAGTGGTCATCTTGGATTTACCATTAAAAAAAGCCGCACAGTCCCATTAAATATTGTTTTAGTACTGATACTAAAAACATACGAGCTAAAATAAATCCTAAAAGCATAAACAATATATTTTCATCGAAGACACAATGAAAGGAATATGCAAAGTTCCAATTTTTCTCGTATCTGTTTGATGTTGTAGCCCAGTTTACGCTTTTATTATATGCGAGAGCCGAGGTTTATCGTAAATATATGCTTGGAATATATTTTAAGACAAACTGGAACATGTGTATCTTAAAAATCTGTCATCGCTTTACATCGTCATTAAAGCTTTTCTTTTCAAAATAACAGCTGACTTCGAAAATACTATGAGGTGAACACAAAGTGTACAGTGTATCCTATTTTTTTTGTAATTGCAAAATATCTCTGAAACTACAAGAGATAGAAGGATGCCGTATTCGCAATACTTGATTACTATTTCGAGAAACTTACATGCCGCAAACAGAACTTTAATAAGTCTCTTCGTTTTTGAGATAAAGGGCGAAATAAAAAAATTGTTTTAAGGAGTTCTTAGAGAATGCCCGAGATATCGGAATGGTGGAAATTGATTCTGATAGAGACTTTTACATAAATTTCAGTGACTTGTAATTTCTCTACAGGATGTCTCGTTTAAAATATGATTCAAACATACATTTTTTGTTGTGTGTTGTTAACATTTAAAATGGCGACGTTTTCGGTACAAGAATAGCGAGCAATCATTAGTTTTCTCCACTTACGTGGTGCGCCACTCATTGAAACTTATCGTCAGTTTACTGAGACATGTGGCGATGGTGTCATGAATGTGAAAAATGTGCGTTCCTGGATCAGAGAGTTCAAAGAAGACCGAATGTCGAACCAAAAAAGTCTAGCCTCATCCATTGTCACAATTGATGAAAAGAAAGTCCCATTTATGCCTTCATCACGTGTCAACACAACGCACATTTTTGACATTCATGACACCATCACCACATGTCTCAGTAAACTGGTGACAAATTTCAATGGGTGTTGCACCACGTAAGTGGAGAAAACGAATAATTACTTGCTGTCCTTGTAACAAAAACGTCACCATTTTAAGTATCAAAAACACTTCACACTCTCCCCATCACCGCTAGAGGGTATGTGTGCCGTACAGTCCTGCCATTTCTGTCATGCATTTACAACGAGTTCACACGTATTTTAAGTCATAGTGCAGGTATCTATGTACAGGTTGTAGAACATGCTTACCGTTTCGCCGATTTCAATATTTTTTTGTTGTTGGATACACCTTCAAAAAGTCTATCTTGGACATACCTGGTGTTCTGGACTACGATATAATTTATGTAGCTTAAAATCATATTAGAGATTCTTTTATTCGGAAAATTCTCACGAATTCTTGATCACGATCCTAAAAAACCTACCAATGAAGTGCTCAGGGTAATTTGGGAGTCTCGCTTAAAAGTGGAACAATTCCTATCAATGAAGTCATATGCATGTTCTCTGATACCAAATATCTATTTGTTTATAATTATTTAATAAAAAAAATTATCAAAAACTTCTGATGGTGGTTGAAATATGCGTGAGATGTGACCAAACTGCCACAAGTGACACATTACTAAACGCAGAATTAAAACTGCTGCGGGAATATGTAAGACAATGTCCTATTTAAAAATAATGAAGCTAATAATTGCAATGAAACGCAACGACCTGTGGGCACGCTGACTCCCAACAAACAATTAAAGTTAAAATTACGTTAACTTGACCTCTGAATTGGTCAAAGTCTTTTCATGACCAATTCCATATAAGGGAAGTTTACCTATATTCGTTGGCGTTTTTCCTTATGTGGGGAAAAAACTAAAGTAATATGGAAGTTAATAATTGGTCGGCAAGAGTTTTATTCCAATAAGATAAATTGGACCTAAAAGAAATACGGACTAATTTTAAGTTAAAATTTCGAAATATAAAAGACTACCAAAATATACCCTAATTATGCCCTATATATGACATACCTTTGCCAGAGAGAGACAACATTATATGTTTGATTTTATATATTCTAATAGCGAACAGGGATAGCAACAAAAGAAAAACTACCTATGTCAGGCTACTAAGCTAGAAGTAGAGTAGGAGTTAGTATATTTATAGATATTTAGATTTTAATATAATAAAGTCTGTATTTTTGGTTTCCATTCATCAAATTGTACAACCCAGGATTGTTTTTCTTAATGACCACACTTTCATAAAAATAACGCGCCTTATAAATATACATTTTATTATTGCTTTTTAATAATATTACTATACCGAAAAATAACCTAAAATAAAAACTGAATGTACTTCGTGATAAAATGTGTTTAATAATCTTTCGTCATAAATATATTAAATAATATTATCTGTATTAACATAATTTTAATGAGTAATCAATTAGAAATACAAAATATTTAGTGTTTATTACAACATGGCCGCTCAAACAAAATCAACTTTGAAGTCAATTTGTCTGTAAGTTTTAACCTATAGGGCAGATTGCCTATGCCAATGTTGACGTCACAGGAAAATATTAACTCTGTGGTTAAAACTCCAAATGAAGATATTTTATGGTAATTTATTACCAATTGAATTATTACTAGGTACCTACATATAAAATTCTACTCTTGGATTTATTTGTGATTGAATATTCAAATTAAAGCCAATAATGTTATGTATGCGTAATAACAAAAACAAAATAAATATTTTCTAACGGAATTCAATTCGAATTTCAATTCACGTGCACTACTGAATTCATCTGACACGATAACAGTCATAAGAATACTTATACCTATATGAAGTGTTTATCGATATATTATCATTAGACTGATTTAATATGCAGTGTTGGCTTAAATTCGTTTTTTACAACTCTCTAATATTGTGTAGGGCTTAGTTTTCACTGCAGATTGCTAAAACACAAAATAATTTCTACGCGCTATTACATGAAGATATGTCGGAATACATATAACAAGAAGCTTGTTCCCTAAAAGACCTTTATAAGACACACTTACGTCGAGGTATTATTAACAAGTAAATTTGTACCATAATATAGAACAATATTTCTATTACGTTAATTGAAATGGTCAAACATTCTTTAGAAGTTATCAACAAAGTTGAAAATAGGATTATATTGTAATAAAAATAGAACTTAACCAATTGAAGGATTTAATAGGGCAAAATAACTAGTTATTACCTTATTTTTAACTACTAGTTGAAGACAAAATAAGTTTTACAATTTCGTAATAAATATGTAAATATTTACCTATTGTAATAATTTAAAAAATCCTTGGATATTGAAGACAGATTTCTAGGCGAAATTAAGTAAATTATAACTTCGACTTACACGTTATTGGAATGTTAGCATTTGAAAACATAGAATAGGTAAACAATATGTAATTTCGAACTGTATAAATTGACATATATTTCATTTTACTTGGAAGGCATTATATTACTCTTAGTTAACAAATTTTTGACTAAAATTTTGGTATTATAAAATTTTGTAACATTGAAGACTATTTTTATGGAGGAAAGTAGTAAATCTTGATCAGTTCAGGATTATTTTTCTTGTGTAGTAGTCTATTAGGCTTAAATGTTAGTTGGGATACGACATGTTAAAGCTAATCAAATGTTGATATGAAGAAGTCTTATTGTTTTTTCAGTATTATCAACTTTTCTGAGTTGATGTTAAAAAACTGCTGAAATTGAGTGGTGATTTTTATCAACTTTCTTTTTTGATGCTCCCTGCAGGAAGTAGTATAAAGGCTGTCTGGTGACCGACCAACTATACACTATTGAATTAATTTCTTACATCAACTGTATTGCTGTGTATGTGAGTGCCATCTAAAGATGGAAACGCACTAGACGATCGCAGTCAAAGCGCATCGCTGACCATGATAGGTCTCGTTTAGTTAAGTATCTTTCAATCATTTTAAATAGACACGTTTGCACTAGTAGGTTGAGGGCTGGACTCACTCGCGCTGCGGTCTCGCTGAAAACTTTTTGGAGGATTTCGGTCAGTCGCGTTAAATAAAAGATCTAATAAAAATACATATTCCATAAAACATATTTTGACATCTAAATAGTAGCATAAGTCGGGAGTGCATAGAAAATTACATATTCGTAAATTTCTTTGATCATGGAAAATTCGGTTGGTAAGGTTTATTGGGGTCCTTATCAAGAATCCCTGGGTGTTTTTCTAATAAAAAAATCGCTAATATGATTTTCAGACTTTAAGCCACATAAATTGTATCGTAGTCGGCCACGGTTTCAAATTTTAGAGAACACCAGGTATATCCGAGATAGACTTTTTGAAGGTGCATCCAACAAAAAAAGTCTTTTGAAATCGCTCCAACGGTTGACAAGTTACAGTCTTGTTTCACATTTAAGCGAGACACCCAAGTTATCTTGAGCACCCTCGCACCCTGTATACTGTGGAAAAGGAAATTTGGTTGGTAGGGTTTTTTGGGGTCTTGATTAAGAATTCGTGGGAATTTTTCGAATAAAAAAATCCCTAATATAATTTTCCGATGTTAAGATAATTTAATTTAAATTGTATCGTAGTCGGCCACGGTGTTAGGAAACACCATGCATGTACAGAATGGACTTTTAGAAGGTGTATCCAACAAATTTTTTTTTAGTCAAATCGGTCGAACGGTATGCATCTTACAGGCTTGTTTCACATTTCAGCGAGGCACCTTGTATGTATCTGCTCCCGTTCCGAAATAAAAAATCGGAGACCTTAGATCTTGAGCGCATCTCGTAGGTATGTGATCACCCCTCACAAAATACTATAGCATACTTAATTAGTCATTTTAGTAAACGGTTATCATATGTAGAGAAATTTTAAAAATGTCTTCAGTCTTTTGACTGTAATTTATAGAATCAAACGATTACTTAACTCATTCAACTTCTTGTAGTTTTGAGACTGACCCTACGCACCCAAGTGCAGACGGCAGATAGCTACATCTCACTTGGGAATTCAAACTGGATACGTGACATTGATATTATTACCTAAGGATATCAAAGTCGTTTTAACGGGAAAAAGATCAAATTCAGTTATAAGAATTTATGGCCACCATTTCGGTAGAGCTAAATGTATTCGATTAGCTGACTGGGAAAGTACTCCTAAACAATTAATGCACAGAAATAATGTTTAAAATCTGAAGTTAATCATAGTCTCAGATAATTCAATTATAAAAGTTAACACTTAATATATGTTACTTCATTTATACAGGTTAATTCAGTCATAATGTCATTAATTTTAAAAGGAGATAGGAAAAAATTATGTAATCACTACGCTATTAAACATTTATTATTATTTTAAATAATAATACCCTCAGGCGAATTCAAGCCAATAAGCCTAATGTAGTCCTCCTCGACTACCAGTTTAGGATGATGTTTGTGATTGAGTTCTCGACTGCCGCGGAAAACAACGTGGTCCAAAAAGAGGAGGAGAAACGGAGAAAGTAACGAGATCTTCTCTCCGAGCTCCGCAGACTGTATCCAGACCACTCTGTTAAGATTGTGGTGCTAATTATAGGCGTCCTGGGTGGAATGAGACATACGTTGCTTTCTGACTTAAAGATCATACCGGCTTGCCGAAATTCGGCAGAGATCTTAGCCGGCAGAATGCAGAAGGCAATCGTCCTTGGTTCGCTACGTCTGCTCAGAACACACGATTTACGGGCGCAATGATTACTGACTCCACGGAGTGGAGAGTGGTCATTGCTTGACTCTTCAGAACATCTCCGAATGAGTCGGAGCTTCGGAAGGTGTTACTGAAAAAAAAAAAAAAATAATAATAATTTTATTGTCCAGTAAGCACAAAGTACAGAAAAATACCACTCTGATGGTGGTATAGGACTAGTCGCAAAGTAGAACACATAAGTTTAGAGGTTTGCGCTTTGCTATGTAACGTAAATCACACAAATACATTTCACATTAAAAATGTTGAAAACATTGATCATTGACAAATTCACTTACATTATAATATTTCTCCCGTAAAAGAAACTGACACAGACTTTTTGAATCTTCTTAGACCTGATTTTGTTTTAAATCTAGCAGGAAGCTTATTATATAATTTTATTATATTAACGGTCGCCGACAATATGATACTGGTACAGTCTATATTTTTTCTAGGTTTGTGCTTCTCACGCAGTAAACAGCACGGAGTAGGGATGAGAACGAAGCCGACTACCAAAATATTCACTAGAAATAATTCATATGGCAAAACAACGTTTGCCGGGTCACCTAGTATATATACATACGGCAGCGGCAGAACTTGCAATATTTTACAAATATTTCGACAGGATGCATATTTTGTAGCACCGACAATGGTCCTAACGGCTCTCTTTTGTATCTTAAATATTCTTTAAAAAATATGAGAGCCCCTCCCCCCAGGATATTATGCCATACTTAAGTCTAGACACAAAATTAGCATGATAATAAGACATTACAATTATTGACATATTTGAAACATTTCTTAACCTGTACAAAACAAAACAGATTGACGACAATTTCTTTGCCAATAAGGTCACATGCTTAGTCCAAGTTAGCCCAGAATTTGTATATTTAACTTGTGCAATAGACATATTTTTTACTTTTATTAAATAACTCTGATCAAATGATGAAGTGCGTGTAGTAAAATTAATGAAAACAGTCTTGAAACATTATTGAAAAGTTTATTATATTTGTAAGCAATCCAATTATAAATAAAGCCGTTTTTTTAATTAAGTTATACTATCTAACCCACTAGAAAAAGATCTTTTAAGACAGAAAATAATATAGATTTCTGTTTCTGTAACTGGATCTACAAATATAGTATATTAACGTTTGATGTGCATTTAAACTCCGTATTCGACTTAGCAATATTCTTGTTTAGTTGTTTTAGTTTATCAATAAATTCAAAATTAAAATGTTGTGCAATTAGAGTTGCTTTCCCTATAATTATTATTATTATTTGTATTTCTTGTATGGGATTTTTTTTTAATTTTTAGTGTCAATTATATTTTCATTAATGATAGACCATGCAGCCTTAGATTTACTGAATTTACATAAATATTATCATTGTGCATTTTTTGGCTGCTTTCAAAACTTGTCTGCAATAATAATTCAAAATGTGTAATGAATGGTATAAATTAAATTTTAACAGCATGCTGTCAGGCACTAAAGTGTCATATTTACTGCCTATGCGTTAGAATAATTGTTACTTCCGCTAAATTATAGTTTCTTCTTTAACGAAAGTAATTTTATTTATTGTAAACATTTAAAGTGAAATTAGAACTGGGGTATCCCGTACCCTGTTTATTTTGAACTATTTATGGACTATTGAATCTTCCAAAGTGCTTGAATTATTAAAACACGTGCATCCAGCACTTGATGTGCTTACAACAGGGACAATTTTTTGCTAACAACTGATTTACTAGTTATGAATTCCTTAATGTAGCCTTCAGCTACTGTTGAAAATTTCCATGCACCATTTTTAAAGTTGTGATATCAGCTCCTGAATTTATTAATAACACAGCCCCACAAAAAAAAAGTTAATACACAAGAGTGACATGTATTGCCATGTATTTTTCGACGCTGGATCCCATCCCGAGCTCAGAATTGGGCCTACACGTCTGGAAAATGGCCTGAAATGCGGTTCCCGGATAGTCGGCGCTGAATTTTGGAGCTAAAGCCGAATTTGTGCTCGAAAAGTTATGGCCAATTGAAATTCCGGGTTTGGGTCCGGGAAAATGACCCCTTGGGGCGGAAAAGTTCTGTTTTGGACGTCCCGGTCGCGACTGTGATATTTTCGTGTGTTTTTCATCAGCTGAAATTTGTACGTCTCAGTTGAGACATTGGTATTTTCATGTACTTTTAAATTCCGGAAGTCATACCGTGTTTCCTTTGGTCGATTGGAATCTCTCAAAACACGATTTTCCGGCCCCGAACAAGGAATTTCACATGGCCATAAACCTGTCGAGCACAGTCTAAGCTACAGGAATTAGTACATAAAAATCCCACTGTTGCGATTGGTGCGATTTTCCGGACCCAATGGGCCATTTTCCCGGACCCAAACTGGGAATTTCAGCTGTCCAAAAACTTTTTGAGCATACCCTAAGGACCAGGATTGAAAAATACATAAAAATACCATTTTTGCAACTGGCACGTCCGAAATACGATTTTCCGGCCCCAATGGGTCATTTTCCCCAAACGCTTATATGGCTTCATCGAACATACTAGAAGCGCCGTGTCACCGCAAGCTATGGGTTCATTTGCTTGTCTTTTAAAAAGTCGAGTCAACTTCTTGTATTATTATTTTCTGTCTATTAGATCTTCCAAATTCGTGGTTAATGTTAATGACATTATGACTGAATCACCCACTATATAGAACGTCCTGGTATTCTATGTACAATTTATTACAATTATAAAGACAGTACCTCAAAACAGTTTTGGACTATTCTGAGTAGAAATTTAATTAGGTCTCTACTGATGAGTGACAAATAAGGAGTATCGTTGAAAGTAGATTTTATTATGAATATTCGTTTCAAAAGAGGGCCATTATTATTGCAATATATTGTACGTTTGTATATCCGCTGCAGGATACGAAATTGAAAAAAAAAATAAAATATTGTAATTGAGATACCTATATAGTGTTCCTTACCGAAAAGTTTTGGTGTCTCTCTCCCTTCTGAGTTTTCCTATAAAACTGACCTGGGTTCCGGGTCATAGTCCTGTGAAAGGTAACGATAGGGCTGATACGGCTCAAACAGTCAATTTGTGGGACCAAAACCAGCATTAGGCGTTCAAATGAAGAATAGTTGGGTGGATTTGGTCTGCGACATTCCAGGTTTCTTTAAAAAAACATGGTTCGACGCATAGTTCAGTATTTTAAAATGGAACACCACTTTTGATTTATGGAATATCAGGGAACTATTTTGCGGGGTAATGCCCCGACTGACATTAGATTGCATCTAAAAAACCTGTAACAAGCAGCCATGGTTAGTCGTCTCGATGCCACCAAACATATGCTGGTTTTGGGCTGGTTATTGTGGGCATCAATATGTCATAGGCGGATCTTTAAGATCTGTCATAACCAACAGTTGCAGAAGTTGTTTTCTGAAATTATGCTTTTGCAAATATCGCAATTGTCGATGGCTATCGCTTTATGTTTATGGCTGTTCACATCCAGCCCTGAGTAGCCAGTAACCACTCGATGTAGAAGCGTGGTACGTCTAGCGCATTATTTCTTATGTTTCAAAAACATGTACCTAGTTTCATTTTATTCACACAATAGAAATATATAAAAATGTCTGTCAAATTTTATTTTATTTAACGAAGCAATTGGTAAGTAGTAAGTTTGTATGTAAGTTATTAACAATATTGTGTGAAACTAACTACTCTGTGGGCTAAAGCCCCAACCAGCGTTGAATTATATCCACAATATATATTAGCTTAAAATACCTTTCTCAAACAGTAAAAAAATTATCAAAAATACTCTCAATGAGAATATATGAACAATCACTCTTTAAATGAATATAAAAATAAAATAAGAATATGGAATGATGTCTACAAATTCTTCAGTAAATATATACGAATAGTTGAATTTAATTTCATAACAGTAACCGAGTTTTCTCATTTTCCGAAAAGTTGATTAACTTTTGGGTTTTAGGGCTCTTGTGAAGATTTTAATGGGTAATTTATAGTGTTGGTATTGCTTTTTCTTGGTCTTCTCTTTATCTTGCAAGATAAGTCAATACAATGTCAAGACAAAACTTGTCAATTCGAATTATTTAAAAAAACTTGCTAGACAAGACAAGAAATATCGATTGCTACTGGAGAATATTTTGCAAATATAAGAAGCGATTTAAGTGAACAAATGCTGAAAAAATAAATATTGCTATTTAAAGGACATCCAGCATTAAAAATTATTTTTAAAATCAAAGTTTCTTGAGTCCAGGTCTAGTTCTGCTGAACTGAACTAATTATAAACTGCCACTTGAATGCTTCGATTCTGTTTCGTCTATTTCGTCCATTATTTATAAATTATTATGTAAAATTGGCCGTTTCTATACTTTATAACGTCTACCAATAGACCACTGTCGACGATCGATAGTTATGTTTGAGATCCGAATGGGACCGTAGCCAACCGAGAGTAATCACCACTGTTATCAAATTCGTAGTCAAGTTCCATATTTCTCATTCGTATGCAAGAGATTTATGTAAGTTTTGCAAGAGCATGATCTTGCAAAATCCAGCAAGAACAAGACTTGTCTTGCAAGACAAGACGAGGTTTTTCAAATTTTGCAAGATTTCTCGTCTCACTTAAGCCTACTAGTAATTTACATATATTTAAAAATCCATGAACATACCAGCCAAACCTTACCAGAAATACTACAAAATAATATATAATATTTTCTCATTTTGTCATGTAAAATCCAGTAATAATATGTAAAAATTTCATTAAACCATTTTCAGTGATAGAATAAAAAATATTTCACAAGGAACAAAACATTCACAAAGAAATCACTGATCTATCATTCTCCTATTGCATTCTCTGTTAAATGGCCAGCGATATTCTTCTTTACATATCTGTAAATTTAATTACTCTTTTACTTAAAATGAAAAGCCAAGGCATTTCAGAAATTCCCTTTTCCCCACTTGAACGCTCCTAAACGAATAAATATCTGGCTTGACCTTTGCGATATTAGGGAAAGAAATATGCCGATACAATTTCATTAAAACCGCCTTGAACTCTTTACAAAGTTTGCCTCAAAAGTCTGCTAAAAGATGTAGAAATCTCCGACCAAAAATAAATCCATTATTCTCATCGAAAATACAGAGTAGTTGACTTTCAATGAACATCGAATTTAAATACAAAGTTTACTAAAAGAGTTATGTGGAGGGAAATAAATAATTAGGAACGTATACTTAAAAATTCGATAAAAAAAATGCTGATAAGAAAATTTTTTATATGTATGTTCTAACAAATAATGAAAACATCCTAGTTCCATTTTTGTCAAATTTTTGAAGTTTAAACAGAGAGAGCGATTTTTCCATATTAAGATGATTTTTTAATTAGGGTACACTATAACAGATGTCAGGATGAAATATATTCAGGGTCAGGGAAAAAGTTTTGTCTTGTTTGTCTTGCAAAATAAGACAAGAGTTTCTTTAAAACCTTGTTGGATCTTGCAAGATAAGGTCTTGTCTTGCCTTCCAAAAGTCTTCACAAATTTTGCAAGACACTTGCATGATTCTTGAGAGATCCTTGTATACCAATGACAAACATAAAGCTTTATTAAAAATTTGGTAATAGTGGTAGTTACTATCGGTCGGCTACGGTCCTGCTCGGATCTCACACGTAACTATCGATACGGTTGATCTTCTACAGTGGTCAATTAGTAGGCCAGTTTTTCATAATAAATAATAAACGAATAGGCGAAAGAGAATCGGTGCAGAGCTCTTTCCGTCAAGTGGCAGTGAATTTATTATTTATAAGTTCTAGTTTAGTAGAAATCGACCTAGACTGAATAAACTTTGATTTTAACAAGAATTTTATATATTGGATGTCCTTTAAGTAAAGTACTCATCTAACTACAATAGAAATGTAATATCTATTTTCTCAGCTAATGTTGACATATTATTCCTCTTTATATTTACAAGACTTGCCATCGCAATATTTCTTGTCCTGTCTCGCAACTTTTTTAAAATCTTGCCTTGTCTTGCAGATCGTGCTGTCAAGTATTGTGTTGTCATACGAGACAAAATTATCACACTAGGAGTAATTGAAGTGTTTGGCGAAAATATAATAACACATTTTACATCATAAATGCATAAACATTGAATATGGATTGAAAAATCGTATCAGAGAAGTTTTAAACATCAGATATTACACAAAATTTAATTGATAAATTTGTAGTAATAAAATAAGAAGCGTTACTCGCAAAAAACGTAGATTGTTTATTTATTTGTACATCTATTTATACTATAAAATATAAGGCGTCTTATTTAAAATAAATGCTGGAGATATAACTATATAGTTTTATTAACAAGATCAAAGATATAGAAAATATTGCAGAAAAGTGTCAATTTCTACATATCAACTGACCCATTATAGCAATTTTTTAACATCAACTTTCATTTTAGGACACACTGTATATTAACATTAATCATTTCAGAAATATCTCTATTGTAACACTTTTACGAGTAGCAACAGTTATTTGAATGTATATACGCATGGTATGATATTTTGGTATTTTTGTGAATTCTGAGATGCCTACAGGGTGGTTTAGATTTTAATCGGGAAAATTTGCCAAGACATGAAACTTGAGCCAATAATTGACGTCTAAAAAATAATTGGCGTCAAAATTAAATATTCTAAGAGACATCTGTTCTTAGAAATGCTGCAAAAAATATTTAAAGTACTAACTGAATTTTTCTAAAATCAGTGGCGTCGAAATTTTGAGAGTGGTACCAATGCCACTGATAGGAATGTGTACGCCAAATTAGCAAATTTTCACTTCCAATTAGATACATTGTTGATCCAATTTATCAGTCGGGGTCGAATATCGTTAGGAATACTGTGTGACATATTAACAAATTTTGAAAACAAAACTTTTTAGACTGGTGCTTAATATCAATTGTTCTGGCGTATATTATCGATTGAAATCAAAATCACCATAATAAAACAGCAAAAACACATTTTTATAAAGCGTTGAGTTCAATTTGAAATACTTTACTACTAGCACAGTAATTCAACTTACTGAATTTGATACTAATTGACATTTGAATAGTAAATGAATTTGTAATTTGTTATGCGCTTTTACACCAGTATATCATCCTTAGTAAATATTTTGAGAAGTTAATTTTTATAAATTGGAGGTCGTGATCATCATCCCTGTGATAATGTTATAATTTTGAACACATTGTCGTATGTCCATTTTGTTAAATTTTATAGGAGAGCATATTTAAAACTTAAGAGTATAAGAATTCTGAACCAACATATATTTTTATATAGGGATAATTGTTTCTACTTACAGTGACTATTTTGATATTAAAATAATAAATAATACATGTTTTTCAGACGACACTTATAGTAAAATAAAATACATAGAACAGTCGTGGACTTAGAATAAATGAAATTAAAAATTTTTCAATCGTCTTATTTCTATGTTGAATATTTTATTTCAAGATAGATAATAAATAAAATCGGTACTAGAATACTGTTTATTTTGAAAAAATAATTAATTTCTTGCAAAAACCACCTTCTAATTATTTTGTTGACTCTTGGGAGCAATTTAAAGTCTTTAATAGTTTGATGATGGTTGATATTCTGATCCTTGGTTCTCAAAGGGTTCATAAATATATTCTTTCTGATTCACTAATTATTACGTTTTACATACCTATTAAAACTATGAAAGCCTGTTCACAATACATAATGTTGATTCTCACTAACATTTTATTATTAAGTGAGACAATTTATTCTATGTCCCCACATATGACTATAATACTGTGACCAGATTGGTCGTGTGGACTTGGAATACTGTAGTTCAAACTTTAATGTTTGCATGGACATAAAATAAAATAGTCCTTTTGATTATATGAAACTACTTATCGTATGTGTATTTAAAATGTATTGGCGCATAACGCTTGGGGTATAGAATAATTTCACATAAAAATGACGATTATATGGACATAGAAGTTTGGTTGTCAGGCGACGATATACTTAAAAAAAAATTACATTCATACTTTTCCTCTCAAAACAATTTTAGCAACAACGTCCTAAAATATTTTTTTACGTAAGCACCTGCTTATGTTATACTCTGTATTTGAAATGTTAACTCAACGTTGAATAATGCACCTGTATATTTTACTTCATCGATTTTATTCCGACGTGACTGGATTTTAAATTTTGCATCTGATGCAACCTGAATAACATTTTTAACCAAAATGTATTTGAAATTACAATAAAGTGCAGTGTGCAGGCTGCAACGGCCAAATTTACATATACGAGGATCATAACGAAATTCGATGCTTAAAATATAGGTGAGGTGCTCGCTGAATTCTTATGAAATGATGCGCAAATCTACACAAATGTGTATAATGATTGTAACAGAATATTTTTACGGAAATTTTTCCATAACTATTTCAATTGCACAGGTTATAAAATTTTACTTACATACGAATTTTGCACGTACAAAGTAAAGTGAAGACTTCATAAAATTTTATTATATAAATAAAATATGAATAATATTAGTTTTATTTCTTTCTGATTTAAATGGTGTAACTTATATAATTAAAGTGATGTGATTTATCTGTTAAAATAAGTTGCAATCAGTTGAGGGATGGAAGAATATGCAAAAAAACACAAAAAAAAATACATTTGGCAGTTGACGTTAACATTATGTAACCGTATCCCCATCATGGTTGGGAAAATGAATGGACATACAAGGTATGATTAAAAACTAACGAGAATTTCATAAAATCTCGGGTTGTATAAATCCGCCTAATATTTTTGTTGTTTTGATGGTAAATATGTCAGAAAAGTAAATTATTAGCCGCATCGGATGTTTATTTTGTTATTTCTTTAAAGAAAAAGCATTAAATTTACAATAAGAATGGAATGTTATGGCACGTTGTGCACCTGTTATAATAAGTTTCAATAGTTCTGCATTGGTTTTAATTTCAGTGACTCCATTTGGCGTTGTTTTTGTTCAAAATTCAACAATTTGTACCCAAATTGAGCCAATTGATATGTTAACATGATCAGAGACTACTCTGATTATGATTCGACGATAGTTCACTGTAACTTATTTCACTATTTCATCAGTTGTTGATGTGCTGGGGCGTCTAAGGCGCTCGTCATCTTCAACGTTTCCACAGCCTTTTTCAAAGCTTATACTACTAGTTAACTCTTGTTTTGCTTATAGCAGGCTCACCAAAAACAATATTTAACATTTCTATAGTATATTGTGTCAAAAGAGCAGAAAATTAGTTTTAGCAGCCGGCGGCTATTAGCTGTACGAGCAAGTAGTCGCGTCAAATAAGTATTTCACTTGCAACTTTTTGCGGAGAGGTCCGATTGAGATGTGAGTCCGATGTTCAGGGAATTGTTTATACCAAAAGGTACATCTAACCTCTGTACGCTCGCAAATTTTTAGTTGTTTATTTAACAAATGACCCATTTTTGTTGAACATATGCCAAATGTCACACACGATTCAACGAAAATGTCTGGAAAATGTTCTCTCGGGGGTTTCGAGGTCCCTCTTTATCACTTTGGTGTTAGCTTTATTATTTATTGCTAAATTGTTGTAACTGGGCTAATTAACAAATTAAAAACTCCACCCCCGAAATCACTAAAGAACCGGAATTTTTTCCAGGATTTCTGGCTTATTAAGGCAAACCATCGGCACAAGATTTTTGCAAATATAATTGTTTATTGTTCGATTGTTGCAACCACGCTAATTTACAAATTAATAACTCTTCTCCCGGAATCGTTAGAAAATCGGATTTTTTTTGCAATAATTCTGGGATCATGGGGAGAACCATCGGCACAAGGTTGTTGCACGAAATTGTTTATTTTTCTATTTTTGCAACCTGTCGTTGTCAATTTTCACTTTTTTCATGCTAATTTGACGCGACTAAAGTGGAGCGAGGCCAGACAATAGCTAAGGTCTGCTAAAGTATCTTTTGCATGTGTCACACACAACCGTTTTTCGTTTTTTTGGCTGCTGTTTTGGTAGTAATTATTTAACACTTCAGTTGTGTTTTTCCTGCGAGTATTAATCTACTGTCGTTGGATTGTCAGGATTCTTTGAGAAATGTTAATCTTATTCGATAAGCAGTCGTCGATATATCCTTCTGCGACTGCAAAAGGATGCCAACTTCCATGCTTTTTAAGTGTTACCAAATCACTCACAGAGTTAGCTAGAAGGGTTGCATAGCTACGGAAAAAACAATGTGTATGTAGTAGGTTCAGGCAGTTTAAAAAAAGAGGCTATGTTTCCTGGAATTTTGCTGAATGTGTTTTATAAAACCGATTGTACGATTAATAAATGAATGAATAAACGATCAGGAATGTGGCTAGGTCTAACAGAAATATATTTGTTGTATATTGAAAGTAGATTCAATTCATCAATTGTTTTGTTTGTGATTGTAAACGTCCTTGTAATATTATTTTTTGTTCTGGAAATGTAATAACTTTTCTATTATCTATATGGTCAAGCTTCATATTTAACAATTCATTTCGGTGACAAGCTTCGTATAGCCCCATCATAAGAGAAATCTACAATTTAACGTTAATAAAAAAAATTAAATTATTTTATTTTAATTTATTTGTTTACCTTTATCATAAGATATTCAGAAACATCTGCTTCCTTAATCTTGATTAAAGTTTTGGACTTTTTGGGCAGGTAATTTACAGAATTCCGTTTCAAAAATGCTCGCACTTTATGAAAATTATTAAAATTAATATTTTCCTTGACTTTAATAGTGCTTTTCAACATTGAAAATTCAGACCATATAGTGTACTTGCATTTACAATCTTTGATATTTCCGATAAATAAGCAGGTAATACATTTTCTTTTACACTTTTGCTTTTTTACTCTTTTTCCAGTTGCTAAATAATTAAAACTTTGAATGCCCTGTATTTCGTAAATCAGCGACATTTGTATAAGGCAGGATGAGCTCAAGCATAATATTATGGTGTCTATTATATCCAGCTTATTGTTGACCTATTCTTTCTGACTCACCCTGTATACAATGTATTTGCAGAGAAAATATTTCTTATATTTAAAAAAAACGATAGTTTATATATATATCTAGCTTTTAGTAACGAAAATAATTTAAAAATATTTACTACAAAACACAAAGATGTTACTCCTAATGACATGTTAAGCAATATCATATACAACATTCCTTGTGCACTTTTAACAAAGTTTATATAGGTTGAACAGAAAGATACCTTAAAACACGGATTTCTGTACATTTTAAAAGCACCAAACCATTGCCATTACTAAATAACAATTATAAAACTGCCCTTGCAGAACATGCACAAACATATTTATATAATTTTAACTTTGAATATATTATCATTGGGAAACAAAATAACTATAATAAACATTTTTTTCATGAAATTATTAGCATTAGAAGAATTCTATAAATAAGAAGCAAGACATTCAAACACACACATCGTACTTTGAAGAAATTATCATTGGGAAACAAAATAACTATAATTAACGTTTTTTTCATGAAATTATTAGCTTTAGAAGAATTCTATAAATAAGAAGCAATACATTCAAACACACACATCGTATTTTAATTTAATTGAAAAAATTAAGAATTAGTGTAATTTTAATACTCTGTATATTCGAAATCTTCAAAGTTTTTGCTACTTCTTTACTGAGTGTTAATAGTTGGTTAAAAAAGAACATCGTTAACCTGTTACGGTTCCTTAATTTTAAATTTGAATTTCAAAGTTTTTTCACTAATATTATTTATATCCATAAAATATCACCCAATATATTTTTAATATTTGGTACCCCCTCCCTACGTCGATAGCTCTATATGATTCGACAGAAGGGACATTCAGTTTTCGCTACGTGAGGTAAGACGCGACAATTAATAAACAATCCAATCTATATCGGTCGTTTTAAATTATAATTTCGCTTCCTCTAAATATTGAGTGCCCTTAGAGAAGAAATGAAGACTTCAAGACCTTGGTAAGTCTAATCTGAGTTTGTACATATATTTTTTTCAGTTCACTTAATTAATCTAGCGAGGATTTTCATATAAAATCGTACATATTTGGCCACTTTGGCCAATATTTGTGTCTTTCTCTTCCTTAATTTAATATTTGGGGGTTTATTTAATTTCAATTACTTAAGTACGAAGGTAATAATTTATTAGTATATTCAATTATCTTTCCAATACTATCAAGGTCGCCGTATTCGAGTACCATTCGACGCTTTTTATTACTCATTTCTTTACTCTGTTTAGAGTCCCCGCTCTACGAGTTTTTAGTGTTTTCAATGAACAAAAAACCAGTTGTCTCGAACAAATTATTATTTAACAAATATTATTGGTATAAAATTTAAAAAATCGCCTTAATTTGTGTAATATCTGTATTCATTTTTAGTCATAGCTGGCCGACAAAATTAAATAAGTAAAAACATTACATCAAACTGAAATAATTAAATTAGATTACTTGAAAAAAGAGTCTTGAATTTCACTCAATGACGCTACTTGTAAAAGTCTATTTCAAACTAGGTATCTACTGTAATATTGATACATTCGATTTAATAAAAATCACACTGCTCTGATTGAGTTTATATACAGGATGAGAAAGAAATGCGGAATGTTATCGAAGCAGTTCGTAAATTTAATAATGTTCAATAAAATTATAGTATGTGTCACTTATTTGCGTATCAGGTAAATAATTTGATAAATCTTCCAAACTCCAATTCAATTCGCTGCATATACAGGGCGATTCAGTCATAATGTCATTAATTTTAAAGGAATATAGGGAAAAATGATTATAATATAATTACGCGTTAAAAAAACTTTTAAGTGAATATTCACGCTGAAAACCAGTAATTTTTATATTAAGTGCGCAAAATCAGTGTTTTTTTAAATAGCGTGTGAGAATTTGAATTTTTGATCGAGACCGTAGGTTGAGACAAAAAATCATTCTAAACCGGCATAAAACACTGATTTCGCGCACGAAATACAAATAATATTTTTTGTCCAACCGTCCAAAGTATTTGCCAGTGCATTATTGGTATTATATTTCATTACGTTTTTATCTGAACTTGTGTCAATGTCAAAAGCGACATAATCGTAAAAAAATGAACTTGAACTGTGAAAAATTGTTTTTTTTTAACGATCTCGTGTTTTTGATTCCGTTTTTTCACGATATGATGTTTTTGTTCAGCGCCGTTAAAAAAAGGCTAATTTTATCATTAATACAAAAATACATGCACTAAATTTTGTTTCATGAAAATAAATTATTTGTTTGTATAAGGCCGAACAAATATTTATTTCCTGATACAGTATTTTTTTTTTAAATACAGGTATTTTGTGCAAATAAAGCACTTGTTTCTATTAAAAAAACATTATGTCCCTTTGAATTATACACTTCTGGTGTTTCTGATTTAATTATACATATACTATGATAAAACAATATAATATGTTTAACTCAAAGAATTCATTTTCATATCTGTCAAACCCGACATAGCTGAGTACGCGAAATATAGCACAGCTACATCTAGTGGTCATCTATTGATAATTATTTTTTGTTTATAAGGGAATAAATCGAATTTTCCTTTCAAATAAATACTTATTTTGACGATGAGTTTGTTTAATTTACGGTATTTCAATAACACAATATTTGCCTTTTCCACGTCCCTCAATTTAAAATATAATTTTTTAAATTAAATAAACGCATTATTTAGTAAGAATTGCACATTAATTTCAATCAAAAATCAGATCAAATTATTTCAAAACGTTATTTTCATACGAATTTTGCGTGTCTTTAGCGATTAAAAAAGTCGTCTTTTTTGACAGTTTGTAAAAAAAATATAATTTCAATTCATTATTTAAATTCCCTTTTAAAGTGTTACTGATCGCCGACGTTCAAAAACGAACGAAAAATTATTACGAGGCTAAAACGTTTTTCATATTGAATACTGATTGCAATACAAAAAACACTAGTGTTGTTGACAAGAAACAGTCGAAACACATTCAGTGCTAAACAAGTCGGCACGTCTCTGGTGAAGTGAATCTTGACGTGCCTTATTATTAAGTCAATAATATAATTTTTACGGCGTTTTTAGTATGTACTCAATGACAAGGAGTAAATATACCTTTTTCATCTACTCGTAAATATATTTAGGTAAAAAGGGTATGTTTATTCTTGAATAAATAAGATATTTTACTTTATTATTAATAAGTCGCAATATTTCGAATATATTTAGCTTGAAAAAATCCAAAATAAATGTATAAGCTATGTAAATCGTAAGCTCTGTCATGGCATTGTAAATAATTCTACAATAAAAAAGAAAATAAACTTAATATCTTTTGAGGATAGGGGACGTACGATATTAAATTTGTTATGTTTTAACTTATTAAAACAATAGTTGGAAAATAACTAAACTTTATTATAACCGTAAACTTTAGATAAGTTTTTATATATTTTTTACAGTACTAGTTTTTGTACATATTCGTTATACAGGATGTACATATATAACATCTCCCTTCTTATAATGTAAAATTAATTTTATTATAATTAAACTAAATCTATAGTTATATGTCTACTTATTGGTACTATTATATTTAAACATATCTACCTGTTTAATAATTCTGCCAAATCTAGTTTTTTGTGGTACATAGTCAATACTGTCACTACTCGAATTTAAAGTTTCATCAGCTTTTTGACTTTCATTAACCGAGCTTTCAGAGTCTGAATGATGTGATGTATTTTCTGGAACGATTTCAATAAATTGGCTCTGTTTCTAGTAATTAACGACCAGTGACCATTTCGAACCTAAAGTATTCTGAAACCTCACTTTTTCATTAATTTGTAATGGTTTCACATCTTTACATTTTTTATTATAATAATTTTCCTGTTTATTTTGTTTCTTTGTGATATTTTTGTTATATTCTCTGTAGTTTATAAGTTTAGAATTCGGAGTACTTTTGGGTGATGATAAAATATCTCCAAGTTTCCGTGACATTAAAATATGTGCTGTTGAAATATTATTGTCTATACAAGTGTTTCTATACATTAACAAACCTATGTACAAATCCTTCTTATCTTCTTTATCTTTGCGCAACATTTTTTTAATTGTTTGTTTAGCTCTCTCTACCATACCATTGGATTGAGGGTATCGAAGACTAGTTTTATTGTGTACAAATCCCCATTCTTCAGATAATTTTTCAAAAACGTTAGAATGAAATTTAGGTCCCCCCTCCATCTGTAGTTATTACAGCTGGTACACCATATCTTGCAAAAATAGATTTTAAATTATTAACTACAGTACTTGAATGAGCATTTTTTGACCAGCCCAATAAGACCAGCTCTACCCATTTACTATAATAATCTATTATTAATAGATACATTACATTGCCTAAATATAATATGTCACAGCCTATTTTGTACCAGGATGTATCAATTATTTCATGCGATAACAATGGTTGTCTTTGCTGTGAAACGTGATATTTTAAACATGTTTGGCAACGAAGTATAACATTTTCTATTTGTTGGTTCGTGCCCGGACAATAAAATGCTTCTCTAGCTCTATTTTTACATTTAGCTATGCCAAAATGACCATAATGAAGCTTGTTTACTATATCACGTCTCAACGTTTGTGGAATGATTAACTGTGATGCATACCAGGCTTATATACTACTTTAATGTCAAATTTTTGTAGTTGAATCATCATCCTCTGTAATCTTGCTGGGCACGCAATTAAAGCTTTTTTAAAAACGGATATAAGGCGTTTCAACCACAAATTCACGACCATAAACATATTTAAAAAAAATTTCACAGCCAAATGTGATTGCATACAACTCTTTCTCTATTTGTGCATACCTTTTTTGTACTTCAGTGAGGACACGTGATGCATATGCACAAGGTAAATTATTTTGCAATAAAGCTACACCCACACCCTCCTTTGACGAATCTACTGATATCACAACTGGTTTATTTACATCATAGTATCGCAACACAGGATGGCTCGTTAGTATTTTTTAAGTCTGTTAATGGTTTCCATTCGAAAATAACATAATTTCTTGTTAATTCTCTCAAAGGTGAATTTAAATTAGCTAAATTTGGAATAAAACAATCGACTTAAGTAATCATACCAAGAAATCTTTGAATATCTTTTTTGTTTTTAGGAATTAGCATATTTTTTATAGCTACAATTTTATTTTCATCAGGAAAAATACCTTTTGCTATTATTTTATGACCCTTAAATGTTATCTGATTTAATCTGAATTTACATTTTTGTTTATTAAATGTTAGATACATTTTTTAATTTGGCTATTTTAAAAACTTCATTTAATCTTTTTTCAGGTTCTGCTTGATTTCGGTCCCAAATTATTATGTCATCAATATACGGTTCAACATCCTCAATATATTGAATATTTCTTTGAATCTTTAGTGGAAAACTTCTGGTGCAGATTTTATTCCATATGGCAATCTTAAAAAACAGTAACGTCCAAACGGTGCCGCAAATGTACATAATTTTCTTCATAAACTTATGTAATTTAATTTGCCAAAAACCATTATTAGCATCTAATTCACTAAAAATGTTTGCATCTGATAATTTGCTAGTTATTTGATCAATTGCAGGTAACTGAAAATATTCTCTTTTTATTGCTAAATTTAATTCTTTAGGATCTAAGCAAATACGCAGTGATCCATTATTATTCCGTACAAGTACAATTGAATTTACCCAATCAGTAGGTTCGTCAATTTTTCTAATGATAAAATTTTTAAGTCATTAAAGTATTTTTAAACTGTTTAAGTAAAGGCCATGGTATTTTACGTGGTGGATAAACTACTAGTGTGGGGTTTTCTACTAATTTAATGTGATATTCATTTTTAAGGCAACCGATTCTAGTGAATACATCTAAGTAAGTTTTTATAATAAATATGAATATCTCCAACATTTTCAAAAATATCAACGCGTTTTATCAATTTTTTTGGATACCTCTAAGCCTAGAACACAAAAAGAATCCAATTCAACCAGAAAAATTGTAATGTACATGACATTTTTTTATACCTACAATTTAAATAGCATGTTCCTATAACTGGCAAATCATTATTAGTATAAGATTTTAATTTTAAATTTGTTTTCATTAAATGTTTTTTATTAAAATTTATTTCTTCTCATATTTTAAATGGTAGTATATTTGCCATGGCTCCGGTGTCTAATCCGAAATTTATGTATTTCTTATAGTTTAACAGTAATTTTACATTCCATGTATTATCAGTTTCACAGTAATTATTTTCTATAGCACCTATAAAAACATAATAATTTTCATTTTTATTTAACTTATCATTTTCAGAATTAATAGTATTAATTTTATTTTTTCTACACATTCTAGAGAAATTATTAAATAGACCACAATTATTGCACTCTTTTTCATAAGCAGGATACTGATTTTTATCGTGTTCACTACCGCACTTATAACAAACACCTCCATTTTTCTTCAGAAGTTGTGGATCCGATGTTTTTCTGTGAAATTTGGAGCGTTGCCCTGACTTTATGTTCTTCCTCGGTGACTTCAAACCACTAGGCCTTGGAACAGGATTGCTATACATTGTAGAAGGTTTCTTTTTCATATTCCAACGTTTCTTCGAAACTGTTTGGATTTATAAAGATGGCAGGGTAGTTGTAGTTTTTGAAATTATACTAGACTACATAAATGAATTGCACTATCCAGATTATGTTTGTCATCTTCTTTTAATTCATTCATTTTGCAAACCACAAATTATTAAGTTTTTTATTAATGAGTCTCTTAAGTTCCCAAATTTTTTAAATCCGTGATAAATTGATCCATTCATTCATTTTCAGCCTGTCTGCGAGTTAGAATTTGAAACGTTCATAGGACAGATATTTCTTCGGCAAAAAATGACAATAAAAACACTGCAACACCTTATCTAGCTTTTTCTTATCTGCTTCTTGCAGCGTAAACGTGTTGTGTATGCGAATATCTTCAACTCCTATGGATTAACTGAGCAACTTGCACTGTTTCATCTATTTTCCCAATTTCAGATGCTACTAGATAATTCTCGAATCTTTGTCGCCATAACTTCCAATTGTCACTTAAATTTCCTGTGAAATCCATAGGTTCTATACCTCTGTAGTCACCCATTTTAATGACTTATTAATTTTATTTTTCTTTGTTACTTTCAAACTGACTGCGCCATGTTATATTTTAACTTATTAAAACAATAATTGGAGATAAACTAAACTTTATTATAAGCGTAAACTTTAGATAAGTTTTATATATTTTTTACAGTACATATTCAATATACAGGATGTACATATGTAACAAAATTTATTTATAAAATTATCAATAATTTAATTGATTCATCTGAATTTAATGATTTGATAAGCTTTATAGTTCCATCGCATGCAATTAGAAATAAAAATATCCATATCCACTGTAAACATGCTAACACCAATTATTATTTGAAGGCGAGAAACGATATTTTGCAAACACGGAATTCCAGGAAACAACAATTCAATGCTGGTCGGGGCATTAGCCTGCAGAGTAGTTGTTTCTAGGAATTCCGTGTTTGCAAAATATCGTTTCTCCCCGAACGCGATAAAGGTCGACAGCTTTCAATGGTGTCTACTGCATGTAGAACGCTTTATGCCTGTAAATTTTGTTACTAAAGTTGAGAAGAGCTGCATTTTGATTTTAAAGCCAATTCGAAAATTCAAGACGACTACGCCAATTCGCTGTTTCTAAAGACCGACACGCAAAACAATCTGAAATACTCGTTAACTAACTGTTGTGGATTGCAATCCATTGTTGTTTCAACTATCCTAATGTTAATATGTGTGGTGTGTGATCTCCAAATTTACGATAAATATGTTGAAATGTTGTTAATAATATATTAGGTATGTGGTTTTGACGTGACAACACTGTTTCTCTGTAACGCCCGAACTATCTTGAACGATATAATGGTTTCGTTATCAAAAAACTTATTGCGTAGCGGAAGCACCATGTTATAGGGAGTTATGGGTTGATTTGGTCGAATAAATTTTTTTCGATTTTCTCTCTTCTAAATACGTGGGTAAAGTTAATTACATTCTGACTGAATTGTCTTGTAAATATTTTTTAATTCTACTGTTCACGAATATGAATCTCTGCTTTTATCTTTGATTTCGTCTTTAGAAGGACCTCCACTTAAAATTGTACTCCTAATAAAACATATTAAACGTGTGTCTAATAAACGTACATTTTGAAGTTCTGGGTAGAAATTTCACTAAATCTCTATTGGTCACTGAAACAACTAATAGTTATTGTCAAAAATTTAAAGTAGATTTCATTACGAATACGTCAGCAGTGCAAAAGAAATCGCAAAATTTATTTTAATGAGCGTCATTATTATTGCAAACGATAATACATTGCATAAACAATTTCAGTAATACATAATATGGTTTTCCTTTCGCCTGCAATTATTAAGATGTATCCCTTTTTTAAAGAAACAATACTCGTATATATTTGGGGACGTATTTCATTTCACACAATTTCCTATCCAAGCTTAATATACCTAGAACGATTGTTCTGCATATTAATAATTTCACATTAATTAATTCCAAAATCTCATTACGAAGTCGAGTCGAACAGATAATGGACTGCGTAGTGTAGTCATAACCGCAGACTTTAAAACTTGAGAACAATCATTCATCATTTAATAATCCCTCTGAAGCTAAGAATGTTTAAGTAATTTATTTTCTAATATTTCCAGACGTAATTTATTATATATTTTGTTTTATAAGCCAATTATTCCATTTCTTATACAAGTTTAACTTACGTACATGAAAAACTTCTGCTACTAGACGAAATCTATTACATAATTCATTCTTGAGACTTGGTGCCTGATCAAAAAGTCTTTTATAAAGTCTTTTTTCAACGTGATGCGTATTTCATGTTTGCATGGATATTGTCAGCTCCTAGGGGTATGTTTTCTATTAAAAGTAAATATGACGATGTAAAATCGTTTATGACATTGCGTGTGACACGAAAGAGGGGCGCGAGTTTTTCTATCATCTTTGCTAAGGTGCTCATAATTTGATAGAGTAACTCGTGCATCAAACTTCGGAGAGACGACGTATTGTAGGTATAGGAGTGTATAAAAGTAGAGTATATAAAAATATTATGTGCTAGAGAAAATATAAATAAGTTTAACGTATTTATCCATACAGAATAAATAAGAAATTTTAGTTACTGTATAAGTATATAATCTATTTTATGATGAAACATTTTTTAAATGGTATAAGTGACGTTGGCAACCTTATCTGGCAAATATAAAAATAATATTTCACTGAACATTGACTGCAAAAATAAATATTACATTTTATATTGTATATACTTCCAGAACATTCAACATACAAAAATATTTTTAAAATCAACATCAAGTTTACTGAATTTTGTTCCAGCTCTGCTGAACTGAACTGATTATGAATTCAGTGGCACTTGCCTCACTTATTTCGCTCACTATTTATAACTTATTATGTAAAACTGAATGTTTCTATTCTTTACAACATATACCATTCGATCAGTGTCAGCGATCGACCATATCATGTGTTGTACCGAGAGTAACCACCACCCTTATTGCGTCTTGCAATAATCATGCAAAATAAGACATTTGTGACACTCTTACAAGACAAGACAAGGCATGATCTTGCAAGAAAAAGAAAGAAACTTTTGTCTTTTTTGCAAGACACGACTTTTTCAAAGGAGCTAGCAGAATAGTGAATCTGCTACCCCCTTAGGGATTTATTTCAAATTTAAATTTCCCAGAAGATTATGGTTATATAAATAATATTTTTTTTTTCAAAAAGAAAGTGATAAAAAAATTCAAAAAGTATGGAATATACTCCAGTTACTATCACCATATTCGATCACAAATACATTTCATTTAATATAAGGAGTCTAATTGTCAAACTGGTTACAATTTCAACAATTACTCTAACAAGAAATATTAATTCCTGTATTAGAAAGGTATTTTAAGCTAATATAAATCAAATATCCTACAATTCCTATCAATGAAGTTCTCTGATACCAAACATCTAGGTATGCTAATGAACAATTCCACAGACAAAGCTCTATTCAATAATTATCTAAAGAAATTAATCTATCTAAATTTACTAACCTGGTTTAAAGGAAACACTCTATAAATATCTAACTTTCACTTTTGGCAGTGGGAACTCGAAAATTCAACCACAATTGATGAGAACTGACCTATTTCCGTATTTTTAGGATTGCTTCTTCAGGTGGCCTCCTTTAAGTTGATCTAAAAATTATTATATAAATTAAAATTAATTAAATATCGACAATGACAAAAGTGACATTAGCCTGTCAATTTTAAATTAAATATGACAATACCTACTTGAATAATGTTTACCATTTATGTAAAAGTTTTTATATATTTTTAAGTATTAATAATATTATGTGAAACTAAGTCCACAGAGCATTCAATTTTAAAAATATGTATATTTTATTTTGTATCTATTAAACAAATAAATACTTTTCCTTCATACTTGCTATACAGTAATCATAATAAAAAGTTAATTTTGGCTTGAATAACTTTTTTTAAATAAAGCCAGTACGTAGGTATGGGGACTTCTTTACCCTTGACCCCCCCACCCCTTCTATGACAATGGTGAAGTATTTTTTCATTACAAATATTATTTTTTTGATTTTGGTTATATGAAAAAGTGCCAATCGATTTTATCTAATTATAATAAAAATGCATGGCCAACTGTGCACCACGCAACATCAGTTTTATTGTTTTAACATTTTTTGACAATTCCCGAAATATAAATACCAACTACTATCATTAGGGCTGACGCTAGCCGAGCGGCAAAGGCGGCGACGAATAGTTGCTGCCAGGGAAGCACGAGTGGCCGGAAGTTAATTCGAATCCAACACGGGGCAGAATTTTTCTCTTCTACCCATGGATGTTTGTGATTGTAGTGGTGGAGGGTAGTGTAAGTTAGTAGGTAAAAAGGGCCAAATATGGCCTAATTACCAGTAAGCTTCAGTACCTTTCTTATCATACGAGTATATCATTATGAAGTAAAAAAATAATGCAATTAAATGGCATAAAATATATAGTGTTCCATTTAAAAAAATGTATGTTTGTGTCATACTCTATCAAAATCAATTTTCACAATCCCGATATCTCAGCTATTCTCTGAGATAACAATTCTTTAAAATTAGTTTTTTAAAATTTCACTCTGAATGTGAAAAATGAAGAGATCTATGAAAGTTCTGATTTATTGTATTTCAAGTTTCTGGAAAAAGTAGTCATGTGTTGCAAAAACAGGACCCTTCTATCTCTTATAATAATTACAATGAAATTGGTGGGACATCTTGTACAGTGCTCAATAAAACATGGAATAATTTAAAGTAGTTGGAAGAAACTCCTAACGATACCTATTAATATTATTAATAATATCTATGGTACATAACTCAATGCTTGTGGGCAATTTAATATTTATATGTATATTTCGATTAATCTTATCCCAAGGTAATCACTACATGATTTTATGTTTAATAGTCTCTATATCGTATCTCAAGAAAAAGATACCTAAGTTGTGTAACAAGTGTTGTATAGATCAGATAAATAAAAATAATTTTTAAAGCAAACAATACAGGGTATCCCAACGAAAATATGACCCCGCCTATAATTATTGGAAAACCGAATAATATTTCAAAATTCGCCGAGACCCACCGATTTTTGTTCTTGGGGGGAGATTTTTTGACAGTCAAGCCAACTCGATATGTTCATCCCCCTAATGCCTAGCAACCCCAACTTAAAAATTTCAAATGCAACTACCCCACTTGTGGCACATCATTTTAAAGCCCTTTTCATTGCGAATACAGTGACGTACCGTTTTTAGAAATTGGTTGAGATTTGACAGAATTATTGGTTACAAACGAATCCCTCATGCTAGAATCTGGACATCAGGTACGGTTTTCATTAAACATTTGGATGGGTATTTAGGTGACAGGTTTCTAGGTCCTGTTGTTTTACCAAGCCGATTAACAGACGCTGCTTACCTCAACTTTCTGCAGAAAACACTGTATGAGTTTTTGGAAGACATTCCTTTGAATCAGAGGCAACAAATGTGGTTCCAGCATGATGCTGCTCCAGCTCATTTTTCCATGGCCGTTAGAGAGCATTTACACCAAACTTTTCCACATAGATGGGTAGGAACTGTTTTATGGCCTCCAAGATCGTCTGATCTGAACCCTCTAGATTTCTTTGTTTGGGGATATTTGAAGACATTAGTGGGTACTCCTGTAAATAGCCTGGAAGAGCTGCAGCTACCGATTAATCAAAACTGTCAAGAAATTCAAACCAAGGAGGGTGTTTTCCAAAGAGTTTGAATATCGTTGACACGAAGATGTCGTGCCTGCTTGGAAATGGACGGAGGGCACTGTGAACGTCTTCTGTAACTTTGTTTGTTAAAAGCTTCCTTTGTCGGTTTATTCCTCATAAAGTAAAATGTTTGAAAACACGAATAGTGGTCCATATCTCCGCAACCGTTACTTTGCGGACCCATGTTTATTAAGACTTTTCTACTTATTTTGGTTCATACTGTTACCTCATGAAATATATTTCACTCTTTTTTAACACCCTGTAGATGGTGATCTTGCAGTAAAATAATAATAATAGATGATTGAAACATTTTAATTCGCCATGAAAATCTCACATACTAGATTTTTAAGAGAATTTACCGATGACGTTAAATTTACCATTTAATGGCCATATATTTTATATTACTTCACTAGTTCCCAATTTTAATTAGTTAATTGTTATAATGTCATATAAAGTAAAAATGTAGTAAACTTTTGATACGAAAGCTTAATAATATTTATATCTTCCCAAAGGGCGATACGCAGCAATATAGTGACCATATAAATTTACTTGCTTTGGCAATCAAATAAAATATCGCTTTCCTGACTTTATTGACTTAATACTATAAAACTTTTAGTATAGTACTTTGTAATATGGAACAGGGCGGTATCGAGGTTACTGTGTGAAATAGAAATGTTAAAATTATTTATACACGGTCGGACGTTAAATTGCAGTCTATAGTACACATTTTTGGGTGATAACAGCCAGTTCCATAAAAAGAAAATAAATGACCCTTTATACAAAGTGTACTTTACGTTAAAGCTAGCTTTAAAGATCGTTTAAAGTGTGTTCCGTTCCATAAAGTAGTCAAAAGTAAGCTTTGGTTATAACAAACTTTATCAATATATTATAGTGTTGGCAATGCCGAAAGCCAATTGTAGAAACTAAAAGTACCTAAATATGGGGATATTTTAAGCGGCAAAGTGACTATAACGCCTGAGGGTCTTATTAATGCTCTCGGGCGTTAATTGCTGTAGTTACTATAATGCACTAAATATTCATTCTACTTTAACAAAAGATGTGTACCCTATTTTTGTTTGAAAATATCATTTTGTGTACCACACTTTATGAAAAAGATAAAAAACTACAAACAATGCATTGTAATTTAATTATACTAATTTAATAATAATTATTTTTACAATTCAATTAACGGAATTACTACTAAAATTACTACTAAAAATAGTATGACAGTTTTTGTTCTTTCCATTTTCTACCTGTTCTGCAGGACTACTTATTGTAACATTTGGAAAATTTTTGTTATTTTGGAAAATTCTCGGGAAGAATTCACTCATAATAATAATAATATCTCTACCCCTCATTTTAATCACGAGGATTAGCCCAGAAGTCGAAGACTTGTGCGGGAGAGGGGGCGGCATATTATTATTAAGCAGGCAGCATTTGCGCCCAGGAACGACGTTGGTAGGCCCTAACTACCATTCAGTGCAGGAATGAGGGAAACCTGGAAAACCTCATTAATTAGGGGGGTAGTCAAATGCCAACCGGTATCAATCTCTCACATTGACCCAAGTCAACATTTTTCCACCCTACCATACCCGCAGAGAGGGTGCCAATCTCTCCACGAATATAGCTTATATACGGTCTACCGGCTGCAGGGGTCGAACCCACAGCGATCCAGTCACCTCGATTCAAGTACTGACGCCTTAAACCGTGCGACCACTGACCGATGATAATGAATCTAAATATGTCTTAAAAGTATTTCGCTCTTATAAGAATTTCAATTTGGATGCTTTCAGTTATGATGCCGCGAATATTAATTGGAATTATAGTTATAACATTAATTTTATTTATTTTATTTATAACATTATTAATAGGAAAAGTAGATTTTTTTAATGAATGTTTAATGAATCTTTTCGATAAGCATGCTCCTACGAAACACTATTTTAAACTTAATAAAAAGAGAGAACCTTGGTTTACCAATACGTTAAGGGAAATAAAGAAAATTAAAGATAAAGCTTGGTTAAGATATAACGAAAGTAGGAATACTGCACATAGACAATTTTATTGTGATATTCGTAATTACTATAACAATGCTCTAAAGCAAGAACGAATCAGCTTTTATTCTCGTAATGTCAGCAATGCCAAAAATAATTCTAATGAATTATGGGCAAAATTAAAATCATCGGGTATTGTAAACAGCAAGTTAAATTTCGATCTTCCAGAATATATCTGTGATGCTACCAAAATCAACAATTATTTTATCGATTCTACGCCTAATTTGTATGCTGATAATGAGTTTAACAACTCATTTTTTAATTCTAATTGTAAAGAGAGTCTCCAGTTTCCTTATCATCCTGTAGATACTGATAAAATAGAACATTTAATTCTCAAACAAAAACCTCATATAATGGGTCCTGATCAAATTTCTGGTAAAATGCTTCAATTATCTTTAATATCTGTTAACGCATAATATATTATTAATTCATCGTTAGAAATAGGCCAGTTGCCACCTCAATTCCTTGACCTGCCCTTGTTGTTCTGGGGCTAGGCTTTGTGAGGGCAGCCCGTTTTCAAAGCATGGGATGCGACCAGTTGTAGAGGTAGCTACAAAACGCCTCGGAAGAGCATCCCTCTCCGAGAAACGGTTCCGACCGTACAGTCGTAATACCAACAACGGGAGCCGAAATTGATATATGGGCGGGCCTAGAAATACTGATAGCGGATCTGCTCCCACAGAGCCTAATCAGAGAGCAACAAAGGCACGTCAAATAATCTCAGCTATAGTTAGGGATGTACACTTTAATTATATTACTGGCAATGACCAGTTACCGATGTCACCGCATAACAATCTGGAAAATTACTATATATAAAAAATAAATATATTTAGTTAAGTTTTAGTAACTATAGCAACTCAGTTTAGGTACTGCAGCAATAAATCTGGTAGCTACAGTTAAATGACCTTTTTACTTGTGACTGGTTTTCAGAAAACTTACAGTACAAACTTTATCTATTACCTATCCGTTTAATAATAACGAATAAACTGTTAGTGAGGTGAAAAGAAAATGAACTTGTTATTCTATTGCATGCCCCTTCTATATTGATTTAATGCATTTTTACTGAATTTCTTCTCCACAAAGCACCAAAGCTAATTATATATTCTACGTATTTTCTGTACTATATAGGAAGTTGTAATATCTAACTACATTATAATAGCTTTAAAAAAAATATTTTTTTCTAATATAATAAAGCGATCTATACGGATGTGGCAACATTTTGAATTATTTTGCAACATATTTCTTCTTAACTACATCTTCAACTTGTTCAAAATGTAACTATTTCTCTCGTGAGGTTGGAGGACACCTTGAACTCCAAACTCAATATAACCTGTTTATCCAGCTGTATATGTTGTTAGTTTATGTAGTTTAAATGAAACTTGCAAAGTTTGTGACACTAAGACGTAACTAGTTCTGAACGTTAAGGTTAAGCTAAGATCATCCGAAAATCAGATATGTCAACTTTAACTATTCATTGCTACTGATAATATAAACTTAGTTGGCACGTTTCTAGTTATAAGTTACTAGGGTGAACGTTTCCACCGCCATCAAAATGGAGTTGCTGAAAATAAAGCTTATAGCTAGGTTTTAAACATGATATTTAAAACCCTAGCATGTATAATTCAGTTATGTACAAGTAGTAGTATTTATTTATTGGCCAACAAATAATTAAGTACAAAAATACAGCAGACAATAATATATTACACAGGTATAACCAAATACGGGGTGATTCTTAACCTATACAGACAAAATATAGCTGAGGACAAATATTGACGAATAGCGGAAAAAAAGAAATGTAATAAAATATTTTTAGTTTCGCAAATTTACAACAATTTATCAGGTGAAATTTTTTGTTTATAAAAACTACGAAGCAAACTATATGTTTGGTATTATCTTATGAAGAACCTATACAATTTATAACAGTGTCGTCAGTGTAACATATTACTTTTTCATTAACATCTAAGAGTTTATTTACATAATTAAAAACAAAATAGGGCCCAATACAGTACCTTGGAGAAGTTCCATAGAGCAACTTATTGAATAAGTGATTTAATTTAACTATTTGCACCCGACGTAAAAGATATTTCTTCAAAATCTGAAGTGTTAAATCACATACACCAATATATCCCAATTTTTGGAACATAATCTCATGATTTATTCTATCAATCGCCTTGGGGAAGTCTAAGAATACCGAAATACATTTATTGCTTTCATTATGACTACTTAGATTAGACATAAATTCATCTTCTGCATATTTGAAAACTAAATCGATTTTGCTTAATAAATTATTTTTAGAGCAGAAATTTGTTAATCGGGTTTTAATACATATTTCGTAAATCTAGACAAAGTTATTAATAGATGTCATGGGTCTGTCATTAGTTACCATACTTCAGTCTCCAGATTTAAAAATTTATATAATGATTCTGATTATTCTAATCAGGAACATTACTAGTACTAAGAGACATATTTATTATATGTTTCAAATGTTTCAGCAAAGCGTTATGACACAATTTTAGTAGCTTCAGAGGTATTTGATCTGGAACCACTGATGGATGAATAAGTTGCTGTATAAGAAATTAATTCATTTTCCATAACAGGATATTAAAATAGAGAATCGTTGCATGTTATGTCAACTTTGCTAATACCCTTAGGAAAGTCTAGAGAACATGAATTTTGATTTACTTTTTCAGTCATATTTTTAGCAATGTCTATGAAAGATAAATAATTAGCTTTATTCTTATAATTTATAAAGGCTGGTCCGTAAGTCCTATAGAGCCATACTATATTTTTCATTTCAAAATATTACGATTTAAGCCAACTTGCCTTAATAAAAAAGATACAGGGTGTCAAAGTTGAAATTTAAAATGTGAATTTTTTGTAATAATTGCACAGTATTTGAATGTATCAACATTAAAATATGAGAATACGATGAAAAATCATAATCTACTGTCTATTTCGACGTATTTTCTAGCGTCTAGAGCGCCACATCCGCCATATTTGTAACGTAAATGTGAGCGTAACTTTTTTTATATACTTTTAGGATATTAACAATAGATAGTCATTGGAAATAACTTTAATACTGCCGAACACTATTAGGCACGACTTTATTTAAATACCGCTTACCCTTATTTTGTTCATAAAAATATAGTTATTGGTTAATAATTTGGATGGGATTTCCTTAATCTTCAATTATTACCATTTTAATGGCGAATGAGAAAAGGAATAGAAGTCAATATTTTGAAAAAATGAAGATAAATAGGTACTTATCTATATTTAATTTTTCTTGAAACATGCGACGTTATTATTTAAAAAAACGAAAAACATTTTATTTTTACTTTAGGTTAGGACGGGTATGACCGATTGCGGCCGAACGACCCGATCTATCAAATAAGGGATTGCTCAACGTTACCTTAGTCATGCATAAATATGGTCGAGCACTATCTGTATCACTGCTACCTTAATACTACAGCACTTATGCGCATGCTTAGATGTCAATATAAGGGAAACCTAAATACTGCTTAACCTTATGACACGTCCAATAACTCTCTATTATTGTGTAAAACTAACTACTCTGCGAACTAAAGCCCCGACCAGCGCTGAATTACACTCACAATATCTACCCACATATTCTTTATTATTAGCTTTTGCTACATTTTTTACCGTATTAGAAAGGTATTTTAAGCTAATATTAATCATTGATAGGAATTGTAGATTTGATTTATATTAGCTTAAAATACCTTTCTAATACAGTAAAATATGTTACAAAGGCTAATAATAAAGAATGTTTTACCTGCGTTTTCCCGTTTAGAAATAGAAGAAAAAAGTAATGGTTCATGGAGATATCCTAGATTTTTCTCTTGAAAATATTACGATTTAAGCCAACTTATCTTAGTAAAATGTTGATATTAAAAAAGATACAAGGTGTTTAAGTTGAAATTTAAAAAGTGATTTTTTTCTAATAATTACACTGTCTTAATGTATCAACTTAAAAATTTGGGAGTAGACGTTTTTGGACATGAAAAATCATAAACCGTTGTCAATTTCGACGTACTATCGCTTGCAATAATAATGACACTCTCTTAAAACAGTTTTTGAACTTCTGGAAGTTCTAAATAGAAATTTTATTAAAATTTCTCTTGATGAGTGAAACAACTAATAACTAATGTTAAAAATTTAATGTAGATTTCAATATGAATACGTCAGAAGTTCAAAAGAAAACGCAAAATTCATTTTAGTGAGTGTCATTATTATTGCAAACAATAGTACTTACTCCCTAGTGGGTGCCATATTTGTGACGTAAATGTGAGCGTAACTTTTTTGACCCTAACGTATCAAGTTTTTTTTATTAAACAATATTAAACCTACATTGTTTTTGAGGAAAAAAGGAATACGTGTCATTAGTCTCAGAAATTGGCCATTTTCGAGAAAATAGCTTTTCAGTAATCGGCTCCAGTAATCGCTTGTACAATATTTTAACGTAGTAGGTGCCAAAATTTCCTTGCTGATTGGATATGTTAAAGACAGATCGACAAGGAATAAAATTTGCACTGGCGTAAAACGGTACGGATAGTATTTTTCAACATGCAACGTTCTTAAAATGAAAGGCATACTGATTCTTTCAGCTCCTGATAGTCGTCTTAAATTAGTTTGTGGATAATCCACAATGTGAATAAATTTTTCGTCTTTTTTTTTTCTCTAAATTGCTAAACAGAATTTTCAAATTGTTGATTATCAGGTTATAATATATTTCCAAATCCTCCCAAATAATTTCTCTGTCCAGCACGTCCATTCAAATTTAGTTGCCAACACATAACACAACTCTCATATCTGAATATGAAAAAATACTGTGTCTTAGATTAGATAGGTAATTGATTTTAACTATTACTGGATAAATGCCTTACATTTAGAAATTATTATCTTTAACATAAATTTTGTCTAATAAATTGTTAAAATTTAACTTACTATTGATGCCTACGTTAAAATATTGTACAAGGAACTATGTAGCTGATTATTGAAAATCTATTATCTCCAAGATGATCAATTTCTAAAACCAATGACAAGTATACCTTGTTTCCTCAAACATAATGTAGGTCAAAGATTCTTTAATAAAAAGTCCAAAAAAGTCACATTTACATCACAAATATGGCGGATTACATTAAAATAGACTATGAACAGATTATGATTTGTCATATCCAAAAACATTTAAATTCCAAATATAGTATGTTTCCTTGGATCATTACTTACGGAGCATCCTGTAGAATTACCCTGCTTATCAATTATTATATTGTAATGTTCTTTATTATTTTTGTCTTTTGCGTTTGACGCTTCATTTATAAGTTTCCAAATTTGCTTAAAATTTGTATTAGCTTCAACTAATTTATTTTTGTAATGTCCAGTTTTAGGAATGTAAATTTACATTTTTTATTAATAGCATACAGTTTTGTCTGCGGATTTAAACTATGTCCCCGATGTTGATAGGCACATAATCGGAAATCTATTATGAAGTTCTACGTAGAATCATCTATCAATCATTATTAACAATTTATCATATTTTGTTTGCATTGCATTTGAAAATCTGAGTTTCAAAACGATATCAATCTTATACCCTGGTCCAAAACAACTGTCGCAGACGTTTAGGTGTCGCGATGGTTTAACAACTTGATGGGATTCTTATTACAACGTGAACCCTTGATATTAAATTTTAATAAAACCATTAATTTGCTATCCATTACAAAATGTTAACAATATTGTCCTAACAAAGGAGTCGATTCGCTGGTCAAATTGAGCAGTTTAAGATACAATAATTAAATAAATGATTACGAAGGTAATTGATTTTTGCTAATTTCATTAATTTGGATTGTCCCGATATGTATTAAAACAATTTTCATATGAACTTTATTTCATATTTTGACATATCGTAAATACTATGTGAGTGATGAAGGGGGACATTAACCTATTCCCATCGCATGAATCAATTTAAATATAAGTTATACGTTTGACGTTCGTATTGAGTAATTTGTGGCATTTATGTACTTTAAACAACGAACATTAAATTATTTTATTTATTTATTTTATTTTATTTTATTTAACAAATACACTACCCTACAGTACACCACCAATTACAGGGTAGGAAAAATACAATTTGGCAAAAACAGAAAACAGAACAAAATACAGTACACAAAATACATACATTAACAGATACAGTGAAAAAAGCAGTAAAAATTAAACTAACACTTAAATGTACCAACGTAAATATGTTATAGTAAATTAATAAAACTATCAAAATTTTGAGATTTTATTGAGGCCATAGTACAGTTGAAAATATCGAAGCCACCTTGCAATCTATTATAATTTTCACAAATCCAGTGAATAGGTGAATATTTAGTTGTATTCCATGCCATGCCTCGGTATCCTGAAGTTAATCAAGTTAAGTATATGAGTGCAGTCAACTAAGTTATGCAATAGTTTATACAAAAACATTTGCTGAGCCATTTCACGGCGGGCAGCCAGACTACTGATACCAAATCTGTGCCGTAAACTCTCGTCCCCCTTGTAACATAAGAAGAATAACAGGAAGCGTCTTTGAATGCGTTCTATACGATCTACGAGTATATGAATGTTATAATAAGAACACCAAATTAAAGAACAATATTCGAGTTTTGATCTGACAATAGACTAAAATAATAGTTTTTTAACATGAGTGGAAGAAAAATCATTCATATTACGAATTACAAAACCCAACTTTCTAAATCCATCACAAGTGATATTTTGAATATGAGGTGTAAAGGATAATTTGCTATCAAATGTTACCCCAAGGTCACAAAATGTAAGTGATCTGGAAACAACAACATCATCCAATTTGTAATGGTATTCCATGGCGCTATTTTTAAGTGTAAAAGTGAGAACATTACATTTTTTTACATTCAGATCTAACTTGTTTGCAGAACACCACGCATTCAAACTATTAAGAGCAGATTAATACAATCATTAAAGCAGTCGATTCTGTTATATATTTTCATGTCATCTGCATACAGAAGACACTTAACATTTATGTCCGTAACTATATCATTTATAAAAATGTTAAAAAGCAATGGCCCAAGGACCGAACCCTTTTTTTCCACGACTACTCGATCCTTCCACCGCTAATGTGATTTTCAGGTGGTACTTTTGATTGAAAATGGAGCTTACATAATTCCATTTAACACCACCTATTCCAAATATTATTTAATATTTTTGTATCTTCACAGTAGGTCCATACTATCGAGTTTGAGATACCTTGTACACTGAGAAAAACCTTCCAAGTAAACTATGTTACTTAATAAAAAATTAATTATCGTAAATATTTTTTTATCTGATAAAAGATTAAATGTATTGTGGTCAGTAAAGTATTGAATCTTCAAATTCACTTCCGGTTAATCATAAGTCACCACCGTATACGTTACGAATAAACACAAAATGTGCTGCAGGATCGTGAAACAATTCAATTTGGCGCCATTAAGCTTTGTGTGGTAATGGTGTGTACTTTGAGGCGGTATAGTTTGTGTGTTTTGGGTAATTTTAATAACTATGAAATACCAAATATTATTCTTTAAATATTATTAGGTATTAACAATATTGTGTGAAACTAACTACTCTGCGGACTAAAGCCCCGACCAGCGTTGAATTACATCCACAATATCTACCCATATATTCTTTATTATTAGCTTTTGTAATATTTTTTACTGTATTAGAAAGGTATTTTAAGCTAATATATATCAAATCTCTTGCAATCCTAAATATGCAGAAATAGGTCATATCTCATCTATTGTGGGTGAGTGTGAGTTCCCACAGTTTTAAAAGTGAACTTAGATATTTATAGAACCAGGTTAGTAAATTTAGTTAGATTATTTTTTTTAGATAATTATTGAATAGAGCTTTGTCTGCGGAATTGTTCATTAGCATACTTAGATGTTTGGTATCAGAGAGCATACATATGACTTCATCGATAGGAATTGTAGGAGATTTGATATATATTAGCTTAAAATACTAAAAACAAATATTATTATTGTATAAGTGAGATTCAACTATAAGGGCTTGTATGAAGGGCCATCCATCAATAATTCATTCATTCATTCGAGAATTATAACCGTCACCTGGCTAGTTAGAGTGCACGGGTTTGTTTGTCATTCTGTGTGCGAGTTTTTAGGCTTTCACGGCCGGTGTTATCATTTGATACATAGTGATTTGCCGGGTTGTTATGCCGTGACCCCAGTAACTGGTCGCCGCCAGAAACAGAATTAAAATGCACATTCCTAGCATTCTTTGACCTGTCCTGGTTGTTCTAGGGCTAGGCTCTGTGGGGACAGACCCGCTATTGGTATCTCTGGGCCCATCCATATATTGATATCGACTCCTGCCTACCAACAACGACTGCTACGGTCGGCACCGTTCCTCGGATAATGGTGGTCTTCCGAGACGTCCCGTAGCCACCTCTGTACCTGACGCATCCCATGCTTCCAAACGTTTCGTCACTTCTCACTGTCGGCATCTTCAGTGATGACTTCGCAAAAGCATCTCTGCGACTAAGGGTTCATGCTCAGCGACCAGGTTCCGAGGTCATGGCATAACAACCCGGAAAATTATTATTTATTAGGAACTGTTTGGCTTATTTTGTTGGCGTCTATACGCATTAGAAACTTGGAACTCTATTTTAAAAATACCTTGTATACATGGCTGGTTAATTGGTATATTTAAGAAACTTTGAAGTTGTTTTAACTTTTTGCTACTTTTGGCAATGTGTTGAAATTCTTGTTGTATGAAATTTGAACCCAATTCTTATTGCGTTACTAAATGATCGATTTTATTAAATTAATTAAGTAATTTTAATCTTTACAGGACTAAATATGTTTAGGTATTAATAACTACTAACTACTCTGTGGACTATCTGGGTAGATATTGTGGGTGTAATTCAACGCTGGTTGGGGCTTTAGTCCACAGAGTAGTTAGTTTCACAAAATATTATTAATACCTAAAGATATATAAACACTTTTACATAAAGGGTAAACATTATTTAAGTAGATATTTGTCATATTTAATTTAAAATTCATTGACAAGCTAATGTCACTTTTGTCATTGTCGATATTTAGTTTCAAATAATTTTAATTTATATAATAATTTTTATAGTTAGATATTTGACTCAACTTAAAGGAGGCCACCTGAGGAAGCAATCTTAAAAATGCGGAAATAGATCAGATCTCATCTATTGTGGTTGAATTTTCGAGTTCCCACTGTCAAAAGTGAAATTAGATATTTACAGAGTGTTTTCATTACACCAGGTTAGTAAATTTATATAGATTAATTTCTTTAGATAATTATTGAATAGAGCTTTGTCTGTGGAATTGTTCATTAGCATACCTAGATGTTTGGTATGAGAGAGCATACATATGACTTCATTGATAGGAATTGTAGAAGATTCGATTTATATTAGCTTAAAATACCTTTCTAATACAGTAAAAAAACTTTACAGGACTAAATCATTCCCTGAAATTAGGAATTATAACAGTACTTTTAATCCACGTAGTGCAAAAATGTATTTAAAAGCAATTTTTCTCGATATCACATTTGACCAAATTTTTATGCTCCAAGCGTTCCACATCGCCTTCGCCAAATTGGATCCAACCCTGTTGCTCCACCAGGGACACAAAGTTAGTTACAGACACGCACACTGTCATCCATAACTTCATCTTTTAACTTACAAACTGCCACTTTATTCACTTAAGCGAACATTTCCACTAGCTATATTTGTTTCCAACGGTTACATAGAAATTGACGAGCAAACTACTGGGTGTTAAGGGACTATTGGAAACACAGAGATTGCCGTGATAAAATTCTTTTATTACATTTCAAGTAAATCAGCCGCACCAGGGCCTATCTGCACTGACCCAAACATTTTGGGGTCTGGTCAATATATAGTTACGATTTCCGTTGATTTTAGCCATTAGTTTCCGGTCAGTGATAAAAAATTAATTTTCTTCCTTAAAAACGATTCCTTTTATTTTCTTCTAAACTCCGAAAGATAAAAGTTGAAAAGCGAAGTACAATTCCTTCAGAAAGATTGTTTTTATGTCATTAACTTTATGAATCGAATCTCCAAATTTTTTTATTGTGGGGTGTTGTGATTTCAATAAAGACAGTGTACCTATTGTGTACTAATATTTATTATTGCTTGCGGTTGGTTAGCACACACACAAAGTTATACCGTGAGTCGATGTTTATGACTGACTGGCTACAAATTTGTGACTCTCGTCGTTCCCGTAATCGAGGTAGTTCCTCGAAGGCTCTGTTAAAAACAAGTGTGTTTATTAGTTACCACGCAGAACTCTTAAGATTTATAAGAACGCCGGTCATCTACGTACTTAAATAATATTAACAAAACATGATATCTACATTTAGCACTTCAAAACAGACGTTGAAATTTAAACACAGAACTAACGAAAAGATAAAGTGAATTTATATATAGAAAGAAATATTTTAACTTATACAGAGTGTACAGAAATATGTAAAGTGAATTTATATATAGATAGAAATATTTTAACTTATACAGAGTGTACAGAAATATGTGAGTACAGAATGATGAGACTAATGAAAATATGAAGTGAATATATACAAAAATAAATAAGTTATTTTTCTAATATTTTTAGACGTACGTGTTGAACCTATTACGATAATCCAGCTGTTACTCCACAGTTTACTATGATTTTTTTGCAATAACTTTCCACGTGGGTGGAAAAAGGATAGAAGTCGACCATGACGTCTATCAATTTTACTTTCATTATGTCAGAAATACTTCTAATGCCTCACATACAACTTCTAATATTTCACATATTATGACATATGATCTATTGTTCAGCAGAAACTTTCCAATTGATATGGAATTAAAATTCTACGCCTACGAAGAATTCGATCATGCGATCGATATAGCGTACGTGCATTTGCATGTTTTTCTAAAAAAAAATGTAATTTTAATTTTTTTTAATAAAATCAAATTATTAATAATTAGTAGATACTGTTATTTTACTTAATTCAAAATATCACTGTAACAAAAGTCATAGCAATATAGTCTATATCAAATTCTTCATTAACATGTATTAATAATCATTTGTATATTAACAAATCTAGAAATATCGCTCTGATGAAAGGCACGCCTCTGGTAAGTAGACGAAGAGCGTTACGGGTTACATATCTACAGTAAACAAAACGTTAGTGCCAGCTTGTAGACATTTATCTATGGTTAGTGATTTGAGAATTATTCTGTACTAGTTAGTAGTATTTTATTTTATTTAAGGCATATTTGTACAATGTAAAAATATTTATTATTAAAAAAATCACTAGCGGTAGGTAAGTAAAAGTACACTTGCTCTAGGAAAAAACTTATAAAATAGAGGACAGATAAACTATTCAATTCAATTTCAAAACAGTCACAAGGGAACAGGTCCTACAACTGTGGCTACCGATAATGGCTAAAATCTCATGTAGTATCAGAACTGTGTTGCTATAGTTATTAAACTAAATGTTTTTCTGATACACTGTATTTTAAAGGTTAGTTGACTGCAATACCGTTATAATTGAACATGCTATATTACTACAGTTAGTTGTATTTTAGATAATACAAGTATAAACTTTGTACTTACCTTAAAGTGCATACTCATTAAACATAATTAAATATGATAATTAGGCCATAATTCCAAAAAGTAAGCATATTATGCAATGTTTTTAATACGAAGTAGGATATGATATTATGGAAACATGCTTTTATATATAGATCATATAGCAAAATTACGTTTATTACTAATGATATATTTTCTCTAGTATTACATTTTTCTCTGAAAACATGAATATACCGTATTAGAAATTTTCAATTTTTTTTTCATTATTTATATAAAGCCCAATATATAATAAATATTCAATAGCTACATAACGGTTTATTTTACAAGTATGGAACATAACATTTAAAATATATTCTATAATCACGTGTTATGCAACTCTTAACTGAAAATTCAATTTTCTCGTAAACAGTTGACTTTAGAGTAGTTCTATTTTATTTTATTTATTTTACTTTACACCATTCAACAGACGAATGCCCAATTAAAGTGTAAATTATATCAGTCTGAAACCCACTATCAATAGAATCAGCAATAAATTCAGTTACACAAAACAGATTCGTAATAGTAAACCGCCCTTTGAAAAAACCATATTGTCGTTCAGTTATCAAATACTTGGTGTGGAATAAAAGAAAATCAAAAAGCAGTATTTCAAAACATTTAATAAAGTTGTTTATTATAACGATAGGCCGATAGGTATTCATGTCAGACTTATCACCTCTTTTGAAAATAGGTATTATTTTAGAAATTTTCCAGTTTAGGGGGAATAATTTATTTTTTAAAATAATGTCAAATACAATTTTTAAAGGTGTAGCAAATAACAACGCACAATCCTTAAGAGGGAAGGCAAGAATACCATCTGGACCGCTAGTGAATTTAGGCTTTGCAATCTTTTCAATGCGGAAAATATTTCATCTTCTGTGAAAAAAGGAATAGCTATCCAAAAGTTATTATATATATTTTGAACGTTTGACAAATTAACAAGAGTCGTTATTATAAGCCCCTTGAAAAAAATTAGTAAAAGAGTGACATATAGTTTCAGGATCATTAATTAGTTCATCGTTAACTACGAAACTGTTCCAAAAATTTGATGGATCACGTGATAAATTAGACTCTAGCTTCATTATATAATCAGCATGCTGCGAGATAATCTTAAGTTTAATTTGTTGTCTAAGTTGTTTAAATTTGTGAAGATAAGTAACTTCATGTGATATTTTATATTTTTTCCAATACTTATGCTTCTGCTTGATATCCCAAATTACATCTCGATTAAACCATGGCGGATAAGTTCTGTGCATTATTTTAGTTTTAGGGGCAGAGGTAATGAATGAGGTATGGCTTTTCCAATGATAATATTTGTAGGATTACCACAAGGAGTCCAAAATTTGCACATTCACAAAAAAACTGGGACGATTATTAGAACATGAAAGACTGCGCACAATACCCCCTAGAAGAATATAATTTCGGCCAAAGTAATTTTTGTCTTCTAAAAAGCCTCCACTGCCAACTCGGTAGCAAATATCTTGAAAACTGTTTGAAATATTAGCAGAAAACACAATTTAATCTATAACTTTGTCACCCAGTAAGTCGACAAACTTGAACTTTTGGATTGAGATAAGTTGGGTTAAATCGCTATATTTTGGTCTGAAGAATACAGCCCTAGAATTTGGATAATTTTTTACTAGACATCTTGTATTACAGGGTAATCTTTCAAACATACCGAAAGGTCAGAACATGTGCCTGGCGGCAAAAATACATAGGTACATAATATACATAATAATTGAAATATTATAAATTGCCATAGAATGTAAATAAAACCGCGTGGCCAAAAAAGGTAATTTAATGTAGTGAAGTCAGGTAGCAAAATTGTTTAAATGCCTCAAATAACATTCTGCATCGCGTAAACAGTAGAAGCAAATACAGAACTTCTTATTTGGAATCGGAATGAAGCGCTGAATACAATAAATGAGAAAAAAGTTTGCTTTATTATTGATTTTCTAAACGCCCTGTATAGATTTTGGTAGCTTAATAGAAATATTTAATTGATTCTTTGCAACTTTAATTTTAATTTCTTCTATGAACTTAAACCTACCTGTATTTCCAGGTAAACTTACACTAAAATGATCTTCACAAATAATGATGTAATGCTTCCTTTCGTTGCATGTCATTGCTTTACACCACATTTTTCTTTTCATTTTTTTAGCACGGTGAAATATTTTTTATTAGGCGCTGTATGCTGTATTCGTACAAAATGATATAATGCAATACTTCTTCCATTTGCCCGGTGGGATGCACCTCCTGTGTCCATTTAACGAGTCTAGTTTTCAACTATTCAGTACCAATGTGTATAATAATATCACAAATGACAAATTAGCTTTTCTAAACGTATGTACCGCGTTGTCCGAAAGCATGGGAATCGTATACAGGTATGACTAAAGCACACTGCTGTATGTAATTGTACATTGTGCGAACCGAGTCTGATGTTACAGGTTTTTGGTGTGGCGGCGATCGTTTTAGGGGTGTAGCAAGACAAAAAATTTGAATAGCGTGTTTAGGCTTATTTTTCCACAAAATTGTCCAGGACAAACGCCATTTCGATTAAAATCATACGTTCTTACGGAAAAATCATGCAATTTCTCCATTGTCGTGACTAGCAGAGAGTAACACATTTAAAGTTATTTATCTTAGTTTCGTTAGATCTAAACTTGAATACGCCTCTCTCGTGTGGCCCCCCCACTGTGCTATTCACAATAATAAATTAAAATCAGCTAATTGCATAAAATATTCATATTTCAGAATTTAAAAACAGAACTGCAGCTTTTCATTTTTCTTCTAATTGTATTAACAATTTACCGGGGCCCGAAAGTGTTTTACCTGGTATTGTGTTGAGTTCGCAAGTGTAAAGCGCTTGTCAAAGTAGAGCTTTCAACTCTCAACGTTTATAATCTCTTTAGTGCGTTGCGCCGGTTCCTCGTGCAAAACAACGGTTTCACAATTAAGCTCTACTTCTGTAGTCATACTTTTTACCGGACGTCCTGTCCACATTTTTAAACGAACAATGCAGGAGTAGGGAGGGAGAAGTGGCGCAGTCACAGGCTACTGTTGAACGTTAATTTGAATACACATAATGGACTTAATTTATTTTTTGTTAAATTTCGATTCTACTGATTTATGATCGCGGAACAATAAGATACTGCATCCCATTCAGGTTTTTTATCAGAACCGACTAGGGTTCAAATTACTTTCAAGGCAACCGTCAACTAGATGTGCCGTTAGAGCCCCCATAAAGTTGCTGGAAATTAATGTTTTTCCTTTGTTCTAGCTTCATTATGAAAAAAATACAGTTCGGATTCATAATTTCGCACTTTCAAGACGAACAATAATTCAGTTTATTTGACAGTCAGTTAATATACTATACTAGAAATTAAAATTTCTTTTTTTGCATTATTTATATAAAGCACAATTTAAAGGTATATCTACAATAAAGATACAATAGCTATATTTAGGTTTATTTTACAATAAAAGCATAAAAACAGCATTTAAATGTAGAATAAGCTCTGCTTAGTGAAACTAACAAATTTAAAATATGTTTTATAATCACAACTTGTAATGCAACTCTTAACTGAAAATGCAATTTTCTGGTAAACAGTTGACTTTAGAGTAATGAATGAGGTATGGTTTTTCCAATGATAATATTTAATATTTAATTTAATTTCGTGAATATTGTGGAAGATTTCCAAATAGATTGCAACCTGGCAATCGATACTTGAAAAATAAGTTCAGAAATTGATTATTTAGAACAATGGTTCATTTTGTCCTTAACTTAATAATGTAGGTCGACCTAAACTTATTACGCCTTACCAGTAACATAACATACTAGTTCGTATTGCAGATGATTCACAAACTAATTCAAAATGATTAGCTGAAGCTAAGAGAATTAAAATATCAATTTTAAAGCGATTGTACGAAGAAAAATCCCGTCCATATTATTTTACACTTTTTTTGATACATGGTGATTTTCCGGGTTGTTATGCCGTGACCTCGGTAACTGGTAGCTGCCAGAACAGAACACTGAAGATGCCGACAGTGAAGAGCGGCGAAACGTTTGGAAGCATGGGATGCGACCAGTTACAGCGGCGGCTACGGAACGCCTCGGAGGACCACCAGTATCCGAGAAGCGGTTCCGACCGTAGCAGTCGTAATACCAACAGTAGGAACCGAAATCAATATATGGACAGGCCCAGAGACACCGATAGCGGGTCTGTCCCCACAGAGCCTAGCCCGAGAACAACCAGGGCTGGTAAAAGTATCCCAGCTAATGCTAGGGATGTGCATTTTAACTCTGTTTCTGGCAGCTACCAGTTACCGAGGTCACGGCATAACAACCCGGAAAATCACCATGTATCAAATTACAACACTGGCCGTGAAAGCCTAAAAACCACTATTTTACACTTGTTCAAAAATGTATTTCTTACTGATTTTCCTTTTCAACATATCAATTTGTTACTGATATTCGGGAAACAAACAAATTATTATTGACTGTACATTTGTCAGTAGAGCATGAAGAGACATTTGCTCTTCAACGTATTTTCTGTTCAATGAATAAATATTTTTGGAAAGTTGAAAATCTTCATTTAACCCGAGAACGATACTTCCGAGTTTAAAATTAGTGCTTGGTGTGAGATCATCGGCAACCTTCTTCTGTTTCCATATGAGATGCAAGGGAATAGTATCTATAATTTAAATTTTCTAAAAAATGAGTTTATTGATCTATTGGAAGCGTTACCATTGCGGCTAAATGTGTGGCTCATGCAAGATGATACCCCGCCCCATTTTACCCGTCAAGTAAAAACAGAATCAAACCGACATTTTTCTGAACGTTGGATTGGTCGTGGTAGTATGTTTCTTTGACCACCACGTAGTCCAGACTTCAACTCTTTAGACTTTCGGTATTTGGGACTCTACGAAAGAAATTGTTCAACTTTGGCAAGACATTACTGATTCAGTGACTATTTTTGATCCAATAGTATTATTTAACATCAGGTGATCATGAACCGTATGGGTAAGTGATTGATATATTTCCTTTTTTCTCTTAAGCATTTAGTTTTTTACTTGTGCAACCCTTGATCAAATCATAGTTTTATTTAATTACACTTTTTCTTCAATTGGTTTTGCGAATAAAATGTATGTTGGTAGCGCACACTGAGATAGAGTTTCCTGTAATGAAATATACAGCAAATGCGGTTTTCTTGAAAATCGTCTCTTTTTAAAGGTTAGTAGTATAATATTTATTCATAAAACATAAACAATATAACAGTGATATGAAATCCCAATATTTGATATAATAATATATATTTTTTAATCTAGAGTTAAAATTACGGAAATACGTCCCTGATATATTACATCCAATTTTACGTATTTATAGGTAAAACACAAGAATAAAATTCTTGTAGAGAGTAAAAAGCATGCTTCTGTTTTGAATTTATTTAAAATACAAATATTCTTAATATTTAGGTACAGTGCGTTTCAATAACTTTGATAACATTTTGATCAGCTGTAACTTTTCTGTTTTTAAAGATATCGGAATGAAACAAAACCATATTACATAGTGGATTGCCAAGTTTTTTCTTATTAGAAAAAAACAGAAGACCAATGATTTTGAGAGATCTTAACCTAACTTATATTTTCTTAAATGGAACGCCCTGTATATTATTGGATATTTGATTTTACTCAAAATTCCAAGCATATTTTACAAAGCATATCCTATACCTATCTTCAACTGTTTCTGAGAAATAGTTTTACAAACATGTCAAATTATCATAAGAATTGCTCTACTTGTTCATGACACTTTGCACTGAGCTAAAGCTGAAGTTCGGCATTGCTTGAGCCGTGCTGGTAACAATCGAGCCTTAGTATTTTGTTCTGTTGAGGAAAATGGCATACAAGTAGAGCAATTTTTATGATAATTTGACATGTTTGTAAAACTATTTCTCAGAAACAGTTGAAGATAGGTATATGATATGCTTTATAAAATATGCTTGGAATTTTGAGTAGAATCCAAATATCCAATAATATACAGGGCGTTCCATTTAAAAAAAATATAAGTTAGGTTAAGATCTCTCAAAATCATTGGTCTTTTGTTTTTTTTTCAAATAAGAAAAAACTTGCTAGTCTACTATGTAATATGGTTTTTGTTTCATTCCGATATCTTTAAAAACAGAAAAGTTACAGCTGATCAAAATGTTATCAAAGTTATTGAAACGCACTGTACAGGTAAATTATTATAAACATTGGCACATAAAAAGAACGGAAATCTTCTGAAAGTGCTTAAATTATAGTTTTGGATTATAACAAAACTCGCATTTCTTGTATTGTGAGTATGCAAAGTGCCTCGTAAAGGGAAATTGTCAAAGTTAAGTTTCACAAAAATAGCCGCCTCATAAATAAGTATTGAATAAAAAGTCAATATATTGTTTTATTTAAATATTGTTCTGCAAGAATCTAATGGATTTAAGGAAAAAATCAATCTAAGAATTCTCTTCTGTAAAATATATATTCGGTGTGCATGTGTTGATGAACCCCAGTATATAATTAAATATTTAATATCTGAATATGCTAAGGCATAGTAAACATTTAGCAAATATTGTTTGCACACAATGTATCTTAGGACTCTTATCGCAAAATAAGGTGAATTTAACTTATTGGCAATGCAGTCTACATGCATCAACAATGAGAGGTTTTCGTCTACATGTAGGCCCAAAAATTTAGTATTTGTGACATTCTCCAGTGGGATGTTATTCAAAATTAGATCAATTTTTTGTTACATCTTTAGTTTTAGTTGCATTTATTATAAGTCTATTTTTTTTAAATTGTTGGAGAACTATATTTGCTTGACTTTGCAATTCACTAAAATTGTTACCTAATTGTTATGCTATCGGTTAACGACAAGTAGACTTTTTATCATGAAAATAATATATCTAGGTTTAAGAATTTAATACAAGAAAAAGCTACCAATACAGAATTTTTACATTTACGTACAAAAACGTTATTATTATTATTATGATTATTCAATTTCTAAATTCTAATTTTAACACATTGTATCTTTGTTATTATCAACAATCGTACTATTTTGAACCAATAAATTTAGTATATCTCCATGTACCTACCATTAAAATGGTTGACTCTTTGAATTTCATCTACTCTTCTTTTAAATTACGGAATGAAAAGTTATGAATGACGATTAAAGCAGAACTTAAATATAATAAGAAGTTCAGTTTTATACCTTCTTTGTAAGAAATTAAATAACAACCAATTAATTCCCCCCGTGTTAAATATTTCTGTTCGGTTGTGTGAACAAAGTTGTCGGAATATGTGGTTGCCATCCTTAGAGGCCGTCCTTAATATGAAGGAGACTAACAGAATAAGCGGTGTTTGTTAGGTCTTAGGCAAATGAAGACAAATGAGAGACATTATTACCTTAGTTTGGCGAAGCATCTGTCACCAGTTCACGGCGAGTGCTGACTCGACTACAAGGCACCGAAATGACTGCTTCATCCTCGCTGCCACTTTTGCTGACTTTCCAAATTGTCAAATTAACGTTATGTGTCAGTGGTCCTCGCTTTGTGTTACCACATAAATCCGCTTTTATCTTGTCCGATTATAAGCGTAACCGGGGTTTTTAGCATCCCCTTTAAATCGCTGTTTTATTTTTTTATTTACTGCTTACCCTGCGACTTTTTATTAATGACTTGTGTACCGGAATTAAACATTTATGACATTTTTTAGGAAAACTGATAACTTGTTGATGTTTTATATTGTACAGGGTGTCTCAGAATCGATAGTATGGCCCTACTTTGAGGATAAAAAAAATTAAGTAAAATGTGGGACAGGTGGCGTTAATTGGGATGAGGTAAGATCCATTTTCAATCGAAAGTTCTATCTTTGGAATTTGACAAAAACTACTAATGACGTCAATTATATTTTTTCCAGAAACACCCAATTTTTTTTCCTGTTATAAAGCTCTCTTTTTTCTAATAAATTTTTGTTAGAGAATTTTTCCTGTATTACTTCCCTTTTAAAAGTTATAAGTAACATCGTCGTAAGAGTCTCAAAAGAAATACCACCTAAAAATCACATTAGTGGTGGATGCATCAAGTAGTGGTTCGAATGTTCGTTGTTTAAAGTGCATAAATGTCATTAAGAATATATATACAAGGATTAAACTGAATAATTCTTTACTACAGTTAAAACAAAAGGTAATGATAACAATAACTAACTTGAAAAATGAGGCAAACGCGCTTATATATTACAATCTATTCTTTAAATGACCTTCTCTCATTTCAAGACACATATCCAATCTTCACCTGACATCTTTGTGAGCTGCTTGTGAGTTTATTAATATTACGCTGTTTAACTCATTATAAGTGGTTGTGATTTTTTCTTTCAAATGATTAATATCTTGCGAAGGTGTTTTGTAAACTTTATTTTTTAAAACCTTCCATAATAAAAATCGAGGAGAGTTAGATCTGATGGCTTTCCGGGTCACTGAATGGGTCCATTAATGCCTATCTCTTTTTCTGGGAATGTATTATTTAAATATTGCTGCATAACTCTAGTCTTGTGGGGTGGAGCTCTATTGTGCTGAAACCATAGGTTTCTCCTTAGCTACAAAGGCATATGCTTCAGAAGTGTAGGAAGTGCTTGTAGGAAATTTAGGTAACTAATGCTCATAAAAAATAAGGCTCAATTAAATGCCTACTGTTGATGCCGCACAATTACTTCAAAATGGTCTTGGTTTTGGACTGGATTTACAATGTGGAGATTTTTAATGGACCAATAGTGTTCGTTTTGCCAGTTTGGCAAACCATTACTGACAAACCGACCTTCGTCCGTCCAAAGAATGTGCCATTTACTACAATTTGAGCTATAAAACTAAGTCTGTTTCCAATGTGATGCTCAGGCAAATGCTCCAAATTGTAGTCATGAGGTATCATTTGTCTTTAAAATTCATTGTACGATTGATATATCCAAATTTAATTCCCGGCTTTGCCTGCCGTATAGAATTTTGTGGATTTTTTTCGAAATACTGTAACGGTCTTGCTGTATTAACATTATTTCTTACCCTTCGGTATTTGATTCTTCCGAACAGAAAATGTATCTCCATTTCGCCGCAAAGTCGCCTTCAATCTAGTAAAGGTTCTAGGATCAGGAATTTGGTAGTGTTTCTTTTGAGACTTATAAACGGGAAGTAATAGAGAAAAATGTCTCTCATATAAGTTTATTAGAAAAAAGACAGTTTTTTAACAAGAAACAATTTGGGTACGTTTCTGAACAAAATATAATTGATGACGTCATTAGTCATGTCTTTCAGATCCCAAAGATAATACTTTCGATTGAAAATGGAGCTTACCTCATCCCATTTAACACCATGTGTCTCAAGTTCATTAGAACGCGGTATTATGGAAAATCACTCGGTAATTACTAATTTAGTACATTTTCTGAGTATGTTTCCAGTGTAATTCATGATCAGGGTCAAGTTGACGTAATATTTAATGATTTGTCTAAGGCTTTTGACCGAATTGTTCGTGGGCTAATTCTATGCAAATTAAAAATACATGAATTCAGTGACTATGCTAACATTTTTTACTGTCATATTTCTGTAACCGATCGCAGTTCGTGTCATACAATGGTTTTGATTCTAAGAGCTGCTACTCCTCGTCTGGAGTTCCATAAGTATCGACCTTGGGGTCATTGCTATTCTTGCTATTTATTAATAATATTGCTGAGGTTACAGGTTATAATTTTCCTTTATTTGCTGACAATCTAAAAATATATCAGAGTTGACACCACTGAAGGCTCTATTTTTATATCAAATAAAAAATCAAAAACTAGTGCACTATTGGCAAGTTGAAGTAAAATTATCAAAAATAAAAAACAATGACTTTTACTTTGAAAATACAGCCAATCAAATTTGATCATAAAATAAATTATATGGTACTGGCATGATGCTGTAGGGTGAAGGTTTGGGTGTCATTTTTGACACTAAATTTTAATTTAATACTCATATCTTCTTTCAGAATGTTAGGGGGTTTATAATTAGAAATTTTTGAAGGTTTCGGACATTACGCCTTCATCCGGCACCCTCACGATTGGACTGAATTTTCGCGAAGCCTTCTTTCCACTGAGGCCAATGTTTGTCTATGAGGAATCGGTCGGTTTGGATATCTTTGGTGGTATAATCTTACTGCAGCGTTACTATTTTTCTGAATTCGAAAAACACTTGGAGCATGTGGACATATTCGTCATTGGTATAAATATTATTTGCCATTATTATTCTGATAATAAATTAATCAATTGGTACTAATTATTGGTTGACAATTTATTAATATGATAAATAACAATTAATTTGTTATGGCATCCGCCTACTTTAATTTTACAAATTTTTGCTATTACCCTTGTAGTGAACAATGACGCATTTAATTTTTTTTACTAGAAAACTATCGGTTTCAAAATTACAAGAGGTAAAAAAGATGAGCAACACATCATTCTTCCTAATAAATATTTTTAAATAAATAATTTGCTTCATATAAAAGAATTCTAATAAAATATTGCAATGTGGTTGACTGTATCACTACTTTATAAAATACGCCAATGATCGAAAAAATATTGAAAAATTGTCTCTTTATTAGTAGGACGCTCATACCAAGTTTCGTGTGACATGTTAAAGAAAAAATATAAAATGTGAATTTCAATCCCCTCCTTTAAGAGGGTATATCGCCTCAGGGATGAAACTTTTATAATAAGGTATTTTTACTTCAATCCTCTTTTCTCCTCTGCTACTTCATTTAAAACCAACCTGTATATGATTCCGGTAAATAGTCGTCATGATTCAGCTCAACGACTTTGTCAATCCAATATTAGTAAACTTAAGATACATTATTTTTATCAGTCAGGTAAATCCTAGTAAGTACCAATAAAACCTTTCTATACATGTAGGTAAATCCTAGAATGCTAAGATTTACTGGTCACCGTACTTTTATAGCGCAGTATACATTTTATACGATACAATCAACAGTAAACATAACACGATCTAATTTGCAACACTTGTATAGGTACATTTAGATGGGACAGACATACGTGACGTAAATGCTACAAACAATAATAACGTTTTTACACCACTTCTCCGCCTCGTGTCTCGTTGAAACTAATTAAACTTGCACTCGAGAGACTGAAATAAACGTACAAAAGGAACTCCTAATTTGCCACCAGGTGGCGTCTCCTACCCAATGGTACATACGTGAGTGTGTGTTCTATAGGCAAATATGAGTATGTTTCAGCTGAATTCCAAGAAGGCAACCAACGAATACGTTAATAATGTCCAGCAACCTTTAAAACTTAAGAGATAGATATTTGTTTCTAAAGGAATCATAATGTTTTTTAGTTGCGTGCAAATATCCAGGGGCGTATTTTATTATTACAATTCAGGTAATTTTGTCAAATAAGCAATTTCGAGATAAGGTATAGAGTTTTCAAAGTGGAAACAAAAACAATTTAAAATTTATAATATCTAAACCACTTAAGACATTTTTGGCAAATGTTGCATAAACAAGTTACATGTTCAATGGTTAGGCAACATTTTATTGTTTTTGTGTTTTTATTATTATGTATTGGTACATGTATTATTTTATTTTAATTATTTTAATGTACTGAACATTCCATCCTTTAAGTGGTCTTCGACTGTTGGATTATGTAACATAAATAAATAAATAATATTTTAGTGTGTTGATATATAAAACATGCAGGGTGTTAGATATTTAACAGACGATAGTATACATCAAAATAAATAAAAAACCTTATATGACATGGGTCCTAAACCCAACCATTATCGAGAAAAATTAACAAATCTTCAAATTTATGTATAAAATTTCGGTAAATTAAGGGTTCTCACCATAATTGTGCATCTGCATCTGCATTAAATTACTATAACATGAAATGTTTACCTTTTCTTTAAATTCATTTATGTTCAATTTTAATATAAATAATTTTTTCGTTAATCGATAAAATTGGACAAAGTCGATATCGCGAAATGTGATAACAGCGCGAGAAGTACAGTAACTACAGATGAGTTGATATTTGAACTGTGAAATGTCGGCCGCAAATTCTTTTACGTACTACTATTTCTTTCTATTTTTTTGTTTGTTGAAATGTTTTAAATATGTGAGTATCACGATATGTTATTAAATTCTGCAAGAGCACGACGTATTTATTTAGATCGTTTCCCCAAACGGCAGCTGTCTAATAAGGACATTCGTTGAAGTATCGTAAAATTTTCTTGATATTGCTGGTGTTTCATAATTATAAAATTCTTGGATAATGTCGTGTGTGTGTAAACATTTTGAACATATTTTGTAATTAAGGTGCATTACATTTTCATTTTCGGTAAGTACTTAAATTATTATTATTTTTTTGTATATAAGTCATAATATATTCCGATTTGGTTTAAATTATGTTAAATACTGTTTTTATTTTTTTGTATATAAGTCAAATATTCCTATTTGGTTTAAATTATGTTACTGTTTTAAACATTTAAATGTCACCAAAATCTGCCATTCCCTGTTCAAAATAAAAATTGCAAAACAGTTATCTAAACTAAATTCATCAATTTTTGCAATAGTTGTTTATATTTGAATTTTTGTCATCAGTAAAAAACAAGCTGGCACGTGGTAGGCAACCCACAAACCGCTCGCCTGGCACAGCGTGTGTTTGCACTGTTGCCACTTTGTGATAAAATTCCTTGATATAATAACTCGACTTACTTTAAGACCGGCTTGAGTTATACTCTTGTACTATTTAACTTTTTTGTTCATTTATACATTATCTATCTTATATTGAAGTTATGAAAGTCAAACCTCTAACACCCTGTATAACGGACAGCTTCTTAGCTGCGATTCTTAGATAACAAAACTCCGAATCCCCGAGCTTTTGTTTAAACATGCATTCAGCTCTCTTCTAATAGCTCTTTTCCAACACGGCACCTGACTGGTTGGAAACCTGTCCCAAGTGGATAGCCAAATCGTTCACCGACTTACTGCAGCGGAGTTGTATCTAATATTGAACTGACTGACCGCTGCGGACAGATTTCAAACCAGTCAGGTGCCGTGTTGGAAAAGAGCTAATGTAAACCGAATAGCAATATAATTATTTAAATTTTTTGACTCTTTGCCTGATTTATTAGTTTTGTGTGTCGAGCTACCTTGACTTTTCACTCTGTTCCTCAAAATTTGAAACAGTTTCAAAGTTATAGAATCAAGGAACAGACCATCACCTTAATGCAGAACTATGGCCTGTGCCCATTTTTTTAAATCAAAAATCGGTTTTTTATTCTAACTGAATATAATACAAAACCGATTTTATATAAAAATGGACAGGCCAGTTCAGGATTAAGTTGAGGTGACAATCAGTTCGGAAATGGTTCAACCATTTCCTTGATTTAAAGGCTTTTGTGGCGGACTGTTAGTTCAAAATTATGGTAATTTAGAGATGTAAAGACGAAAAGAAACTTTGACAACAGAGATTAAGTTATGTGGCTCTCTAAAGTCAATAACTTAAACCGACTAGATACTCTACTCAGTAGTAAATAATAAATTTCAAATTAATCTGTATACTGCGGTTTTATATGACAACTGAATAGTTTTATCAACATTCACAATGAAATAATTTAATATGATTTCTCGTGACATTTTGCATGATAATTTTTCTATATATACGAATTAAATGGGTTTGATTCCGTAAAATTGTTACACTGATAAACATTTTGTCTATGGTTGCCAATGTTTAGCGTTATCACATGTTCAATAGTTATGAGAGGTATGCAGTTATGAATTTTATTTGAAGGCTTTGAAACTGTAAGTATCCGCTATTAAAACTCCTGGACCCGTCCATTTATTTATTACGGCTTCTGTCGTTGGTATTACGGATACACTTCTTTTCTCGGATGACGGTATACTCCGTACGGCAGAACAACCCGCACAGATCAAATAATGTATTTCTCAACTAATTTAACTATTTCTATATTGAAAGGATAATATCTGCCAGTCGAAGTGTTTCTTTAACCAATCCAGTATTTTCCACAATACCATAACATTAATTAAAGCAAAGAAATATACATCAGGAGAGGACGATGAAATAGAAATCTAAAAATAATAAATATTATTATTAGATTTCTGTATTGAAGAATGTGTACAATTTTATTGATTGTATCATTTTGAATGAATATTATTATTTGCTTTAACAGTAACTAACAATAGGTTTCTTATAGAAAATATAACAATAATGAGGAATATCGATACAATGGATGTAACGTATTGTCAATTCACTAAACATTGCCGAGCTCTCTAACAACAATAGGACACATTAAGAAATAGGAACCAAATCCTATTATACAGCGTGATTCAAAACTTATCTAAAAAAAATGGGAATAGATGAGTCATGAAAAATGGACTTAATATCTTAAAAAATGTTTCTAAGATCCTTATACCTAGTTTTCGAGTAAAAAATTATCGAAATTGTGGTATTTTCCACATTTACATCGCTGGGCTATTGTAACGCGTTAGACGATTCTGAATATTAAAATCCGATTACGAGGTAGTATAGATATTTACATTTTTTTTCAGGTGTTAAAAATGGCTTAGTATACAGGGTGTTAAGAAAGAGTGTAAAATATTTAAGGAGGTAATAGTATAAACCAAAATAAGCAGAAAAGTTTCAATAAACATGGGTCCGCAAAGTAACGGTTGCGAAGATATGGACAACTATTCGTTTTCCAAACAGTGCCATTTATCCGGAAGAGCAAGGTCGGTATCCACTCCTAGAGGAGAAGAAGAAATTCTAGCACTAATAGAGCAAAATCCAGGTACGAGTGTGCGGAGAATATCAGTAGATGTAGGAATTAGTGGTCCTCTTGCTTGGAGAATCCTTCAGGAGCAACTGCTTTATCATACCACGTGCAACGAGTACACGCCTTAAATCCAATAAATGATCATCAAGCACGTTTGGTTTTTTGCCGCTGGTGTCTACGTCATGATGCTGAAGACCCTCGTTTTCTTGCAAACATTCTTTTTACTGATGAGGCCGGGTTCACAAGAAATGGAGTGTTTAATTTTCACAATACGCATATTTGGGCCGACGAAAATCCTCATGCTCTAATAGAATCTGGACATCAAGCACGTTTTTCATTAAACATTTGGATGGGTATTGTAGGTGACAGGTTTCTAGGCCCTGTTGTTTTACCAAACCGATTAACAGGCGCTGCTTATCTCAACTTTCTGCAGAACACACTGTATGAGTTTTTGGAAGACATTCCTTTGAATCAGATCCAACAAATGTGGCTCCAGCATGATGGTGCACCAGCTCATTTTTCCATGGCCGTTAGAGATCATTTGAAAGCTTCCTTTGTCGGTTTATTCCTAATAAAATAAAATGTTTGAAAAACGAATAGTGGTCCATATCTCCGCAACCGTTACTTTGCGGACCCATGGTTATTAAGACTTTTCTGCTTATTTTGGTTCATACTATTACCTCCTGAAATATTTTACACTCTTTTTTTAACACCCTGTACAGCGACTCGGAGTTGATGGTATTGTTTTATTTTATGGTGATGTTAAAATGCTGTCAAACATATGTCAAATGGAACTACTTTTATCGTGGTGTGCAGTGAGTGCAAGAGCAGTGCAACGCAAGGGAAATTTGAAACTAAATGGTGGAAGAGATCCAGGACTTCCACGGCTTATTTCAGCAGTGTGACGTATCATATACGAGGCTCAATTATATCCGTACCATGTACAGCATGTCCGAGTATTAAAACCAAGGGATTGGACGAGAAGGACCGGTACCATGGCCGCCACGACTTCCTGACTTTAAAATCATTTGGTCTTCTTTTTATGGGGATATTTAAAAAATTAAGTGTATCGCACCGAAGTGGATACATACTATTGATGGTTTACGGAAACGTACCATAGTTGCCGCCAATAACTTACGAGTTCAAAACGAACAAAGCGTAGAATCATTTGTGATAATTTGTAGAAACTGGATAAGATGGACTCAAAATGTGATTGTTGTAACATCAGGTATATCAAACTATTTTAATAATTAAGACCTCAAATTGATAACAATAGCAGATAAAGCAGTTGAATGTACTGTATAAAATAGGTGCCATAAAATGTATTTCTTTCCCTGGAAATTTGTTTAAATGTTTTGCCGGTTGCCGATTGCACGCTCTGCCTTGTCAGGTTTTACAGCCGACCAGTTTTCAGTGCCGTGCATAAGTATATTTTTAAATTATTTTTGAATTACCTTTTTTGATTTTTTCTCTACAGAATTTTATTTATAAGAGTACATTATTATATTTTCTTTTAAATGAGTTCTGAATCACCCTGAACTTTACAGTTTAGGTTTCATTGCAGTAAAAGAAATGTGTAAGATGACAAAGCATTAGCATGTAATTTATGCAAACTATTTGAGAAATCTGTAATACTAATCAAGAAAAAGAATTACATCAGAAACAACTTTTAAAGGTTTGAAGTTAATCAAAGTTGGCATTAAGTTCTATGGTTAGGAAAATTCAAAGCATGACTAGGATGCTTAAGGCCCTAACTAGCATCGTTAAGATGGTTTCTTTAATTTTCACAATTTCTGTTTGAATTAACAAAAGTCGCATTAGTTGGAATTTGACTGAGACAACTGATTGTGAGTGAAATATTATTTTATACCCGCTTCATAGGTCTTTGCTTGATGCTTTCTTATTTTCCTGGTTTTGTGATCCATTCATTCTTGTTTTCTGCGTATATAATTGATGTGCTTGACATTGACTTCTTACAAATTTATTTCATTTTTCTTGTCAACATGATGATTCATTAGATGTTTGTCTCTCAGACCGTTTTTCTAACTTTGTATTGCGTAACCAATACTATAATTGCTTAAAAACCATTTGAGTTTTTACTTTACTATTATTGTTATTTGAAAATTTAAATGTCTCTATTGTTTTATAACGATTTTAACTTCATATAAAGTTTGAAGCTTGCTGGTATTTTTTGCAAAATGTTACATAAATTCTATTTCATGCTTTCATACTATTATATTTGTTTTTTTGTCGATTAATCATTAAAGGCGTAATTTTAGTGACAGCTTTGAAGCACTAAAGTGTCACATTTACTGCCTAGATATAAGAATCATCTTTATTGCCGCTAAATTAAAAGATTTGTTGTTAGAACATTCTGTGAGGGATATACCTTGTCCTGTTTGTTTTGACATATTTACTTCGTGTATGTAGGTTGAAATGTGTTCACTAGTAGATTGTTTATGAACTATCGAATTTATTGAATAATTGCTTCCAGCACTTGATATACTTGCAGTAGGGAAATTTTTTTTGCTAACATCTGATATACGAGTTATGGACTCCTCAATGTAGCCTTCAGCTACCTTTGAAGATTTCCATTCACCATGCATCAGCTCCTGAATTTATTAATAGTTATTGCATACATTCAGAGTAGCTGAGAAAGGTATTTTAAGCTAATATATAGAGTGTCCCGAAATTAATGAGACATAGAGCAAGAGTAGAATCCTTACATCAAAATAATGCGATTAAGCCAAACTTACCGTGGCTAATAAAAAAGTTACAGGGCGTTAAAGTTCAAATTTTGAATTCGAAATTCTTAAAATTCTTAGAAAGTTTTCAAAGAGTTCTTTTGACAATTTGGATTAGGGGATTTTCTGGGACAAGAAAAACGAAACCGTACTAATTTTGCTGTAGACGCTAGAGGGCGCTACAAAATGTACTCTTGGTTGATAAAAACTTGTTATAACTTTTTTTATCAGTGTGTGTACGAAAGTTTTAATAGACAAATATTGTTCTACTATCTATTTTTCACAAATAAGGTATACTTGTTTTATATCGATAGATTTAACCGTTTTCGATTTATTTATTGTTTTTCTATTGGATGCAATAAAATAAAAGTATATCAAGTCTCCTACAATTCCTATCAATGAAGTCATATGTATGTTCTCTGATACCAAACATCTAGGTATGCTAATGAACAATACCACAGACAAAGCTCTATTCAATAATTATTTAAACAAAATAATAATAATAATCTAGCTAGATTTACTAACCTGGTTTAATAAAAACATTCTATAAATATCTAAGTTCACTTTTGAAAATGTGGGAACTCAAAAATTCAACCACAATAGATGAGTTCTGACCTATTTTTGCATTTTTAGGGTTGCCTATTCAGGTGGCTTCCTTTAAGTTGAGTCAAATATTTAACAATAAAAATTATTGTACCAATAAATTTAAATTATTTGAAATTAAATATCGACAATGTTAAAAGTGACTTTAAGCTTTCAACAAATTTTAAATTAAACATGACAATTAATAAAAAAATGTTTGCCCTTTATGTAATCGTCTTTTTAATATATTTTTAGGTATTAACAATATTGTGTGAAACTAACTACTCTGCTGATATATTGGTAGATATTGTAGGTGTACTTCAACGCTGGTCGGGGCTTTAGTCAGCAGAGTAGTTAGTTTCACATAATTAATACCTAGAAATATATAAAAAATCGTATATATTGATCGTAATGAAAAAGATTTAATATCTTTGCTTAACTCAGAAAAATATACCAATAGTATATTTTCTGAAAAAACTATGTTATTCTCAGCCCGATAATCAATACATTTTTTTATATGTTCGCTGATATGTCTTCGATTTTTGTGGTAATAAATTACACTTTATTTGCTTTGCTGATTGTACTTTGAACAACAATAATAAAACTGTCAGGTGTTTGTGTAAATCATTTCTGCATTTTATTGATTGCTTTCTCAAGTAATATTTATTAAATATCTGACTATTAATAAATGTCAAATATTTTTAAAACTTCAGATATATATGCCAAGTATATATTCGATATTAGAGCATATTATTTATAATGAGATTTTTTTTTTAAAATTTAAAAATTACTTGTAATTGTAATAAACTTAAAATATAGTAAGGTGTTTCTGCCCAAAAAATTTAATTTTCAGATTGTATGAAAATATTCTAATCATTATTTGAGTATTTTTTTTTTTATTACAAAATTCAGATTAAAATATATTTGCTAGCATACATAAAGTACTCATAGCAACAACGAAGATAGCACCAACGTATTCCGTATAAACTTACATTTTAGAGGCAATGTAGATACTAATGTAAATATGATTATACAGTTTTCCTTGCTATCAATAGAAAAATCAATTCTCTTAGGTATACCACATGAAAGAAGCAGACGACACTTTTTATTGCATCGAACTGTCATAGTAGTAAAATTAATGTATGCCATTTATTATTACAAAGGGGTCCGTTCCTTTATAGTCTGTTTCAAACAGGATAATAGTGTTACAAAATCCATTACTCTAATTAGGTGAAATTTATGCGGCTGGAAATTATTTAAAGCTCATGGAAAGTTTACTCTTTGACCCAAATTTATCGGTAGAAATACCAATCGATAATTAATGGCACTTGATATTGATCGCCAAGCGTTTGTTCTCAGCACACTTGTTTAAAATATACTTAATGAAACTAGTGGCATGCATTTGATCTATAGTAGTCACTGCTAACTTTTTGCTATATTAAGAATACTGGGATTCTTAATAATTATGTACCGTATAGAGAAATATTGTCAACCTTTTTTTCCCATTATCAACAGGTGGGTTAAAATGGATGGGTTGACTGACATGAACAAGTGATACGATCAAAAATTATTAATATTCCTGTTTTTATAATTAAATTATATATTTAGTTTATTAGACTTTTATTCAAGTTGATGGTCTTTAGTATGTATGGCGTATTTTTATATTTATGTCACTTTCTTTTTGACAGTTTTCATGTCACTATTGTTTCTGATGCAGTAAACGTGACTATTTTCTACAATTTTCTATACAGGCCGTTCCATAATTATTAGTGTGCAATACTTTAGCTTTATATTCTGCTATCAAAAATAATATATATTTTTATAAATAGGGTATATAAAGTAAAAGCAAAAATTGGAGTTTAATAAACTGCCAAATTAATTCCAGTAAATTTTGTTTTCATGGCCTGCCCGCCTATTCATGTAATCTTTTTCCATTTCTTAGATTATGCAACAAAACCATAAGATCAATTTTTATTGAAAACGATACATTTTATCGAAGTAAATCGAGAGTACATTTTTTCTATGAAAGGAAATTTGAAAATATTGACGTGCATAAAATTGGGGGCGCATTTTATCCGTGAGCCTCCTTTCTGAGACGTCCCTGACCAGAATGTTTAAACAGTTTTTATGTAGTTTGATAGAACATTTATCGAGTGTTCTACATACCAAAATTTATAATTATGCGTTAACTAGTTTTGAAAATATTTTTATTTATTTATTTATGTGTTTCAAGTATTGCACATTAATTATGGGACACCCTGTATCTTATTGAATAAACAGGTTGTTCAATAATGAATTAAGGCTAGCTTACTTGGACAAAAATAATGTGAATTAAATCAACTTAGTACAATTTTGCTTTCTTAAGAAGATATAGGTCTTAAAAAGCGATTTTTTATTTATTTTTTTACGATAATTTTCATATCAATTAGGTAATTGGTCTCAAATTTAGGAAACCAATTTTTTTTTTAAATAAATACGAAAATCGAATTAATTTTAGAAATAAATGTGCAGGCCATTATATGATTTTTTTAAGTATATAGATTTTTGGAGAATGATTAGATATTTTGAAACAGCCATCGACTAGCTTTAAAAAAGATATTTTTGTTGCCAAAATGCGCCATTTTAGAGAAAACTACGTATAACGTATTTGTTAAGTTTGGAAAGTAATTAATAAATTTTAACAAATTATTAATTCAAAAATTTATTAGTTAGTAATATCTGGTAAGTAGTTGTCTGGCGGATACTTCAATAATAAATTTAAAACAAAGCGCTGTATTTATGTTATTGCGTTTAGATTTAAGTGGCAATTTTTTGTATTATTTTTTTAATATTGTATCTCTTCCATGTTGCCATATTTATCTGTGTTGTGTTTCATCTTGTTTTATAGGAACAACATTACTAACTGTAATATCTTTTTATATTAATAAATTTATATATTAATTTCCAAGCTCAACAAATACACGTTTCTCTAAAATGACCTCTTTAGTGGCCTGCAATTAGTATACCGCTTTAAAACTAATCAAAGGCTGTTTCAAAGTAACTAACCATCTATTTCTATCTTTAAAATAAATTTGAAATGAATAATATAGTGACACAGGCGCTCAAAACGCCCTGTACATATAAAAAAATCCAAAATTTAAGTATAATTACTCAACAAATAACAAAATTATAATAAAAAAAATGAAATAAAAAAGTACTAAGGCCTGTACCTTTTTGAGGAAGCAGGCAGTATAAGGTGGTGGCCATGATATTGGGCCTTGTTGACCTATTCATCCATTCAATGATTATTTAACCAAGCTGTTACTCGTCTCCCTCTATGTGGTGGTGTACCATCGTGCTGACACCACATATTTGAACAACATTGAGCCCTACGTTATCAATGAAATTAAAAAGGCTGTTGTCCAAGAAATTTCTATATAGATCTGCATTTAAACGATTATTTAAAACATGCGCAGACAGCAATTTATTGTTGAAAATGCTACTCTAAAGAGTGAAACATTGCTGAAATCGTCTTGATTTAATTGCATGCGGATTTTGTAACACCCAGATATGTTCATTATGGCTATTATTTATGGCGTTACTAGTAAAACATGTTAATCAGACCACATGACAAGTGAAATGAATCTATCATTTTGTGGTTGAAGTACCCAGCACAAAATCTTAGTCGCTGAGGAGCATCTCCAGCGTGTAGCGCTTGTACATTTTGGCAGTGCAACGGATATAGCATTTTTCTATTCAATACACGCCACACAAAATTCTGTGACTAAGATTATTTTGTATACGCCGGATACTAATTAAAGAGTTGCCAATGACAGTTTCTATTATATCTTCTTCCTTTTGTACATTCACTTCAGTAGGACGAATGGCCTGTTTTGAAGTGGGGTTACTTCCCAAGTCTTCTCAAAGTCTACGAAATGATGCACTAAAGCCTGTGTGGGAGGTTGATGTCTATTTGGGTATCTACGCGGGCTGCTTGTCTGGTGTTTCCACTGAAATATCCATATACAAAGACAATTTCTGCATATTCTTCAGTTGTAAATGAATGCATTTTTTATTTAGCAAGTGTCAAATGAATTAACAAAATAACACAATTAATAATTATTTTTATAGCAATACCTAATTATTTTTATTTACCAGGCTCCTTTGATTGATATATTATGTTGTATAAAAAAAATATTTGACAATAACCCAACTGCTAAAGTTTGTCATATAACTGGTAGAACCCTCTGTATAGAAAGAAAAATTGTAGATATAATATAAATATATAATGCAACTAATTCAACATTAATAAGCATCCCTTTTTTCATTTCTTCGCCAAATTATAAAATTGTCAAATAAAATGTAGGCGTAATCGACTTCCTGTTCAAGCAATTTTACGTAGAAATATAAGATTTCGTTATTTGTTCAGGTGTCTTATTACCCCAACTGACAGAAACAGTAACAGACAGAGAAGCAAAGAAAGAAAACAAATATGACAGACAATCAACAGCGACCCTAGTACGCGTAACTCTATTTCCAGCAGATTTTTCACATTTCTGTATACCTACCGGTATAATTGCAATCAATAACATCCATATAAGGAAAATTTCATCACAGGAATTCAATATCTACAAACAACGCCATTTGATACATTCTTGCAGTTTTAAAAATGAACACTGAGAAACATATAAAGGTTTGACGTAGAGATGTAACTTGTTTTATATCTGATGTAACTAAAATAAAATAAAAATGTTATTGTTATGTACTTCCATAAAAAACTCAATAAAAAAATTAAATGTCACAATTAGCTAAATTTCTAGTTAAGAGAAATAAATATTTTCCTTGATTATTATCATATTGGTATGTTTAATGTAACAACATTTTTGTATCACATAGAATATTTCATGGGTGACTCAAAGTTCACTTCCCAGCGGCCGGATGGATATATATTCTAAAAAAAAATAATACAAAAGTGCAGAATACTAAAATCTCGAAAGCAGAGCCGTTTTCGAAAAGAAAACTTCAAATTTATAATTGTTTTGTTTAATATTGACACATTTAAATCCACAAAATAAGAAATAGCTGGCAACTGACAACAAACTCCTGGCAACAGAACAGAAATTGGCTTCATATATTTCCGCTACTGCTTCATGAATCCTGCCAATAACATCATCCTCGCAGTAAAATAAACCATTTCTTTATGTATCTCCATAACTAAAAGTCTATCGGAGTCAAGTCAGGAGAGCGGGGTGGCCATGGTGTTGGTCCACCCCGTCCTATTTATTTATTAGGATACGGCGGTTCAAAATATGTCGTACTTGTAATGTGGCATGTGCGGACGCACCATTATGCTGAAACCACATAGTTGCACGTTGTTGTAGACGAGTATCTTCTAATAAACTTAGCAAAATGTTCTCGCAAAAATTCACCATTCAGTATTCTTGGCAAAAAATATGGACCTATGATTCTTTTCCCATAAATACCTATCCAAACATTTACAGACTTCTTTGCTGATTCCGCTGACGTTTTTCATGATTCTCATAATGCCAATAATGAAGGTTGTGGTGATTGAAAACTTCTTGTTGGTTGAAATAAGCTTCATCGATAAATAAAACATTATGGAAAAAATGTGGATTGCGCTAAAATTCTCGTAATGTCCATCTGCAAAAATGTATTCTTAATTGGTCGTCTTTGGGATGCAACGTTTGAATTGGCTCTGCATGACACGGATACAAGCTATACCTTTGAAGACATCTTTGGATAGTGGATTGGACATGATGTCTATTTCTTGATAATATGCGTGTAGGATTATTCGCAACCTCCTTCAGTAACCGTTGTTCCTGTTGCCTTGTCAATTTTCCATACCGACCGGCATACAAAGAACGTTTTGGAGCTACGCATTATGTTTTCACAGTATGTGTTTCTGCATTTTGGAATGTTTTGTGATTGGGATGATGGCGATTCAGAAATTGTTCCCTGTAGAAACGCTCGGCAGCACGAATGTTATTGTTACAAGCTCCTAAGGCTTTAATCATATCGACGTATTTGTTGGTATAAGTAAATCCTGCCATTTTGAACTTAACAAAAAATACCAAAAGTCAAATAAATATGTGTCAGTTTCAAGTAAATCCGTGTCAACAAAATTTTTGTCCGGCCAACTTGATTAGTCAGTCGAAAATTGCGCATTTATTGACCTACAATAATTAATAATTTATTCGAAAACGGCTCCGCTTTCGAGATTTTAGTATTCCACATTTTTATTTTTATTTTTTTTCAATATACTATATTCGGCCGTAGGAGAGTGAATTATGACTCATCCAGTATTTTTATATGTAATGCGGCTGAAATAAGAGATATTTTTGTTGAATGATATAAATATTTTGTTAAAGTTAACAAACATTATTTTCAAAACTTTTATAGCTTGTACTTTGTGGTTACCTCATCTATGCCATAATGAGAGCTAACAAGGTCGAAACCGGTGCATGTCTGGTTGCATCGCTGACGAATGACTTTGATCGATTGTTTGCTACAGGTTTTTCTGGTGTAATTCAGCACTGGTCAGAGCATTAGCTCTGCTTTTGCAATGCCAGTTACAGTTATTACATTAAGTATGTATTAAACGAAACAACAACAAAAATTAAGTTTTTCTTCTTCTTTAATCTTAAATTTAAATAAAAATTATCAATAATAAATATCTGAACAAAAATAGGCAGTCAGAAATTTTTATTATTGATAAACTATATCAAACATTAGACTAGTTGGAACGGAATAGAATGCGTAACAGCAACAACGATAAACTTTCATGTTATTTTCTTTATTCATTTAACACTTGTATTAAAGTCCTAAATAAAAAGTACATGCAGATATTGGCTTTGTATATGAGTATTCCGATCGGAACTCCAGACAACTAGCCCGAGAATAGCAACGAAGATACCTAAATAGACATCAACTTGTCCACTCAGTCTTTAGGCATCATTTCGTAGATTTCGAGAAGAAAGTAACTCCGCTCCAGAAAAATGCCATTCATTCTACTGAAGTGAATGTACAAAATAAAGAAGGTATAATAGATGCTGTCATTGACAATACTTCAATTAGTGTTTGGCGTATAAAAAGTAATATTCAGTTATCATCGCCAAAATGATGAAGATGCTCCTCAGTGATTAGAATGTTATCGCTGGTTACTTTAACCACATGAACAAAATTATATGATCATTTGAATTGTCATGCAGTCTGATTAAGCGTATTTTACTAGGGAGGGCATAAATAATAATCATAATGAACATGGGCGTCAACGGTTGGGATAGCAATGTCAACAATAATTTACTGCCTGTACATGTGATGATCGTTTAAATGTATATTTGTATAAAACTTTCTTGGAAGACAACCTTTATCATTTCATGAACGATGTAGAGCTTAATATTGTTCAAAATATGTGTTATCAGCACGATGATGCACCACCACATATAGGGAGACAACTAACTGCTTAGTTAAATGATCATTTCCCGAATAAATGGATAGGTCAACAAGGCCCAATAGCATGGCCACTGCGTTTCCCAGATCTAAATCCTTTACTAGAGTCATAGTTTTCATTCTAGCTAGACCAGATTGGATAGTTTATAAGCTATAGTTTATAAAGTATCCGCTGAAATTGAAAATGCGTTTTCCATCAAAGTAGGGAATGGTTCAGTTACTTTGTCTACTAACCAGTTAGTTTACAAATTAACCTTTTTTACACTTGTATAAAATAGATTACTGCGAGTAAATATAGTGCTATGAGAAACATGCCTTCATAAAGCTATTATACCTAATCTCTGATTAATAATTTCGATTGATCTCATTTTATCCGCCCTGTCGAATATAATGTGACTAAAGCACGATTTTTTTCAACTTCCGTTACATATTCCTTTACCGCTCAGCCTCCTGATACCGTGCCATTTTGATTAATAGTATTTTCTCATAGAAATGTTCGCTGTTGAGAGGCCTTTGTTGCATTTTAGATGTAGATGTAGACAAGAAAAGAGGTATCCTACGAACAGCGTACATTAAAACTAGAAGGAAACTCCTCAATAAATTCTTTTTCATAATTTAATTCTAGAGGAAGCGTTTCTCTAGTTGATATATGCAGTGGCTTTATCACCAAAGTTAATTTAAAAATACAGTTTTGGCTTAAAAAGTAATATTCTAGAAACACTTTTACAACTTACTTCGGTAAGGAACTGAAGCGGTTCTGCAGTCTTTTTGCATACATTTGCTTCGTTGAGCTTCTACACTGTAAACATTTACAGAGCATTCCGTAAAGTTTGGCGCCGAATTAAGTTCTAGGCCAACGAGGTGTGCTCTTTCTGCAATTCAAGATATTCGAGACGTGACCGTTCTGCTTCTGTAATATACAGAGGCGGCTTTACAACTTTTGCGTCTCAAAGGTGCATGCATACGAAATAGCTATTTCGCTCTTCAAACACAAATAAGATTACATACCAAAATTTACATTAAGTTTCGTTAACTAAATAAATGTTAAGAATACGGACTAAATAAACGTTTAAATAATAGGTGTTTGTTTAACTAGGCAGTAAAGTACAAGATTTAAAGTCAAGTTAAACACAATTTTTTCGCCGATCAGTTTTAATTTTATCATAATAGCAAATAAAGCTACTTATTTTATATTATTACAAGTGGGTGACACTTTTTTCATGAATAATGATAATAATTTCAGTAGATCGTCTGTGGTTGATATGAGACTAGCGTTAGTAAGGAAATACTTTATGGGTAATCGCTATATTGTTTCTATTTAAATCCATAAAAATAACTATTTATTGTGTAAATGATACTGCAGAAAACAACTACTCCGCGGACTAATGCCCCGACCGGCATTGAATTACTCCTGCAGTATCTGTGTGAACAGTCAAGAACCCTTGTCGGACACACCACTAGACATAGACCGGTTTCGGTCTTGTTAGCCCTCTAAAAAATAATATTATTATATTTGCTATTTCTTCTCCAACTGAAATCCCCCATTTAATTTATTAATTTGTGCTTTGATATTATTCAAACTAAATTTGGTAAAAACACGGCATTTAAAAATTTAATCTGGCCACGCCCCCACGAAAAGGTCGCCATGACAGCAAAGACCTGTGACGTCAGACGACATTCGCACGTGTACACTTGCAGTGCAGTGTGATTTAGTTTATATCTGTATAAGATTTCCATTTTCGTAGAACGCAGTACACACGTTTAGAAGAGTTTTTGCATTTGTGATATTGTTAGGTGTTATTGTTTTAAACACTCATTGGAAATGAATAAAGTTAGAGCAAAATGTACACAGAAAGTGTATCTCACGAATGTACGAATACAACATAGAGCGCGTAATAAAAAATATTCAATCGCGTTAAAAAATGAAAAGAAAAATGTGATGTAGGGCGAAGAAGCGCGACGAAAGGTAGCATTTTAAGTTCAATTAGAAATACATTAGTAGGTAGGTATATTTAGGTTTATCGAAAAAAGTAAAATGTAAAGTTGTAAAGAATCAATTAAACTTTTCTATTAAGCTATCATAATATATATACAGGGTATTTAGAAAATCAGGGGTAAAGCACACATTTCTGTTCATTGGCGCTTCGTTCCAGTTCCAAATAACATGTGTGTGTATTTACTCCCACCATTTACGCGATATACAGGGTGTTTCAGTTCGAGTGAATCAAATTTTAACCACAGATAGAACTCGATAAATAATTAAAAATTGCCTTATAAACCAAGGTTCTAGGTCTCACCGTTTTCGCTCTACAGGGCCGTATTGGTCGGTTTTTTACATCATATTATTTATGATATCTCTGGTATGGTTGTAACAATTTGATTCAAATCTGGTATGATGTTAATACTTACGAATGTCTATAATTTACTGCAAAATTTACAAATTTTTTGTAAGTCAGTGGCGTAGAAACGGGTAGGGTAGCGGGTTTTTTTGCCCCAACTTCTACGCCAATGACCTAATACTTATTTGGGGTAAATTTTTAGTTTCCTTGGACAATTTGGCATAATACTTGTTTGAAATCGGTAAAGTGTATCGTTCGTCCGAAAATCTCAATAATGTGGGAGGCCGTTCTTCTGATAAGGAATCAAGTTTAGTTCAGTTTAGCAGTTAGATATTAAATTACGGTTGAAAACAATATTAAACAATACGTCTCTACACTTCGTGTATTATTTTTATACCATTTATAGTGTGGTGAGTTTCCTTTCTGAGCTCTGTTTTATGTTGCACTACAGTGCAGTACACATTCAATGATACCTCCTTTACATTTCATTTATGCTATTCTGAAACATTATAAGTATTTTTGCTAATTTAACGTTTCATTTATGTCAAATTAGATATAATTTGTTTAAAAAAAAATACACCATTACATGTTATTTAATATTGTTTTATGTTAGTGTTATTTGTTACGTTGTTATTTACCGTTTTGTATTATTACTTAAAATTGTAAAAACCGTACCTACAAACTATTACCTATTATTAGCATCTAAGATACAGCAATAAGAAAAAGAATATTTCATTGTTTGCTGTTAACATTTTTACATGAAACGTTCCATTTTAATTTAATACATAATATTAAAGTAATATTACTTTGAAATGTATTTGCTATCATTACGAAACTAAATGCTTTATCAGAAGAACGGCCTCCCACATTATTGAGATTTTCGGCAGAACGAGACACTTTACCGATTTCAAACAAGTATTATGCCAAATTGTCCAAGGAATCTAAAAATTTACCACAAATAAGTATTAGGTCATTGGCGTAGAAGTTGGGGCAAAAAAATCCCGCTACCCTACCCGTTTCTACGCCACTGACCTACAAAAAATTTGTACATTTTGCAGTAAATTATAGACATTCGTAAGTATTAACATCATACCGGATTTGAATCAAATTGTTACAACCATACCAGAAATATCATAAATAATATGATGTAAAAAACCGACCAATACGGCCCTGTAGAGCGAAAACGGTGAGACATAGACCCTTGGTTTATAAGGCAATTCTTAATTACTTATCGAGTTCTATCTGTGGTTAAAATTTGATTCACTCGAACTGAAACACCCTGTATAATGTTATTTGAGACATTTATAAAATTTTGCTATCTGACTTCACTACATTAAATTACCTGTTAGTTTTATTCTAAAAACATAATAAACAATAGCAATAAATAAGGATATTTTTAAAACGTTGTAATACATTTCAAACCAATATAAAATGCATGCAACTTCCCCATTATAAGTTTCTATGAGAATTATTGATAGCAATTAATATATATAATTATATATGTATGGAAAATGCGTTGGTGGTGATATATACCTCTGTTAAATAATTACACGAAAACCTTTACTAATACATAAAAGCGAGAGAACGTTTGAAAAAAAACTATAACATTTAACTTTAGTATAAAATAAAAGCTGAAAGCGTAAGACCGCCTACAAACAAAATTATGAGCATATCTGCTGCTAGCTGCTGTACATGGATTAATTTTCGTTACTTTGTCCTACTGAAACAGCAAAAAATATATCAAATTCAAAACTTCAAAAGCACAGGTAATAAAAAAGAATCAATAAATCCCTTTCAGTAACACTGGAAATGTGTTTAAATTAATAAAGGCACAATTTTTCCATTCTACCTTAATTTCTGTATCTGATTCGAATCAAGAATCAATGACCCACAAATTTCGTTAAATGCTCATGCTGGACCAATCACACTAAAAGGTATTTTCAGGAGTTGTTGAATCAAATGACCACATTTATAGTGGGAAAGTAAGAGACCTTTAATTTGGTAGTAGTGCGGTATAACGTCCATTGGTAATGGGGAAACGAGAAGCAGAAAAAATAACAAATTTAATCAATCCGTCATCATTTATCAAATGCTTTGCCGCGGCAAATACAGAATTTGCATGAGTCGATTCATTTATATCTGCAAATGGACGTACTTTTTAATTTAAAGCATTCAATAGTCGAGAGTCTACAGAGCAAACGTATTTTAAAGTTACATACGAGTAGATGTTATTGTGGTTTCTTTACAATGCTACTGTAGATTATATGACATTACTTGTGTACCAAAATTTACTCATAAATAGATATTTCGAATTTCAATTCCAATCATCACATTAACTTAAAGAATTATGTAAATAAGTCAAAATGAAATTATCAATTATAAAAATTTTCAATTACCTTGAAAATGTCATCGGTAAAACTAAAACGAAAATATTATTAATTGGAGGAATTATAACTCAAAAACTAATAAATATGCAATCAGAAAAGTAACTGAAAATCAATTTAAAAAGATCTGATATATTTTTTCCAAGAAAAAATAACATATCATATATTTGTTGCAGAAAATGATATAGCATATTATAATCTTCAGATTCTACTTGAAATCGACTGTCCAACACCGTTAAAAATGTGTCTGTAATTTTATGTTGGCAATTTGTGACAAGCTTAAAGTTATGTGATTTTACAACTATTCTGCT